>BLKR01000717.1:0-172500 GCA_011170035.1 Teleogryllus occipitalis
TTCATTACTCCCACACAGACTCTCATTTTCATTTGGTTCAACACATACGTTCTCTGTCCCTGTTTCATCATTGTTAGATCTTGTACAATATTTGGCCGTGTGTCCTTCTTGTTGACATAAAAAGCAGCTTATTTTATCTGTAGAGATATACACATAATACTAGGTAGAATCATATATAATTGACATATGTTCAGGAAGTTTGTCTATTTCATTAGGTTCCAGATATATTTGCCTTCTGAAGCTTAAGATGTGTTGATAACCAGGATTGTTTATACCAGCTTTTATATAGGTAATAGTTGCACTGGTGTTAATATTGAATTCTTTGAGTTTTTCAATAAGTACATAGTTAGGTATAATTGGACAAACATTTGAAAAAATGACTTTTAGTCTTTGTGATCAAAGGCCTTATTTCCAAATAATGATTTTTAACTTTTATTTTGTTGCAGCCTTCTGCAGTAACTTTATCTGCAATACTAGGATTGGCGAGGTAAAAACATATCCTACCTTGAGAAATACGAGATACATACCGTATATTTTCAGGTCCAACTATTTGTCCGATCGCTACAGTATATTCTTGAACATTTAACCCTTCAACAGAATCAATAATTATAGCACTTTCTTTTTTTGGATACATGTGGTTCTGTAACACATTGGCATACGATTTCTGCTGATTCTCTGATGGCATCTTGTAGGTTTTCATTTCACTAGGTGTATCCATTTTCTCAGAAAATTAGTGGAAGGCAGATAAACTGCCCCCGCTACGTGTAAACTTTACAGTTCAGTTATTGATTGAGACACTCACTTCAAAAACAGTTTGCAAGTAAAGCAAGATTATTCACTTAACCTAAACTTGTCAAATAACTCGCCGCACTCCTCCGATCCGTACCGGACGGTGGTTCACAACCGACTCCACCTTTTAATATGATCTACCTCACTGCGCCATTGTTCTGCTGTTGTCCTTTCCATAGCCTCATTCACGAGCTTTTTCACCTCAGATAACATAAATTTGGCTTTCTTCTCTGCCACGTAACCTTTTATTTGCGTCCAAATTTGCTCAATGACGTTAAAGTGACAGCACTACTCACGATTCCACAGGTCAAAACAGCAACAAAAAAGGTCGAAAGCACAGCAGATTTTTTTCTTCAGGGTACCGTCTCGTCACTGACCAGCAACTAGAAGTTGCGGAGCGTACAAACGTTGACAGGCGAGGGACGGAAAGGGCCCCCTAAATCTGCCATCATGCCTCTCCTCACCCCCATGTGCAGGGCCGGCTGCTAGGGCAGCGCCGCCCGGTCGTCCGGTCCACGCGGTTCTGTTTACATTCTGCCGTGGCCACTACGCAAAGACGTGCTTCCAGGTACGCAACCGTCGATGGTTCAGTGCTGCCCCTCCACTATAGCCTTCCGAGGTCCCAAGTGGGTTCTAATTTTAATCGGACCATAATCTGCTTACCCCCGTGCCCGTCCTCCGAAACAAAGACTGTGTATCTGCCGAAGGGTGTTCTTTTCGCAGTGATCACGAAATCTGTCTGTTTAGTGTAAGATCCCATACGTAAGTTGTTTTATGAATGCAAGGAACGTGAAGCCTGCTAAAATTTATCGAAAAATTTCTAAGAACTATGGTGAAAGTGCAATGGCGATAACGTGGATGATAAGCAGATTGGCGAGTTTGTTCTATACAGGACAAACCAATGTGGATAATGAAGTGAGGGGCGGTCGGTTTTCCATTGCATAAGATTATTTGCTGATGAATTGATGAAAAACTGCGAGAGATCAGGCGCTTCTCATTGTCAGTGCTTTTTTGAGGACTTTCCAGACATTTCAGGAACTGTTTTGCACCAAATTGTTACTCACTCCTAGGCTACCGTATGTTGTTTGTCCATTGAGAACCACAAATGTTGAGAGACATCGATAAAACGAAAGGGCTTTGCACTACTTTGATGCTTCTTTCCTGATAAAGCGAGGACGGAGAGACGTTTTAAGGTAGTTACTGACCCGTGACGACACGTCCGTCAGTCACGTAACGTCCAAATCGAAACAGCAGTCGTAGTGACGACACACCATCACCCAAAAGCCACACAGTCAAAACGTCAAAGCCAATCCAGTAACTAATGTGCACCATTTGGAGATATGAGAAGTGTTCTGCTTATTGACGGGGACACAAAAAGTGCGGTGCATATCTACGTATCTACCGGGTAATTTCTTTGTGGAAGGTATACGAACGTTGGCCTCCTACGACAAAAGACTCAACAACGTTGGTAACTATGTTGAAAAATAGTTTCAGACATATCACGTCATGCAACAATAAAATGGACTTGAAACAATATTTATCTTAAACTATCTGGGGTCAATGAGATATCTACCACAATAGTATTAATTATAACTTTAATATGATTACATTTATCCAAACACGTGTTTGTGTTTCGGGAACACTCTTCCCATCCTCAGTGGTTCTACAAGATGGCGTCATACTTTGACGACTCTCTATGAACTTATGTGTTTAATCTGTGTTACTTGGGTGAGTACTAATTTTAAATAATTATTTTATTGTTCGTTAGTTTATATACGATTTTGTATTTAGGTTGACGTTGATACATGTGTAATTTGTTTATGTACTTAAAATTGTAGAACCACTGAGGATGGGAAGAGTGTTCCCGAAACACGTTTTTGGATAAACGTAATCATATTAAAATTATAATTAAAACTATTGTGGTAGATACCTCATAGACCCCAGATAGTTTATCATGGAGTACCACAAAATCTTCGCTGCCACCACAGAAATATTTATCTTCGTTACTTTTACGAAACGGTACTTACTTTTTGGACGCGCCTCACACTACACTATGTTGAATTACGAAAACAAGTAGCAAAGCCTTTTCGGAAAGATTTAATAGTGAAACAAAACTCGCTTCCGTGTCATTAAAACTATTGCGACTATTGCGACTGCAAATGAGCTATAGATTCTGGACTCTATTCCTCCTCTTAGCCCTCGCTTTTTCTCCCTGAAAAGATACATACAACAGGATCTCGCAAAGGATCCCAGAACAACAGGATCTCGCAAAGGCAGGGGGTGTTAGAAATTGCAAGCGCCAATCCGGACGCGTTCAATCGTTCCATCAAGTCCTGGACTCGTACGCATGGCGCTCGATACCTTCCAATATGGAGACTCAAATCAATTCGGGGACGTCTGCGTTCATCAAATACCAGACCCCGTATCTCCATCTACCATAAATGTATACATCGGAGGGAGCCAATAACAGTGTTCCGTAGATATTACCCCACAGATTCTGTCGTCGATACGAATTTCTATTTCAGTCACTCTTTGTTGGACGCGGTTTAGCTTAGCCACACTGCCCTTGGGGTGGAGAATTCAATTAGAGGAACTTTGTGTGTCGCTACAATTACAACGATTCAGTTAATTTCGAAGCAATTACAAAAATAACTTCTTTTAAAAGGTTCAGAAAACCTTTTTTCTGGTTTCGATGGTGTAGACTTTAACAGGCTGGTTTTATAAAGCAATTCAGTTGGTTCAATCCCGGTTGAGTCTTTCTTGGAATAGAAGACAAGCCTGTCGTTCCACGTCATCTATTTTTATCCTTCTTTCTTCTCTTGATGGCACTACGACTTAGACTTCGGGAGTTACCACTTATACGGACTTATCTTTGTGATATAAGCCTAACGTCATTGTTATAATAAATCAAGGAAAACGAGGAGACCTTGTGGCAAAGCTCAGTTACGTATTGTATTCTAAATGAATTATGTTAGAAACTCGTGAGTTCCAGAATAACAGGTGTAGAAAAATAAAGGTTTATACAGTTTCAAGCTTATTTATATACATCTATCACAGAAACAAAAGAATGTGTTAATTTCTTAATTAATTTATTAATTAATTAAAAGAGAGACTAGGCGACCTGGATGATCAAACTCTTGATCGTCATTGTTTCAGTTCAACGGGCTGAAGGTTCGAGTACCAATTTTGAAGTTTTCAGTATCACTAGCATTCATATGTTTTTATACCATACATACGTACGTCAACGCAACAGGTTTAATACCAGGTCAAGTGTGTGGCCCGCACTGACGTGCTCTGACTGAGCTCTTATCTGCTGGCGATCGGAGATATCCGCTGGTTGTGGAGTCATGTTTGGGGATCGTTGTGTAAAGTTTTTTTTTTCCAAGAAAAGGGTGAAGTATTGTTAGGATATAAGTTACAATATAATAATATTATGTTACCATTGCAATTAATATGATTAAGTATGTGCTGTTGTAACTCCACTAATTTTTTATAGATTGTCTGGTTATTGCTAACTCATATTCTCAATAATAATAATAATAATAATAATAATAATAATAATAATAATAATAATAATAATAATAATAATAATAATAATAATAATAACTAAAATTTCTCGTTACTTTCTGCAAATTCGATTCTCAATTCTGTGCTAACTCAATGCTGCGATTTATATTCTCAATAATTAACAATAACTCAAACTTCAAATCCCAGTAAACGTGCTTATATTACACTACTAGGAGAGACGTCTTGTTTCAACACAACTCCGATCCTACATTCTTTCTTTCAATATTCACTGAACTTGTATTTCTCAACTCGCTAAAACGAGGTCGTGCTGTCGGTGTTTAGGTGTTGAGCAATTTGCACTGCATATATATTCTTCGAAGTATTTCACACTATAGTTTCTGTCGCTAAATAAGATATTAAGCGTTATCTGCAGTATGTACATCTTTGAGACCTGGCCATAGAAATTTTGAAAACTTTTAAAAAAATATTTGTATTTTCCTACCATCTTTGAATATTAAAATTTTCATGATCATTGATTTAAGGCCATTAACATATGAAGGTAAAATTGCAGGAATGAGAGATAGTACAAGGGAGAAATGCAAAATATTGGTTTCTTGTTCACAACTTACTAAGATTATTGTATTAGATTTCCTCAACATAAACCGTATGTAATAACTTATTTCGGTTTTGCTTTAAAAGGATGTGTTCTTCACAACGGAACTTACCAGGTCTTTGCGAAACATCTGCAGTAGAGTTACCATCGATAATATCGACAAAAACCATCTGGAACAGACAGGCCCGGAAGACCCGGCAGAAACTTCGATTTTAGGTAATGGAAATTCGATTGTTACGATAAGCAGGTCACCATGCGAAAATGAAGAACAAATCTATACAGCCACATAAGCTACAATTATCTCGAAATAGAGTGCGTGTGCGTAAACCATGATTATGGGTTAAATATGAAAAATGAAGAAGAGAGAATGTAAGAGAAAATTGCGAAAAACACATGAAATTTTCCTTTTTCTAAATTTCATCAGTTATTATATTGATTTAGTTTCTCTTAAATGCCTGAAGCCGTTTTTCTGCCTGTTTTCCTTTTTAAAATGTTTGTTTTTTCTTTCATTTTACTTGTGGTAATTGCCCTTTCTGATGAAAATGATTTAAATGACCTTTCCCACAAATGACATTTTTAGTAGCAACATCGCAGCTAAAACAAGTTCAAGAATATTTGAGAGAATTAAATGTTTCATTTTGTAAGTATCACATTGTTTGCTACTGGGAATGAATCATAATTTTTTATGCTCCTCTTTATCCAATAGAGCCAAGGTATCTCTTCAAAAATTTTCAAAATGCTATAAACGATTAATGATTAGCGTAAAAAATATAGTAATTAATTAAATATTTCACTGATTTAGATCCTTGATTTCCCTAGTACTGAATGCTCTATTTTAAAAAAAGAAAGTTAATTATTTCAATTATTCTATGAGATAATGCGTTTTCCGTTAAACATTGCATTGTATAATAGATAAAAAAATTGATTATAATTTTTTAAATTTTGTTTTATTTTTACCTAAAACATCATAAAAGAAAAATAACTATTAAGTTGATAATATGTCCTTGAAATGTTTCATATAGGTATTAACAGAGGGCTACCTTACTGAAGTGCTGCTGTTCACTCCGTGCTTACGGCGCACTGTCGTGCCACAACACAAAGCATTGTTTTTCATTAGGTGTATGATTGTCCGCGAATATTTATATAAATTAATGTTTGCCTCAATTAGGGGCAATCAGAGATAACTTATTTCGTATATTAAAAATTACATTTTTATTATATCTTCATACTATATTAAATTATATAAAATACGTGAAAAAACTGTGGAGATGAAATACCTACCGTTGCGTTGACGCGCGAGAAGTAAGGCGCGTCGTAGTTTAATACTCGAAGGTCCGGATCAGTCATTCTGACAGTTTTTCCACTTCAAATGTGTAATACTTTGAAACTATCTAAAGTGGTATATCTATATTTTGTGACATTTTTTATTTGTTATAATATGTATTAGCGAAGTTTTGAAAAATATTCCCATCGTTACTTTCGGTTTTATTTTGCAATATACCTAGAAGTGCTGTAGAGGTTATTGCGACCGCTCTGCCTAGAGGCGTTTCTATATATTTCCTTGGACATGTGAGACGTTTCCTAATCGTATTTTCAACTTTCATTGAAGTATAAACTTATCGTCCTTTCGCGAACGATATGTCTCTTATTGTCATTCATTGCATTCTCTGAACGAAGGCTTTGTTGTCTCTCGTCATAATCTTGTTAAAGATAAAGGGTGCTTAGTTCCTCGCCATCACGTGTTGGCGAGTTTAATTCTGAGGAAGAAAAAAAGTGCATGCCTAGGATTGAAAAACGGAAACGGGACATTTCGTTCTTTGGCGTGGAATGTGTTGGGAGTACTTGCAAGGTTTCTGCGAGATGTCGGGTCTCTCTACAAATGATATTCTTTTGACGCTTCAATAATTAGAGGCAGATGATTCGGGAGACAAACTTGAGGTTTTGGATGTTCATAATATTTGTTCTGAAAGAAATGGGCATATTTCCACGTGACAGTGAGATATTCTCTTCGGCCGATGAAGAGTGTGAAACTATAAAAGAAGACGCAAGCCACAGGGAATTAATTTCGTGTGAGATATAACTGGTTTATATAAAATTCTATTTTACAAAATGAAACTTTCATTTTATTATCGTAATTTATTTCCTTTTCAGATAACCAAAATACCAATGAACCAGAATCTAATGACATTGACATTAGAATCTACGGACAAAAGTCCTCAAATAATACTCGACCACAACTTTCAATTAGACGACACGTCACTGGTAAGTATGGTGCAACAAAATAGACTAACTCTTGTTAGTTACAACAAGTTTACAGAAAATTCTATTTTTCAAAAGAAATTTTAAGTCTGATATCGGTTTCTTATTTCTTTTCAGGTAGTAAAAACACCAGTGAATTAGCATCACAATACATTACAAGTAATATACGAACACAACTTCCAATTGGGCAAAGCGTCGTCGGTAAGGATGGTGCAACCACATGGACAGTAATCGAAAGAGGCAGCCTTAGTGTGTTGACCTCTCAGAATATTCTAAAAGAAACTGCAGGCCCACGTCTTATTTAAAGCGGTGCGTCAAAGAAGAACTTTTTTCGAGTGCTTGGGATTTGTTTATTGATGAGTCTAAGAAGGAACATATAAAACAATTCACAGAAATTGAAGCTGGTTTGAAGCGCATTATAGGCATGAGGTGTCTATAATGCTAAAAAACTTAATTTAGATATGATGTGGTCAACTGTCTGAGGGCCACCTGTGTTTAGTAATTAGAAAGAGTCATGAAATAAATTCTGATAATAATAAGATAATGAAGTATCTTCGTTTTTACGTGAGAACCACACGATAAACTAGATTAGAAACTGATAAATTTGCTTGATTTCTCCTGTATGGGACAAATTTCTAGAGAATTGTCGGACTTCATACAGTCCTGAAGAAACTGTTACAGTAGAAAAACAACAGTTTCCTACTTAAGTTTTCTACAATACTCAATACATGGTAAATAATCCAGATAAATTTGGCATACAATAACAATTGGCTCACGTTGACTCGAAATATTTATATAATGCAATTCCATATCTCGGTAAGGATGAACAGAGATCTACTAAAGAGTCCTTACCAAAATATGTCGTTATGAAAATAATGGAGCCATTTCTATGGAAAGGTCGCAACGTAAATTGTGACAATTTTTTACCACACTAAAACTGACAGAACGGCTCAAATCTAAAAACACCAGCATTGCTGGTACCATAAATGATAATACAAGAGAAATTCGAATGGGTGCCAAGAACCTGAAACAATTTTGGACAGCACAATTCAGAAGACCGATATAACAACGCTCACTGTGTATCAAGGTAAGAAGAACAAACACGTACTTATTCTGAGCACCTTACACAGAAACGTACAACTTGAGTCTGAAGGAAAAAAGCTACCCGAAGCTGTTATAATTTACAATGGAACTAAATATGGTGTCGATATTGTTGACCAAATGGCAAAAAAATATACTGTAAATGCAGGGTCACCAAGCTTGCCAGTACATGTATTTTACAATATACTTGATCTCACAGCTTTGAATGAATGGATAATTTTTCAACAAATTAGCAAGAGCTATGTATCTTGACATTCATATATTTTGAAGTTAGTTGTACTACGTGGAAAGCACGTTCTGGATACAGCAGGACCTTCCAGAAATCCAGTTCAACAAAACGTGGACACAGCCACCCCTATCAAGCGGAAACAATGTCATACAATACACCAATGTAAACAGAACAAAACAAACTTTTGCAGAATGTGTGGAAAAGCTGCTTGCGGAAAATGTATCCAAGAAGAAATAAACGTGTGTGTGAATTGTTCCTCAAAAGTCTAGTTATAATGCTTAATAAAAACAGCTTTCACTGTTCCATTTTTTAATTTTTTTTTTCTCAGCTGAAATGAAAATGTGTGCATTAAATAACACTTGGATGCACAAAATGTAGCATTTTATTTTGTTGGATGATTACACTTTCAAAAAAAACTACTTAATTGGGAAAGATATAAGAAAAAGTATTGGCGGTTAAATGGCCGCTCCGGCCCTTCTAGATATGTGCGACCATCGGTCCTCGTTGTGTTAACACTGCATCTTATCCGGAAGAGCCAAAGCGCCCGTGTGCCATTTCACATAAGATACAGTGTTATTCTACGACGCGCGGTACCTAACGCGTGTCAACGCGACGCTCGTGTGCACGGGCCCTAGACGACCAGAATATAACTTGCCATATTAAAAGTCCGTTAAAATTCGTACACAGAAGTTAATATAAATCAAAGAAGTGCTGTCGAACCGAGAGTGAAGCACAGTGATCAAGCACAAGAAGACAGTCCCTAGTTGCGAAGATTTCTCGCGTGCGTTGCTAGGTCAAACTACTTGCATACTGTGTAGGTAAACAAAGGAAATGGAGTAAGGGAACACTCAGTTAGTAAGGAAAAATTTAAGAATTAAGTATTGGTATTTGGTTTAACCGTAACGACAGGTGAATTTATGTTACGTAACTACAGATGTGGAGTCACACTGACTCCGCATGCTTCCTGGAGAATTCATGCCTTACTACTTACGTTTTTTAAATTATTTTTTTCTGTACATTGTGAAATTACTTTTAAATTAATAAAATAATTAAACAATTTTAAGATGATTATAATAGTTATTATTTACTTGCTTTTGAATTGCGTCTCTGAGGTCGAGCTATTCAAAATTCTAAAATGCTAAAAAACGCTAAAAGCTATTCAAAATTCTAAAATGTTTTTATACTATATTAACTTAACAATAAATCAATTTCGTTAGAAAAGGGGTTAAGAATCAGATGACAACAGATTAATTTAAGAAATAAAAATGTACATTCATAAAAAATGCAGGTACTGCGAAATACTCCTTGACTTTATGAGACTAAATGCACTAGTCCTGATCACGTGATAAAATCAACACATTACAAAACGTGGAAGAAAAAATTAATTTAAAAATACGGAAGTGAATTTTAAAAGAATATTAGTTGAGATACTATTCGAATTATATTATTTCATTGCTAAATTATTAGCAAATTATCATACCATTAATTTGCAAACAACAAATGGAAAAAATAATAAACGTAAATCAGCGTACGTACACAATATACAAATGAATCAATACCGAAGTGATTATCCTATCTCAGATCAAACAAAAAGGGTTTAAATATTAGATACGGTGTAAGTTTGCTATTCCTGTATTGCGTGAATTGAAATTGAACTGCTGTGGCTTTTCAACACATTGATTCAGGACTAAATATCAACAAGACTTGATTTGATTAACAGCTCTCAGTGGACAATTTCTCCTGTGTCGAAGTCACATAAATTATGTCAATTATTTCAAATAATTTGGCTATTTTCTGCAATACTGAATCACTTTGCGTTTAAAATCAAACGCATAATATTTTGTATCAGCATTAACGATGACCTTTCTTATTTTTTTAGGTTATTTTTTTAGGATCCTGAACCTAAACAATTAAAAGTATACTCTCTGACATTGTTTCTCATGAAAACGATATTTTTCTGTATTCTCGGTGCCCTTTCTGTTGTTGGAGGAGTGATATTTAAATTGCATAATAGAAATAGCAAAAGATAAATAAAAACGTGCAACAATTTTTTAAAAATTGGACTACAGTATACAAAGCAGAGCAAGGTCGGGCGAGGCGGGGCGAGGCGGGGCGAGGCGGGGCGAGGCGGGGCGAGGCGGGGCGAGGCGGGGCGAGGCGGGGCGAGGCGGGGCGAGGCGGGGCGAGGCGGGGAGAGGCGGGGCGAGGCGGGGCGAGGCGAGGCTGGGCGAGGCGGGGCGAGGCGGGGCAGTGGGGCAAGGCGGGTGGGCGAGGCGGGGCGAGGCGGCGAGTGGCGGAGCAAGGCGGGGCAGGGCGAGGCAGGGCGGGGCGAGGCGAGGCGCGGCGAGGCGGGGCAAGGCGGGGCGAGGCGGATCGAGGCGGGGCGAGGCGGGGCGAGGCGGGGCGAGGCGAGGCGGGGCGAGGCGAGGCGGGGCGAGGCGAGGCGGGGCGAGGCGGGGAGAGGCGGGGCGAGGCGGGGCGAGGCGAGGCGGGGCGAGGCGGGGGGAGGCGGGGCGCGAGACTTGAACTCACCTCGGGAGAGAACGCAGTTCGTGTAAGGTGGTGGTCTCGAGACGGCGTAGCCAGCCGTGAAGCAGAAGCTCCTGTTCGGCCAGGTAGGCGATGAACGCGTCGAGGGTGCGGATGCTGTGGTAGAGATGGCAAAGCTTGTGAGACGTGCACCTCCCCATAGTTGTAGGTGTACGAGAGTTTGAACGGACTTTATTCGACCACCAGGCTGCAGGCGGCGCGAAGGAGGTGGTGCTATTGGAGGCGCTGGCATAGACAGTGGCGCAGGTTAGTGGGGTTGGCGCAGGTGTTGGCGGTGGCGCAGGTAATGTCGGTGGCGCAGGCAGCGGCGGTGGCGTTGTTGTTGGCGCTGTTGTTGGCCCTAGTAATAATAAGTGCACATATATGAAAATGATAACGTAATTTATTGTTAATAACTTGACTAAGTTTATAACTAAGTTATTGTTAACAACATCTAAGAAACAATTAACACAAGGAGTGAGAATGAATTAGCATGTGAGAAGGGAATGAAGGGTGTGTTAATTCTTGAGCAAACTAAGCACATGCTTCTCGTTTCTGCTAGAGAGAAATCACAAATAATTTAAACAAAACTTTATTTTAGTTCAGAAGTATGTAAAAATAGTATTTACTGCTTAGTAGCCACACATTAAAAAAAATACATATATTAATTCAGATTTCATAATAGTTGCACTACTTAAATAATAAATGAACGAAGGACATTTTCTTTTAACTCCGATCAGCCGTTAAACCGCCGACAAGAGGGAGACCCTCACAGAGTTCCAGTAACCAACGAACTTCTGGTGCATATGGGATGTGCTTGATCGCCAGCGTAGAGCCCGGAATATGGCCGAGTGATTTTTTCCCTTCTTCGAAGCAAGGAGGCCAAAGCTTCCAAACCAAATAGGATCTTTAAAGCAAATTTCACACTCATCCAATATTGCTCAACGCTTGCCAATGAGAGGATTGTAAAGCTCGTCTACAGATACAATAAATGCCTAAAGATTCTCGGCAATTATTTAGGCAAATTACTATTTGTTCTATCATTGAGCGTTTGGTAATAATTTTTTTCTTTGGTACGGTCATCGTAAAACAAATTGAAAATATATCAAAACATAATTACAGAACATTGTTCGAAAATGCTTCCCTTTCTATTCTAAGAAATTATATTTCTCGGAAGATTCGCGCCTGGGAGCACTTTCCTTTAATCAAACACACTGCTCGACATTTGTCGAGGCCAAACTGCATCATTATGTAGTTCGTTACTATTATTATTATTATTATTATTATTATTATTATTATTATTATTATTATTATTATTATTATATTACTATTATTACTAACCACTGACAGTTAACTTTAATAGCAGTCGTGCAGATATCATTCCTACATAAGATACGTCAAAGAATTGTATTTGGTATTTTGGGATTGGATTAATGCGACTGTCAGCTTGCGATATTCTCAGGCGTGGGCCACGTTTTTATATATTATTCACGCCTGGGGTACGGAAGACATGTGGTGGACACAACATATTCCCTTCACCGTATCTGGCATACAGTTGTAGAAACTGAGAAGTCTGTATTAGAAAACTACAGCTTTTTTTCGTTCTCGACTGAAAATCACACCACAGAGAGCTAGTACGCTGAGCTACCCGAGGGGTAA
The DNA here is from genome assembly GCA_011170035.1 of Teleogryllus occipitalis. Lineage (NCBI taxonomy): Eukaryota > Metazoa > Arthropoda > Insecta > Orthoptera > Gryllidae > Teleogryllus > Teleogryllus occipitalis. The sequence continues at coordinate 12,687 of BLKR01000717.1, forward strand.
TTTAATATTTTTATTCCTGAGAGCAGAGCATAGCATGATTTCAATCCACGGACCTGTGGATAATGGGTCAAGCACGATTCTACTACGTTGCTCAGCTGCCCTCGTCAAAGATACAATAAAATTATATTAATTAATTGCATATCAACATAATTATTATTAATTGCCTAGCCGTATGTGTGCGACGGAATGAGGGACCGGGAAAGAACGGTTTGCCGCACCTGGGTAAATATAAAAAGCAGTTGGAAAAGGAGGCGCTCGGGGTTAGAAATAGTAAAAATCTCTGTGCCCTAGAGGCCATGGCGTTGGAGTGGGTGGCAGTTCGCTGCAGCACGGTGGCATATACCCGCAGACGGACGGGCTTTTCACATCCCGTCGCAGCAAGCTGGGGTCCTCAACAGACGGTCCACGCGCTTTCCACACACCACGACATAACGTCTGCGCTTGAATAGATACACAATTCGTGTTTCTTACTATGTCGCATTTCACTGGTTTGTATTAATATTCAGGTTGAGAAAGACTCACTGTCAGGCCAGGTGTCGAGCCAAAAATCAACCCGAGCCATTCCAAGCTAAGAGCCAGCCACGAGTCAAACCACGAGTCAAACCACGAGTCATACCTCGAGCCAAACCTCGAGTCAAACCACGAGTCAAACCACGAGTCAAACCACGAGTCAAACCACGTATCAAACCACGGAGTGAAGCCAGGAGACAAACAAGGAGACACGCGAGAGAACTAGCCGGAAAACACGCCAGAAGCCGAGCCAGAAGCCGAGCCAGAAGACGAGGCAGAAGGCTAACAAGAAGACGAGCCAGAAGTCAAGTCATTATGATGTTTCTCGAAATCTCAAAAGTGTTTGATTGGTTGGTTGGTTGGTTGGTTGGTTGTTAGTGATTCCGGGCACGTTAACTACTGAGGTCATTAATTCCGTAAGTGTAGTGCGTGGTTTTTCATCGGGAGGCGGCGGCCGTGGCGGTGATCTTCACCCGCTGGATGGTGAGATCCGGGGCCGACCTACGGTCGGCTACCGGGGTTTCCCTCAACCAGGTATCTCCTACCAGCGGGACACCACCCCAGCCGTGCGTTGTTTTAACCCCTACACATGCGACTGTTTTAACCTACTTCCTCTCGCGGTTATTTTATTGAAAGCATTCTTCAATAAAAATAACGTGTTATTCGCTTGTTTAAAAATGAACAAAAACGTGTATTCGCTTCTTGAATGAAAGACCAAGTGGTCTTCACAGTTTAATCATACTACTCTTTCCACGCCCGACTATCGTTGACAATAACAAAAATTCACTATTTACTATAAAAGTGATGATATTCTGGCTTCTCCGAGAATAAAGATGAAAATTCAAAAACTTCCTTTTGATCGCGTAGAAGAGAAATAGGACCCACCGTGGGACTTCAAGAAGTCGGCACGGCGTGAATCTGCGCGATGGGAGCTCTGGCAGCTGCTGTTGCGTGGACCTGCCTCACCACACGGGGTCCGCGGCGGAGGCGAGGGCAGTGGGGTGGAGTGGTTGCGATGGGGCCATGGGCAGTGGCAGGAGCAGGGTGAGGACGGAATGAGCCTGGGCGGGGATACGGTTAGTGGTTACGACGGGGCAAGAGTCGAAGGCGGAGACGAAAGAAGGGGGGAAGTGGAGGTAGAGGCGGGAGCGGAGCGCTGGCGGAACAGGGGTGCAGCGGGGGCTCAGCGGAGGCGCATCGGGGAGCAGTGGTGGCGGAGCGGGGCGGAGCGGAGGCAGAGCGGGGTGGAGTGGGTCGTTGGTGGAGGGGCGGAGCAGGGGCTGAGCGGGGTCGGAGCGGGGTCGGAGCGGGTCGGAGCGGGCGTTTCGGGCGGGGCTCGGAGCGGGGTCGGAGCGGGGTCGGAGCGGGGTCGGAGCGGGGTCGGAGCGGGGTCGGAGCGGGGTCGGAGCGGGGTCGGAGCGGGGGTCGGAGCGGGGTCGGAGCGGGGTCGGAGCGGGGTCGGAGCGGGGTCGGAGCGGGGTCGGAGCGGGGTCGGGCGCGGGTCGGAGCGGGTCGTCGGAGCGGGGTCAGGCGGGGTCGGGAGCGGGGTCGGAGCGGGGTCGGAGCGGGGTCGGAGGGGTCGGAGCGGGGTCGGAGCGGGGTCGGGGCGAGGGTCGGAGCGGGGTCGGAGCGGGGTCGGAGCGGGGTCGGAGCGGGGTGGGAGCGGGGTCGGAGCGGGGTCGGAGCGGGGTCGGAACGGGGTCGGAGCGGGGCGAAACGCGGCGAAGCGGAGTTGGAGCAAAGGCAGAGGGGAGGCCGAGCGGGGCAAAGAGGGGTGGAGCGGGGAGGAAAGAGGCGTGGCGGAGCGGGGCGGATTGGGACGGAGAGGGGAGAAGGCAGAGTGCAGGCAAAGCGGAGGCGCAATGGACGCGGAGCGGGGCGGAGCGATCCGATGCGGGGTGGAGCGGAGGTCGAGTGGAGTGGAGTGTGGCGGAGTTGGTCGGATCAAAACGGAGCTATACTGAGGGAAGGCGTAGCGGGGCTGAGCGGGCCGTAGCGGGGCTGAGCGGGGCGGAGCGGGAGCTGTGCGAGGGTGGTGCGTGCGCGTTGCGGGGGCGGAGCGTCGTTGGCGGTCACGCCGTTTCAGATACGTCCCCGCTCTGCCCGTAGCTCCCTACCAACTCTGCAACGGGCCGGCGCTATCGCTCTGCCCGCCGCTACCCCAGCCCTCCCCCATCGCCGCCGCCAGAGCTTCACTCCGCCCGTAATAATAAGCTTATTACTTCAGGACTTATTACATTCTGAGTGCGGCGGGGCCGGAGGTGGGAACGGTGGTGGCGGCCACCGCCACCGCCATCGCCGCCGCCTCCGCCGCAGGCATCGCGCGGTCGCAGAGACAAATTGCGGCATTCCGCTCGCGACTGTATTAATTCGGAGGGGGGACGAGGACGGAGGGAGCGTGGAGTGAGGATAGAGAGAGGGCGGAGCGAGGGCCGTAGCCGCGTAAGACGAGGACGGCGCATCGGTGCTCCTAAGCACACGGGCCAGAACTCGTTCTGCGGGAATGATGGGGGAAATACTTTTCCACGTTTGCGATTACATTTCTTTCTGAATGTGAATTCTTAGGGGGCTCCGGTTTGATATTTCCCAATTCCGCTTTTGAAGAATTTCTCATCTTTATCCTCCACTGGCTTGGAATCGTTACTCTTTTCTCCCAGAAGCACAGAAGACTTACGTTACGAAAGTTACATGACGTGCGCATTTTCATTATTCGATACATTCATTTCGTTGATTCTCGATTCCTGAGATATTGCATTATTTTCTGCATTGATCAGTGATATTTTCTTCAAAGTACAGAAGATTTTAGTGGATTTTTATATCTCCTCAATAAGGAGTATTTAATGTACTATATTTCGTTCTATTCCGTTTCTTTCAATTCCATTCCGTTCCGTTCCGTTCCAGTTATTTCCATTACATCCAATTCCACTATTTGGCTTGACATTTTAAAACACATTCGAGTAATTAATTGCAAGGTCACTAGTTCTCTATTTTTCACTAAAAGTTTACACAAAATGCCTTAATCTTTAATATGCAAGAAATATAAATTCAACTTCTCGAAGATACACACAAAGATACAAACATAAATTAGCTCATATCTGTGTTAATATGTTTTTCTACCCGAGTTAAATCTTGGAAAACTTTCCGAAAGTATTTGTAACATATTGCAAAAATCGGCTTTGGCATTGATAGGAAATAGAAATTGATTAAAATTTGTGAAATGAATTATATATTATCAGAATATTCTACAACCCCAAAAGAGTGCAAGTTGATATACAACGGCACAATGAGGAATTTTTATGGAGGTAATTATAGATGTAGTTTCCAGTTGACATGGTGTTTCCTTAAAAATAATGTTTCATCTTGCTGGATTTTTAATTATTTTTTATTTTCTAATTTATACTGATTTCTAAAGTATTCAATTAAAATATTAAATGACTTTCCACTGTATAGAAAATTAGTAAAAACTATATTTGAGTATATATATCATGGCTTTTACGGGAGGGAGGGGGACTGAAGTCCCATGCGATCCCCAATGAGTGCTTTTATGGAAGCCATCACTTAAAACATCATTTAATATTCCGTTTAGAGCTAGAGTGACCATGGTTGAAATCGGTTAAAATAATTTCAGCCTCCAATACTCCTAATTGAAATAGCGACTTAGCAAATAATTTTTGAAACCCTGATCATTAAATCTTTTTTTCCAACTTTTCATCAAAATCTTTTTAAATTGTGTCTTTTTTATGGCCTTTTATTCCTTCATATAATAAAATGTGTAAATATGTTAAATAACGAATACTGCTGTAGAAAACTGATTGAATACTTAAAGAACAAAGTAGCTTTGGTATAGTATAACTCCTGTATACCGTTTTTTCGCACATATCGGTGCTTGAAGGGACTCATTTCTACCCGACTGAGATTTACTCCAGGTGCAGTTGGTGTCACCATACCACTCAATGTAAGCGTCTATGCCCGAGGCGGGATTCGAACTCACGACCATTCATCCCAGACGCGTCGATCTTAGTGATTTCCACTACCGAGTTCGGCCTATATTATAACGTTTAAGACTAAACAAGAGATACACACGTCACCATTTTCATCCACTATTTGGTAAAAAATGGATACAATATTTACATAGGCTGTTAACAATTTAAGTTCCTGTAGAAAATATTCGATGAATAACTCTAGATGGTTTTGAAATGAAAATAATTCATATGTCAATCTTAAGTATTGCGAGTTTCGCGAAATTGTATGATGCAGGACACATCGTGTTCCCACGCGTCTGGTTTCACACATTGTCCGATACTGACAGTTACGACATTGTGTGATGTTGGTGTTGTGCCTTATGCTATTTATGATTTGGATGAATTAGCAGAGATGAATTGGCAACAGAATACCACAAACAACCAATAACCACAAACTCTGAAAGTAGACGTGACGAAGAAATAGCACTCCGTTGTATTGATTGATTTTTTCGTGTTTCCGCGCGTGTTAACTGCTTTGGTCATTAGTCCCGTTAGTGTAGTACATGTTTTTCTCGGGAGACAGCGGTGATCTTCCCCCGCTGGATGGCGAGATCCGGCGCCGACCTACCGTCGGCTAGTGGGGTTTCCCCCTAACCAGGACTCTCCCACCAGCCGGGACATGCTCTAAGCTCCCGACCGGTCTCCCGGAATAGTGTAGTGGATGTTAGTGTGTGTGTGGGGGGGGGGAGAGGATAGGACAAGGAAGAGGAAGGGCAGATCGCGCACGGTCCGCCGCCGGTTTTTTAGGGCATTTGCCGGCATTCGCCTGGTGTTGATCGGAGAAACCACGGAAAACTACCAATCAGAGCAGCCGAGGAGAATTCTATTCTCCTCCAGACAGCGACTCAATTCGACCTAGCTGGAAAGCTAGTGTCGAAAATCCTGCCCCCGTCAGGACTCGAACCTAGGACCTCCCGGTCAGAGGCGCTGCAGAGGCATCAGTTGATGCGCTGAGCTACCGCTCCCGGTCACCGCGTTGTAACTGGGTGCTACTTCGTTATCTGTAGCCTTACATACGAATCGTTCACTGAAGCAAAATCACACGGATAGTTTCAAATCTGAACATTGATTGGTGGATGATAAAGCTGTTGACCAAAACATTTCCTTAATAACGTACTAAAATGAAGTGTCTTGAGATGAGAACAATGCCGAGGAAGTGCAGAGCAAAGAAACAAAGAAAGAGCATATAGTCCGTGTCAAACCTGGTTCAATTATACTGGCATTTTCTCTCTTCAAGTGCTGCTATAATAGAGCTGCTATAACTATCGTTACGATGTGTCATCATACCCCATCGTCGGCTTATCTCGATTTCCAAATTCTTGTACCTAAGACTCCCAGATTCGAATTTCGCTCATTCCAGTCCACTAGTGCGAAACTACTTGGCAAGAGGCACAGCACGGCACGACACTGCACTGCATGTTGTAGTAGAATGTACTAAAAATAGTAAGCGGTCATATAGTAAATACAATTATTCCCGTAGTAAGATTTACTAAATATTATTTAGTTTCGTTTCGTTAATCAGACAATTGAAAATAGTAAGTTCATGAACAAAGAGAATTGTATTTCTATACTTTTTTCGTAGATAAAAGATCATTTGCTAAGTGGCTGAAGGGATAGAAAGAAAACATTCCCTTTCACGTTTCTTTATAATATGGCTTACTGAGCAGCGTTTACTAATTTATGAAAAGGACTATTCGTTGAGTTCTTTTCACTGCAATACGTTTAGTCGATATTACTAGATGCATTATTCAACGCATGGATCCGTTTAATTATCTCCTCTATTTGTGATGGGTTACGGCCTGTTTAGTCAACATTACTATACGTGCACTAGTGTTTTTAACTTAAAATCAGTTTCTTGAACGTGACTAAGTACTTAAAGGCATGAACTAAACATTTCTCTCCGTGTGACATATTATCTTGGGCACAAGGCAGAGGTAAATCCCGAAGAATATGGACTCCCGAATATGACATTGACACTACGATCATTGCTGTTGTAAATGAAGTTGTTAAATATAACGTTGCTAGTCTTAATAAACATAAAAACTTTATGGTAAACAGAGAAAACCATCAATGTTACAATAACGGCACCGGTTTCATTTTCTCAGATTTATCGAAAAGTGCAAAGGTTTAAAAGTTTTGCGGTGTCCTCCTACAACTACAAAATTGAAGATACAGATTTTTTCTTAACGAAATACATTCTTCAATAACAGATCTTTAAATAAGGTCTTGTATCGGCGAACACACGTATTTTCGAAAATTGCAAAAAAATAATATTGCAAAATCACAATATTGAATTTTTTTTCTTAAATAAAATATATTCTAAAATATTATATCATTAAATAAGACCATATGCCATTTTTTAAATAAACGAATATTTTTTCGAGTAATTTTTGCTTAAATTTGCTGCAATTTATAAGAAAAACATTTTTTCAAAAACGTTTAATTTCTTCAATTCCCCCCCCCCCCCGCATAGAGCAAAGGATGGTTAAGAAAATGACGCGTCTTATTTTCGTTGAATTCTTTGAATTTTTCTCTGAATTATTTGAATTTTCGAAAATTGTTAAAATTATACACACATTTCGCGAGAATGTAGGTGCTGTTATAGCACCAATAGTTTCGTTTTCCGGAGACAATTCCGTCAGTTTCTTTGTCCCTTCGTCCAGCATTCGACGTACACTGCCATACCACTGGGGGCAGGGGCGGATTTACGTATGGGCTGAAAGGGCTATAGTCGGGGGTGGCACGTTTTGAGGGGCGACAAATATTCCAAAAATTATAATATTTATAATTTTAATGTCATATTCGTTTGAAACAAAAACTGAAAGTAACCCATATTCTATCTTTTTCTCTCTTAGACATATCTCATTTAAGAAAGAGTGAGATATCAGTTCGTTATTAGTTTTTGCTTTAAAAGCAACGGCATTAGTCACAATGTACTTTTTATAATATGTAAAAAATATGTAGTACTTATTACGAAAAAATATGTGTATTTATTCCCAATCAGTATAGGGGGAATATACATATTTTTTCGCCTTGTTTTTTTTTCAGATAAATTACTCTTGAAACACGAGGTTCAAGTTCGTTGAATTTCAAAATTTGTTTGTTGTAATTTTAATAAAAATCCGTCAATATGTTAAATTCAAACCATTTCAAGAAATATAAACAAATATTCTTTAGGTTTAATTTTTTTCATATTTCGTTGGAACTGAAATCATCATTGAGGATTACATAAAACCAGGTAGCGCTATCGAAAAGAGAAAAAAGGAGATTGTAAATTTTAATTCGTGGACGTTGTGAGTGATGTATTGACTGCTAATATTCATTTAGATTATTGTAATTTTGTCATTAATCCAAATTGTTACAAAATAATAAAATTTGAGGTGATGTCTAGTTTTTGTGAAATCTACAATATTGGTTATGTAAAAAAATAAAATAAATATAAAAGTTCCCAAAAATAATTTTATTAATTTAAGTTTTATTAAATTATATTATATCATATTAATATAAGTTATATCATGCTAATTAAAGATTTGTGTATATACATATTTTTACATTTCTATATTGAAATATAATGGAAACTACTTATTGTATTGTTGTAGAAAAAGAATCACTGTTAGATTAATTTTAAGAAAATGGCGCACGGTGGTTTGAAAGGCAAAAAAACGGACAAAAATCAATTTTTCATAATTGTCTGATTTGCTTCATTAAAGAACGTATGAACAGAAAAATGTCCAGTGCTTTATGTATTGTACTATATTTTCTAGTCCATTATTGTGTAGAATGCGTGTAAATATGAGAGATTTATAAGAACCCACACGGCCAAAAGTTCATCCCATTTTGGGATGCACATTTCTCGCTTACTATTAAAATTATGAAATTAGTTTTTTTCTAGTTACTCTTCAATACTTTATAACTACATTTCTTACAATTTTTTTTTTTCACTATCACATTAGCTGCCATGCCTGCCAGAAACATTACATTTACGTTTCTTGACTTACAAAAAATGTACGCTTATGTATGTCATGAAACTTGCAGTAATAATACAAAAAATATCTGGGAACACGTTCGTGTAGGTTTCATATGCAACTATTTGCAACTCTGGAAACGAGAAGAAAGAGAACGTTCTACCGCGCGGCCGCGGCAGCGCGCTGTGACGAGAAACAGAAGCCGGAGGGCGAGGGCTGCTTTGACACGTGACCTAGAGCCACACTCGGATATTACGGAATCAGGGGGCCCTTGCAGTGGTTATAATGTAATGTTATAATCTAAACATCACCATGTGCTCGAAAGAGAGGACCGGCAGTGGTAGCTCAGTGCATCAACTCATGTCACTGCAGCGCCTCCGACCGAGAGGTCCTAAGTTCGAGTCCTGACGGCGACAGGATTTTCGACACTAGCTTTCCAGCTAGGTCGAATTCAGTCGCTGTCTGGAGGAGAATTCTAGCGGCCGGCTGCTCTGATCGGTAGTTTTCCGTGGTTTCTCCGATCAACACCAGGCGAATGCCGGAGCAGTACCCTACTAAACGGGCCACGGATCGCGCGCGATCTCTCCTTCCTCTTCCTTGTCCTATCCTCTCCCCTTACACACACACACACACACACTTACACTAGCATGCACTACACTACCACATATTCCGGGAGACTTAGAGCTGGTCCTGGCTGGGGCGGTGCCCCGCTGGTGGGAGAGTCCTGGTTAGGGGGAAACCCCACTAGCCGACGGTAGGTCGGCGCCGAATCTCACCATCCAGCGGGGAAAGATCACCGCCATCTCCCGAGAAAAAACATGCACTACACTAACGGTACTAATGACCAGAGCAGTTGACGCGCCCGGAAACACGAAAAAATCAATCAATCGAATGAGAGGGCGATTGGGTTTCTGACGTAGGCAAGAGCGTAGGCCGCCACGCTTCTCGAGTTCGACTGAAACAAGCACTCGATGATCGAAAACGATGAACAAGATTCGATACGGTAAATATATCGAAGAAGAATTCTATCATGTATCCGATTGCTTCAACGCATGATCACACAAAGCCACAAAACTCGATAGCTGTTAATATCAATCAAAGGTCAGCGGGAATGTAATCTGGTCGAGTTCTTTCACTACTTTCATGTGCTGTATGAGAAGTGAAAAATGAATTGTTCCGTGAATTGCAGTAATTTCCTTCAAAAAACTAGAGCAAAAATGTGATTGTGGCGGAAAAAAGGAACAGTTTTTGCTAGCATATTTCATGAACAAATTTGACTTAATCCTAGAAATACGAAGGGGACGCTCAAGGAGCCTAATACCTTGATTTTACTTTCAGTTTACTTGATTCATATGCTCTACATTATTGAGAATTAATGTACTCGTTGAAGCAGTTTCACTTTTCATTTTCCACAGCGAAGGCAGAAGATATATTTTCCTTCATCATACAGAAAGCTGCTTCAATACTTACATTAATTCTCAAAGTAGAGCACATTAATCTTTTTTTAAATCTGCATTTTTCTAGTGCGGGTTTGGTACCCTCCTTCGTGAAAGACATAGTTTTTCCATTGTGCTTTTTAGTGGTTCTATTTTATTTCCCCTTTCGTTATGTAGGAACATTACTGAAGGCTTGGCCATTTCATCAAGAGTGAAGATTAAGATATTTTAGAAGTATTTGCAGATGAATAGGATACAGAATACAATTAAGTTACGGTGAATAGTAGAGTAAATAATTCATTTACTGAAATGATTGCTAAGGAAGAATATCTTTGTCAGTTCCATTGAGGCACACCTAAAACTTATTGCCAGTATTGTTGAATTGCCTTCTGAGGTTACTCATAATACTCAATTTTCAAGAAGCGTTTAAAATGTTTCTCTTTTCAATCAATAATTCGATAATTGTGACATACAAATGAAGCTGTGTGAAGGAGTATTAGAAGGACGAATGCAACCGAGATCCACGTCTTTATTAGTCTAGTACTACATATGGGTGTATATCAAGACAACAATGTTTCAGTACACGATTTGTGGTCAGATTCGCTTGGGAAAGCAATACGCAGAGTCACTATTGGTAGACACAGATTTTTAGTCCTAGATTTGATGAAAAGAAGACAGCCGATCATTGGAAAAAAGACAAGTTGGCACCGTTTCGAAATACGTTCGATAGCTAATCGCTTCACTTCCCAGGTACTTCCGTCCGACATTTCACAATAATATGAATGAAATGTCTCTGTTTAGAGGACAATGTTCTTTCAAAATGTTCATGAAAATAAAACCGAAGAAAAAAACGAGGAGACGAAACAGCAGAGGAAGAGGAAGACAACCCTGATGAAACCGGCACTACTGACACTGAAGATACATAACATTTTGCAGTAAGATGTGTGAACTACTATAAAAGCAAATTTACTTCAAATAAACATTGAAAATAGAGTTTTAAGTTCAAATCATTTCATTTTATTGAGTAAAATTATTTTTGTCCGTTTTGTTGCCAATCCGTACCATAGTGCGGATTAGAATTGAATGCAAAGCACCAAACAAGATGTGAAATCAGCTGGCGCAAAAAAAATAGAAAAAAGTGAGTCTGTACATTTCAATTCGCGCACATCATAAGTGATGCACTGGCTGCTAATATTGATTTAGATATCAATTTCTTGTAATTAACCCAAATTATTACAAAAGTATAAAATTCAAGTTACGTATACAAATTCTAGTATCAGTATACAGTTTTCTGTAAAACCTAAAATATTTATTATGTATGAGAAATAAAACAAATATATAAAGTTCTGAGAGATAATTGTATTAATTGAAGTTTTTATTATTCAATTATATAACAAAATCACAATCTCCTTTTTTATAAACAATATAAATTCTCAAGGGGCGACAAAATTAATGGAGCCCAGGGTGGCGACGTGTAAAATCCGCTCCTGACTGGAGGGCTCTATTTTTCGAAGATTTTATCAATATAAAATCGCCACCCACTTTCATGTTTATTCAGTTCAAATTCGGACTGTTGTTTTTTAATCACCTCATAAATTTTAATTTTACTCTACTAATTCTGTTTCTCGTTGTTATTATGATTTTATGATGTTATATATGATTTATCCCCCATACGTCACATACAGTTTTTGACTGTTTTTGGCTAAATAAATAAATAAATATTGTAAGTGACCACATCTCCGCTCCGTACAGTACTATATTCTATAATGATATGAAAGTATTTTCTTAATACCTTGACTTATGGTTTCATTCCACAATAGCCCATGGAAACCTCTAGATGCTCTTTCCTCCTTGATTATTCAGTGTCAGAGAAGACATACAAAAGCGAGTTAAGACCTCAACTGTTAGGTCATTGATTTCTTCCCACCCGGTTGGCCATGCACGGCAAGCATATGGGTGAGCGTTCCGCTCACAGAGAAGACTAAATAAAGACGAGAAGTAGTAAAAATGATTGGTAAAAAGCAACTGATGGTAGATATATGATGGTTGTGCTAAGGAATATGTGAGAGTCTTCTCTATATTTTATGTACTTCCACCGTCAGGACAGTCCGACCGACTTCGGCGGATTGGTTCTTTCTAATCCGCCAGGTCTGCCCATCATTTTTTGTCTGCTGAATCCTCTCGTCCTTTTCGATCCGATCAATGAGCTGGACTCGGTACAGCCACAATGTACCCGGAAACTGACTGGGTCCGCCGCAAAAGCCATTGAGCCTGCACAATCCCAATGACGCATTCCTTTAATTTTTCGTATTCGCACCCAGACGGCATTCGGAGGGGTGTAACACGTAAGCGACGCTAAGTAGGCTCTTCGGGAAGCAGATTTATCTTCCGCGCATGACTCATCTCGCTTGGGCGGTGATAAGGGCTTGTGATAGTAAGAAACATACGAGAACTTTCTCTGTATTTCAACTGTGAGAACGAGGACCGACCTACTTCGACGGATCGTCTCTTATCCGACAGATCTGCCCAACATTTTTGGGACTACCGGATCGTCTCATCATCCAGTTCGATCCGACCAACGCGTTGGATCTGGTACAGCCACAATGTACCTGCAAACTGACAGGGACCGCCACAAGACTTTGGGACCGCACCCTCCCAATTACGCATTCCGTCAGGGAGTAAACTTGGTCGCGCGCACCTCGTCTGCAGCGAAGCGGAAGGGCATCGGTTCCCACCACCAGCGCTCGAACGCTCACGCGCTCGCACCTCGCACCAATCCACGCCGCACCCACGGCCGCACCCCGTGCTCCCTGCGCCCCGCGCCCCGTCGACGCGCACCATCAATACTACAGCCGCCCTCTGGTATTAACGTTTCATTACATAGACGACATCAAAGCGCACTAATGGGATGGGACGAGAGGTGGTGGGCGGAGCGGGCGGAGTGTGCAAGGGCAAGCAGGGTGGGTGGGAAGGGCGAGAGGGGGGTTCGTGCAAGTGGGCTATCGGTTCATGCTACCGAGTGGGTGGTGTAGCACATGTCGCCGAAGCGAATGGGCGGGTAGGTGAATGTGCGGGTGGGTGGGTGGGCAGTTTGGATGGGTGGGCTTGTGATTTTTCGGTGGTGGGTAGGAATCGGTCGGGGGTTTGGGAGGGTGGATGGGAGTCGGTCGGTCGGTCGGTCGGTCGGTCGGTCGGTCGGTCGGTCGGTCGGTCGGTCGGTCGGTCGGTCGGTCGGTCGGTCGGTCGGTCGGTCGGTCGGTCGGTCGGTCGGTCGGTCGGTCGGTCGGTCGGTCGGTCGGTCGGTCCGTCGGTCGGTCCGTCGGTCGGTCCGTCGGTCGATCAGAGAGATGGGTGGGTGGGCACTTGGATGGGCGAGTGGGTGGGAGATTGGGGGACGAGTGAGCGGGCGAGCAGGCGGGTGAGCAGGCGGGCAAGCAGGCGGGCGGGCGGACAAGCAGACGGACAAGCAGACGGACAATGGGCGGGCGAGCTGGCGGAGAAGTGGACTGGGAAGTGGGCAGAGAAGCGGGCGGGCACGCGGGCGGGCACGCGTGCGTGCGTGCGTGCGAGCGTGCGTGCGAGCGTGCGTGCGAGCGTGCGTGCGTGCGTGCGTGCGTGCGAGCGTGCGTGCGAGCGTGCGAGCGTGCGTGCGAGCGAGCGTGCGTGCGTGCGAACGTGCGTGCGAGCGTGCGAGCGAGCGTGCGTGCGAGCGTGCGTGCGTGGGAGCGTGCGTGCGTGCGAGCGGGTGGGCGAGCGTGCGGACAAGGGGGCGTGCAAGCGGCCGGACAAGCGGGCGTGCAAGCGAGCGGTGAAGCGGGCATGCAAGCGGGCGTGCGAGCAGGCGGGCGGTAGAGAGAGTGAATGAGTGAGTGAGTGTGAGCGAGGGAGGTGAGAGGGGATCGTAGCGGTAGGACGGGTGGATGGACGGGCCAAGGCGGGATTCGGGATGTTTGGTAAGGTGCGCTGGGTGGGGTGGGGTGGAGTTGCGCGGGGCGGGGCGAGGTAGATGGAAACTTCGGGCGAGAGCGAATGTACGAGCGAACGTTTCGCCTACCTCGTGGCTGCTACAGCCGCCGTTTGCCGCGCCAGGTACCTCAAAGCGGCGTCGTGGCGGCCGTCTCGTTAAATATTCAGTGATGAACGCCGGTGAAAAAATCTCGCTCGGAACCACACAAACTCACGGGCTCGCCTCAATCGAGGTTTGTGGCTTGTTTTGTCTCAGTAGTTACCTTTAATTTGTCTCGATTCTGGGGAAAATTATGGTATTGCTCTTCGGGTGCTGATTTCTGTTTGCTATGCAATGTTGTTTTTCGGACTAAATATACTGTGTGCTTTGTAATGCACATGTCGATAAGAAAACGAAAAGCTTCCGTCACACAACACGGTAAAAATTTTTCGGATACAAGGATTTACGTTGACCAGTCAGAATCATGTTATTTCGACACGTAGCTCTTTGAAGCCGACTGTTGAAGATGGAAACGGGCATAATGAGTACTGTCAATATGGTAGCCCAACCGAAGAATGAATCCAACGTATCGGTAGCTGCTTGGCTGTCCGAGAGAAGCCGCGTCCTAGGCACAGGTGCCAACGTTTCGGCAGCCGTTCTGCGACCTTCCTCAGCGCGGCGTCTCCAGGACAGCCAAGCAGCTACTGACTCCGAACGCGGAAACCTACTCTCTAATCCAACATATTGTTAACATTTGTCACGATATACGTATTGTCTGGTACTGGCAATCGCATGTTGTAAAGTTTATATTAGTCACTGGCTATCAAATTTTTACTTTCATATATTAGACAGTGGGTGACAATATTTCAAGTACCAACCTGAAACTGCACTGGAAAAATGAAGAGTGGCGTTTGTACTGGGGCATTATTATTTTGACAGACGGGACAGTACTGCATATAAGGTCAGATCTGCTTGTGATGAAGCAGAGTGACAGAAATGTCCTCCTCACAAATTAATTAACGAATTAAATTAATAGAAATAATAATTAATTAATTAAACTGATGAACACCTCCGACGTCATTATGTTGCGGATTAATGAAATTGATTTAAGTCACACGCTACTGAATCTTTCTTGTAACGCCACGAAAATCATTCCAAATATCAGAAGATTCCTGAAGATCAACTATAATTTTGGAAGGAGAAAATTGTACATGGAAAGGTTCCCAATCATCTGGAAGAACAATATATTGATAAAGCTGCATCTCTGTATTAGCTAATATATGGATATTTATACCTAAAGACTGACGGGTTTGTAATGGCTATCCAAGATAGAGGTTCTGCGAACTCCTAAAAAACTACGAAAAAATGTGATAAAGATGACTGCGATAGACAAATGAAGAAAATGTGAAACCTGGCGTATTAATTGAACATATTATGGCGGGCTGTCCGGATTATCAGACGCCTATCTTCGAAGACACAACTAACTCGCAAAATTGATACAACAAGAGCATGCTGTTAAACGAGCTGCTTGACTCTTCTACGCCATATTACAAATAATGTGCCTGTATTGGAAACAAAGAAACCGAAGGTGTACCGAGATCATTTTGTTATCACGGGCTGAACAGGGGATAATAACAGGCCTGTCATCCTCCTCATTGATAAAACAAATAAAATAACCTCTATAATTGATATTGCAGTTTCCCTGATCCACAACATCACGAAAACTCAATTATAGAAGATCAGGAAGTACGAGGAGCTTGCAAAGGAATTAAAACAGATCTGGCGGTTGGTGAATGTTCTTATAAGTAGTGATCTTATCAGAAGGAATGATGTCAAAAACTTTTAAAAAGAATCTGAGAAATTTGGAACCACCAATAAAATTGAAAACTGTTGGACGAAAAGTAGTCTTACATCAGGCTTGTCACATTGTTCCAAGCTTTTTATAGTGAGTTCAAGTAGGATAGAGTAAATTCCCTTTTCATAAGAGCAGAATCTGGTCCTAAGACACCAAAAGACAGATTCCTTCTGCGCAGTTAAGCTGAGAAATAAAGCCAATAATAATAATAATAATAATAATAATAATAATAATAATAATAATAATAATAATAATAATAATAATAATAATATCGTTACTGTAAAAATAAAATTCTTTCACACATTTTATATTTTAACGTCGTGTAATTTGTCTATTTTCTCAAGAAAAACTACTTCAGAGACGTGTTTGGAAATACTGTCCACCCATTGTACTCAAAACAAAGTAGATTTTTCAGTATTTTTCCACCGATCTGTCCAAGATTAAGATAACACGCCCATTGTCAACTCCAACCATCAAAACAGTGGCCACGGGCAAGCGCTTCTGTTTCTGAAGTAGCCACGCGCGTTGCATGATGTACTCGGCAGAGGGGGAAGTGCACAACCTGTCTCTTCAGCAGATTAGTCTGGCCTGCTGCCTCCGTAGCTCTTCAAATAGCCCTACAGTCGAGAGCTCTACCGTGATTAACGATCTCAAGTGGTCGCTTCGATTCGCGACGACCACGAACACGTCAACACACTTACAATGCCCTCTATGCACGCTACCACGCGTGTACAATGGTCTCTCGCAACGAGCCCAAACCACGTGAGCGGATGTGAAGAGTACCATAAGCCGTCCGGTTCGCTCGATTCAGGTCATGTTGACGAACACGGCCACAAATGAACAACTGAATTACTAGCACTTGTCAATGAACGATAGGGGAACATGTTTAATACGTAGTGGGAAAACGATGTGGGATTGCACAAACTTGTACTGTGAATTGAGTTAATTCTTTCGCAATCAAATAACTAGTAAACGAGGCAAAGAGAATGACACACTTGTTACAACGATTGAAAGATAAACAGTGTATAAATGACGGAATATTCGAAAGCAAGAAAGAGAAAACATACAAAGAACTAGTTGTGGCACAACAAAACATTTTTAAAGAGTCCTTTACTGTACCCGAAGAAAAAATTAAAGCAAAACTAGAGCGACTTTGAGAAAGGATTATAAATTACATAATTTCTAATAGAAATTCATGTCAAAACCTACTCGTTTCTTTTCTCCAAAAAAATGTATATGTCCTTAATTCAATACCTATGTTTTGGAACAGATATAATTACAAACTCTACCATCATTACGGTTCCTTGACAAGTTTTGAAAATACAGAATTCGCTCAAAATGGGACAGCAACAGTACCTTTTTGCCGTTCTTTGATACATACGTAACGAGAATTAAAGAAAAATTTGAAGCAGTTTTTAGAAAATAATAGTTCAATCATTAGCTACATTTCACGCAAAATTACGCAAGAAATACTCATGTTTTCGAAAAATTGTAGATCTTATTTCAAGATTTGTCTTTGGACAACATATTTCATTTGAAATTCATTCTTCAATATTTTCGTTGTGGGAAGAAGTCGAAAAAAATTGACCTTTACAATTTTCGAAAAATTAGAGAGTTCAATAAAACGAGACCTACGGCATTCTCTTAAGCGTCATTAATGACATACGAAAACAAAGTTTAATTACAAAACTTTGGAGCCATTTTGAGAAAATTTAGAAAATTCTCAAGCTATGTAAAATGATGTACCTCAAAAATTAAAATATTCGTTTCACATTCACAGGTTCGTTTAAATCGATCGAGGAATATAAATTTTGAAAAAAACGTCTGATCGGTTTTGGCGTTACCGTTAATCACAGGCAGAAGGTCAATAAGTTTTGCCGTCAAATGATTTTTCGGTATCAAGTATTCACAAAACAGGATTCAAACTACACATGGAACTAGAGGAAGCAATTTAAAGGTGATTTATTCTCTTTTTTTGTTAACAGGACCCGACAGTAATGAGTTTTTCAGTTGAAAAATCCTCGAATTCACGCGCACGATTACATGTAAGACACGAAAGTAAAAAGTGAAATCAACAAGCGTTGCCTAGCTGGTGTCAAGGACAAACAGCAGGACCAGAAGGAGGAGATATGTGAGAATGAGAGAACGTCTTACGAATGAAGGCATACTAGGGACCAATGAATACGGGTCACTTGTTTATGGTCTAATAATATTCATAAATAACACCTTCAAATGAAGAAAATTATTAAATTAACTCGAGAAAGCCAATGACGAAAGAAAATAAAGCTCAATATATTCATCTAAAATTCTTAAAAAGTAACTATAAGCTCCCCAATTGTAGGAAAAATGTACGATCAATAAGTCAAATTTTCTCATATATCATATCAGTAAATTCCGGGCCGGAAGGTAAATATCGAATCTCCCAGATAGAAGGAACAATTGATTGATTGGTTAGTTGACTGAATATGTCCTCTTTTCGGGCGTGTTTACTTCTAAGGTCATTACTTCCGTAAGTATAGTGCGTGTTTTCATCACGGAAGTTGTGTGTTCCCCCGCTCGTGCCCACTCGTCGGCTTGCGAGGCGTTCCCTAACCAGGTATTTCCCACCAGCGGCGCAACGTCCTACCGGAATAAGCTCTACGATTTTGATTGATCTCCCGACATGTGGGATACTGTAGCACATGTGTGTGTGTGTGTGTGTGTGAGGGAGAGTACGTAATGGGTGAGAATAAGGCAAGGAAGAAGGAAGAAAGATATCACGCAGTCAGTGGCCAATTTCTTACTGCTCTGGCATTTGTCTGGTATTCATCGAAAAAGAAACCGAAAACTATCGATCAAAGCAGCCGACTGCTAGAATACTCCTCCAGCAGCTGAATTCGACCTAGCTCTATAGCTAGTGTCGAAAATCCTGCAACAGGCCAGAAATGTGTTCATTATGATTTAGTTCACATCTTCACGCGTTTTGAAATCAAGTTAATTATAATATCGTTCGTTGATATTGGGTGATAGAGCTACCTAATAAGCAACGGTCAGGTTTGGTTCGTCGTCCGATCCAAGTGAATGTTTTGAGGACAAGGCGGCGTTGTGGAAGGCTTTCTCCGGGACCTCCCGTTTACACACATTCACCAACTTTACGTTCATACTTATTACTCTCACCACCACCACCACCACCATCACCCCCACCACCACCACCACCACCACCACCACCATCATCATCATCATCGTCGTCGTCGTCGTCGCCGTCGTCATTTGATCTTACCTTATAGAGGAGATCGGACGTGGGTTCGGGACTTGGAACCAGAATGTTTGTGCCTTCTTCGTTCACGCTATATCACGCAATTTATTATATATAAAATATAGAAATGCAAAATAAAATTACATTAATCAATCTAATCCGAAACCAATATTGCACTAAATGTAAATATATATACCAAGTTGAAATAATCTATCCAATGTTTGGGTGTCTCTCGTAAAATGTTTAAAGTTAAAAGTAAAAATTGACCACATTAAGTTGTTTTAGCAATTTTTTCTCTCCCACTAATATTTAATACCATAATAACATACAATTTGTATTTATTTTCTGTAAAAAATTAGATTTTTTGTGTAAAAGAGAAAATCTATTCTTTACATCCTCTGTTTTGGAGAAAGATTTTCATCCCTTTAAAACATTTTTTCTGCAGAAATGGTTAAAAATTCTACACTACACTTCTTCACTTACAGTATAGTAAAAATGCAGCATGAAAATGCAGCATCCTCTAGAGTCAAGTTCATGCATTGTGTTCTTCACAATTACAGGATGAATATGTCTGACTCGGGTAAGACACATTGTTACATTTTAGACACAGAATACAATTTCCGCAATTTTACTACTTTTACTAAAGAAAGTTGGACATACGACTCCAAAACAAAAATGTATATAGTATGAATCTTCAAATATTTCCAATCTAGAATGTTCTCAATGGATGAGGCCGTACCTTCTAGACTACTGGATATGTTGAGAGGCAGAGAGACGAAAAGAGACAGCGGGAGCAGCAGAGAGTGACAGAGAGAGCGACAAAGAGAGAGCGACAGAGAGGCAGTGAGACAAAGAAAGGCACAGAGAGATCCAAAGAGAGAGCCAAAAAGCGAGACAAAGAGAAAGTCAAAGAGAGAGCCAAATAGTCAAATAGAGAGTCAAATAGAGAGCCAAAGAGAGTCAAATAGAGAGCCAAAGAGAGCCAAAGGAGAGGCACAGGGAGAGCGAAAGGGAGACACAGAGAGAGGGACAGACGGGAAGAGGGTGAGGGATCTGCAACGGCTGAATAAAACAAAACCCCGCCCACCGCTAACTTGCGCCGACACCGGTCCTAATTTTCCTGCCGTGCCTGCCATTATAGACGCAGCCGCGTGGAATCGAGAGATCGGCAAATGGCGCGCTGCGGAAAGCAGGTGGGAGGCGCGCAGACGGATGGACGGGAAAGTTATGGACGAGAGTAATGGGCGTCGCCGGCGCTGAGCAAACGACCACGTTCCCCCATTTTGCATTTATGTCGCGAGGCATTGCCTTTTATTTCGTTAGGAGCGTGGTGATCGGATTACCTTCAACAAAAAAGATGATTGCGTTGGATGAAATTATGTAGCTCTCGTAATCTTGCTGAAGATATGTGTTTCATTGCCTGCGAGAAGCAGAGGAAAGGAAGCGCTGCAATATGAGTCGTTTTATATCCTTGAATTGTTATCAGGGATAACTCACGTAATGATGCGAAATAATGATGAAAATGTGAAAAATGTTTCAAACAAATTAGACAAAAAATGTACACTTCTAGGCAGAAAACGCATCACGTCGAATTGTGCCAAACTCGGAAAGAAAAATTATTCTAGGCCAACCTTCCAAGGGTATTGCGTTATCTCGTAACCGCTGAATTAACCACGCAAAACTATTTTAAATCGTGAGAGAGGTGTAAAATTCTTTAATATATCATTTCAACCACTTCCAATAAAAGGACATTACATAAACATAACAACGTAAAATTTACTTTTATGATAAAAAGCACTGCTAGTAGATTTTCTTCAAACGAAATGAAAAACATTTCTTTAAAGAAATGAATATATTTTTTCAGAAAGAAAAATAAACACGGAAAAGAAAACACACCCAATTTATCGTATTTGACTGCCCTTTTGTTTCTGGATTAATTTTTCTCTCTGAACAAATACATTCATTTCTTTTGTAAATAATAAACAATGTACAATTTATGGAGTGTTTATATGATTCTGCAACGCTAATTTTTGCCTAGAAAGCATTTTTTCAAACCAAATTTGAGTGCTTATTGTGGCTCAGACATTCGGAATATCCAAGGAGTTTATTAGACAAAATATGCTTAAAATTGTCTTAAGAGCTTATTTCGAAGTATCGGTGTTTCCTTCCTGGACACATACTGTATATATAGATATATAGATATACCACCAACTTCGTTGCATCATAGTAGTATAAAGTTCGCAACACGCACTGTCGCCAGATTTCGGAACAAATTCGATATAGCATGACCGAGGGATCGATTAGCATGCGATATACGTCACCCACTAAATCTGGTAGATTAGCAAGCTCCGGTCGCACTTCGAGTTCGATTTTAAGTTGGCGCATGCGCAGAGATTCAAACGCGCAGCCAACTGCTGTACGTTATATCGTGTTTAAACTCCTTGATAGTCCCAGGTAAACGTCAGGAGGAGAGACGATTGAGAAGGACCGATTCGACGATGACAACCACGCATAAATTAACAGAAAACTTCATGGTGCAATGTAAAACATATGTAAGAATGTTTTGTGAAATGAGTTAAACAAAGGTTCTTATTTCATTTTGCCAAGAGTCGCATCGTATCTGCCCTGCAGTTTGTCGATGAATTGCTCGGTTATTGCAAAACGACCAGACGCTCATGCTTATGGCGAGTCTAATCGGTAAACAAACTGTAACGTATTGTTGGAGAGAAAAACTACTTTACGGACACAAAACGAGAAACGCAAAGTTAATTGATGGAATCAAGACTATGAATAACAGCAGCATTGTAAAGCGATGGCGTGCGACCAAGTCATTCTACACAGAGATCGATGAGATACACTCAGCAACTAAACTTGAAAATTACTCCCAACGCATTTCACGGATATTCTTTCCTCTGTTGATGAACTGTCAAAGAATTAGTTATTTGTATAATTAAGAAAAACAGTATGGTGTGGTGTGTGTTTCATGACAACATGTAATTTGGAATGAAATATTTAGTCAAGTTAACGATTCGGTGTTTATATCATGTTAATCAGTGTTGTAAACAATTTAAAATTAAAATTATATCATTTACACTACA
This sequence comes from Teleogryllus occipitalis, assembly GCA_011170035.1. NCBI lineage: Eukaryota > Metazoa > Arthropoda > Insecta > Orthoptera > Gryllidae > Teleogryllus > Teleogryllus occipitalis. The sequence continues at coordinate 34,754 of BLKR01000717.1, forward strand.
GCATTATGCAACGAACATGTTGTCAGTTCTATTAAGTCTAATTTAACATAATTGGAGGACTATGATTGCCGATGTGAATGCTCTTATACTCAAAGGAAATACATAACATGAAAAACGCTGAAAATGTACATCTTTGTAATCAATGCATACCACACAACTAGTCACTTTACTTGACAATTACTTTTACGCACAAATTTACAAAAATTCAATGTATTATAATATTCATTTACCTGTCTTACATGCGTTTGTGTTCCGACCGAACATTTGCTCTTGCTCGCCCCACAAGTCGGTACACGTCAAGGGCGATCCTTTTCACCAACTTCACTATTCTCCACCTTCGAACAAATGAAGACTCCTTCCGTCTCCAGACGGAACCTATCACTAGCCTTCACGACATCGTCGCTCATTGGTTGGTTTGGTTTGTTTTTTCGTGTTTCCGGGCGCGACAACTGCTTTGGTCATTAGTCCCATTAGTGTAGTGGATGTTTTCCTCGGGAGATGGCGGTGGTCTTCCCCCGCTGGATGGCGAAATCCGGCGCCGACCTACCGTCGGCTAGTGAGGTTTCCCCCTAACCAGGACTCTCGCACCAGCGGGGCACCGCCCCAGCCGGGACAAGCTCTACGCTTCCGAACGGTCTCCCGGAATATGTGGTAGTGTAGTGCATGTTAGTATAACTGTGTGTGTAAGGGGAAGAGGATAGGACAAGGAAGAGGAAGGAAAGATCGCGCACGGTCCGTGGCCCGTTTGATAGGGTACTACTCCGGCATTCGCCTGGTGTTGATCGAAGAAACCACGGAAAACTACCGATCTGAGCAGCCGACCGCTAGAATTCTCCTCCAGACAGCGACTGAATTCAACCTAGCTGAAAAGCTAGTGTCGAAAATCCTGCCGCCGTCAGAACTCGAACCTAGGTCCTCCCGGTCTGAGGCACTGCAGTGACATCAGTTGATGCAGTGAGATACCACTCCCGGTCGCTCATTGGTTCTTTCAAACATTTCCAATCATTCTTCGGTCAACTCCTACGATTTTACATAGCCAGTTTGCTTGTCGCGGCGGGCAGTAACGTGATCGAACAAAATGTGCCTGCTTCTTGTTTAAGTAAAAGACGCTGTTGCAGTAAGAACCAAGCAAGGCTATTAAAATGTAATGATATTCGAATCCTTTCTACAGAAGATGCGGAAAAGGTAAAAAAAAATATTTAAAAAAAGGAAAAATCCAGGTACTGGGATAGCACATTAACATTTCTGGAAAAAATTGAATTTTTTTCAAGACATTACCACACTTACCATTACCACTTACCACATTACCAGACTTGCTCATAACTTGAACAAACACCGTTTTGAAGACATAAAGATATCACGGACTAGCATAACTAATAAAGATTATGCGGAATATAGGAAACTGAAAATGAGAAATAAAAAGTTTGGAAAAAAAAGTTTTTCATTCAAACTCAAAACTAGACTTACGTCTATAATATAATTTCTAGAAAAATCGGTGGACAAATTAGTGTACTATTTATTCAGTGAACCATTTATAAATCAAAGATTACACGTAAAAGCAATCCTTGGGCAAAACGAGTGTGACCGCTCTACCTTTTCACTATATTCATTAACAAGCCTACAGCAGGTCACTCAAATAACCTAGTAGTATTACTTGCCCTGTGACATGTTATGACAATGTGACACCAAAAAATAGGAATAGTTTTATGTGTCCTAACTGCCCTACAGGAGTGGGTTCGTCTTTTAACCTGCTTTTGTAATAAAAGAAACATAGGCAAGTTAAAAGATTAACTATGAACAGAGTTCTAGATATTTTCTGTTAAATACTTGAAAACAATTTAATCTAGCATTTACACCTTGCATTGAAAAATTCTATCACTTGTTCTACCTTTAGCAATTACGTGATTACCTACCAACTGCAGTTGCGTTTTAACACTCGCATCAACACTTTACATAAAATTATATTACCCTTCACTTCACAAAAAACACAATAAAATACCCGTACACAAGACAATAATACATGGAAACATAAAATACTGAAAAGTAATCACATATCAAAATACCCTTTACATACATCTTCAAAGAAATTGTCTCTTGAATAGTGGATGAAATATATAGAAGACGTTTCACTTTCACGTAGATTATTACTTTATATAATTTAGCCAGCAAAGAAAAAAAAAGATTGTTATGCAATGAACGAACAATTAATAATAACTCTTTTACTAATTATTGGTTTTGAACAATTACGATTAAACAATGAATTGAATACACACACTAAAAGAACAAATATTATCGTTAATAGAAAAACGAAAAAATAGGTTTTTACAATTCTTTTCAGGAATTATCTATTTGGCTTCCTTTTACGACTGCAATATTTTAAAAGATTACGTTTAAATGATTTTAATATAATTACTCGACTATCTAGGTCTGTGAGGTGAATTCTATCTCTGTAGAATAGTTCTCGCTAATTTAAACAGTTCTTTTTTTTTTAGAATTTCTAGTGAAGTTTTCTGACATACGACACGTCGTCTCGAAGAAATACTTCCACAGCTTGGAGCGGCAACGGCGACCCAGATCCTTTCAAGGTCGTGGCAACCCCTTGCTTCGGCGAACACGTCCTCTGGTGAATTGCTACCACGGACCTTCGACTTTTATACAATATGACTGCAATATTTCCGCGAAATGAATTTCTTACGTGGTAAGTCAAGACGAAAGACAAAAAAAAAGAAGCTGGAAATAGAAAGAAATTTTTCCAAAGCACATGCTTTCTACTTCAGTATACATTCTTGAACGTTGAAATATATTATGTCCTCGTTGATAGAAAAATAGTATATTTCTACGTAATGCGTTCACGTGAATTTATCAAAATATTCATGATTTAAAACTCCCAATTTTCTCATACATGGTATTGTTATTTTAACATGATAAGACGAATTACCTTTTTCAAGCTTCTTATCGTCGAAATACGGCGAATTCTCCTCTTCCTCCAACACGAATAATTTCGGTGCGTCCAGATCGGCGGTCGGCAGCAAAAGAGAGAGCTTCTCGTAGCGGTACTTTGCACTGCTGATATTTTCAAGGTTGATTTTTGATTGGTTGTCGTTCCATTCTACGCGAATTCGTTCAGAAACTTTAATAAATTCTCCCAAGCGATACCATTTACTACTGGCGCGATCTCTTGCACTTTTGTAACTCTATGTTTGCATCTAGTCGTGTCTTGACGTTTTCGAGTGCTTCTCAAAAATCAATGGAATCGACATATGGACGGTTACACGAGAGATTAGAGCATCATGTAAATCTAAATGAGTTCTATATTTCATTTCTAAGCATCATAATGAATCTCATGATTTACACATCTATATCCCAAAATACGAGTACAAATCATTGATAAGAAAAAATTCATAAAGCAGGCTAAAATCATGAAACATGATCAAGAGATTTTGAACGCAAATAGCAAAACAAAAGCTATGTGGAACACAGTAAAATATACGACTAGATAAACTAAAACATTGCAGAGAATGTTGTTTCAAAATAGGATAGAGAAATGAACATTCCGGCAACAGTGGCTGGACTCTTCAAGCAATACTTTGTGAGAATTGCGGCTGGTCTCAGAATGGGTCTTCAGCCATCAAATGCAATATCAGACTTTCAACAAAAGTTTTCGACATGATGTTTGTTTACAAAACGACTTATGAAATTCGAAAAATAATCGGTAAACTAAAAACATTCCGTTTAGATGAATTTCCGGATTATTTGTTGAAGATTGAAGCGCCATCATACATCTCTAACTTACATATTTCCTGATATTTTCAAAAGAGAATTTAGCAACACTTCTAAAAAGGCAACAAAAATAAAATTCAAAATTATCTACCAATTTATCTCTTGTTAGCTTTCAGAAAAATAGTAGAAATCGTTCCACGTTAAAATGAAAACCTTTCTCAATAAATGCGAAAATGCGTTACTGATTGCCAGCATGAATTTAGGCAATCGATATCTATGGAAAGAACCATATTTTATTTTCTTAAAGGTGTCGCTTCATCAATGGTTAAAAATAAAGCACCTATTGGAAAGCTTGTATAACTTCCATACGTTTTTTACGTCATTGATTATAACATTTTACTTACAAAATTACCTCCGAATGGAATTCGTGGTATTGCTCTAGATTGATTGTGTTCATACCTTAAACAACGATCTCTGAGAGCGCAAATACTGTAGTAGAACGGTATTGCTCACCCACCTCTCCGATTCATTGACAGTTGCATATTGTGTTCCGAGGGTTCTATTGTAGTTCCAATTCTCTTCTCTTCCTACTATACGTAAACGATATGCCCTCAACGATTCAAAACTGCGAAGATGACCCATTGGTTCGTTTCTGGACATTGTTATAACTGCACTATGTGTGCACGTTTTCTACATTTCAGTGAGGAATTTTGTATTAAAATTATCGTTCATGTTCTCGCGGCAGGAAGAGCATTCCTTTACGAAGAGCACTGTGAAATGTAGGAAAACTTGCGCAGAAATCGCTTCTCTGCGTAGTATCTAACACAATTTTCAACTGTCTCTAACTATATAAATAAATATACATATATATAAAATATGTAAATATGTAAATATGTAAATATATAAATATATAAATATATAAATATATAAATATATAAATATATAAATATATAAATATATAAATATATAAATATATAAATATATAAATATATAAATATATAAATATATAAATATATAAATATATAAATATATAAATATATAAATATATAAATATATAAAATATAAATATATAAAACTGAAAATGTGAATGAAATAAAGTTATATATGTGATCCTTTGAAGTAACCATTACAAAGAAACAGACAATTTTTTGAAACCGTTATAATTATCCAATGTCAAATGGGCCAGATTTCTTGTATTATTGCTACATTATCATTTATTATTATACTGGATACGATTTTCAGTGTTTCAAATGTATTTGCCTTACCTTTGAAAACTTCGGAGGTCAACAATGAAGACATGTCGGCGTTGATGACGGTTGCAATCGATGAAGTCAGTGAAGGAGATGGAAGGAACGAAACGTGGATGGGCCGTCGAAGAACGACGGAATGAAAAATGAGATGGTTTCGCTAGGTGATGACATTCTGGATGGTTGGAAAACAAAATATAGAATCCTAATGAAAGAAGCGGCAAAGGTGGGATGCCAGTTACATGCGATCACGGGGAAGGACAGGAGGGCAAAAGACGACTGTGTAAACGCAGGTGGTCGACGTTCTATATATATACATATCCCCTTGAATATCGGAATAAGCATATTTCTATTTCATTAAGACACATAGATCAATTTTCAACTGTGCCATTTTCACATGTTTCCATTTTTACTTTCTCGTCCAATACGTTCTAACGTTGTAAACAGAAAGTATTGTAATGCTGCGACAGAAATCTGCGATTTCTCGACAAAAAGGGGATTATTATTATTATTATTATTATTATTATTATTATTATTATTATTATTATTATTATTATTATTATTATTATTATTATTATTATTATTATACATTTAGGTAGTAAATTTTTATCTGCAGCTTGTTGTGTAGACAGAACCCAAGTTGAGTGGGTTTTTGATGCAGAAAAATTGGTTAAAACCAAACGTCTGTCCATGTGTTTTTCTGTCCATCAGTACGTTCGTCTGTGAACAACGATAGCGACTAAACCGAAGGCTGGATTTACCCCAAAACTGATATTCCCCGATTGATCTGACTGATATGACCGCCCATTGAATTCGAAACTGATACATTGATTTTTGGAGGAACATTACATTAGATCTCACGGACGTTTTCAAAATGTTCTCAAATATGGCTTCAAAGTTTTTCTAAGTTTTTTTTCAGATAGAGAAAAGTACGATTATAAAAATGTAGTAGGTGTTATTGCCATGAATTCTCTGAAATGGCGCGAAGGAAGGTGAAAGAGGACGGAGAAAGGGTGAGAAAGTGCGCAGAGAAAGGGCGCAGAGGAAGAGTAAAGAGCGCGGAGAAATAGTGAGAAAAGCTGTAGAGAAAGGGCGTGGAGAAAGGGCTCAGAGAAAGAGTGGAGAAGGGCACGGTGGAAGAGGAAAGAGCGCGGAGAAAAGATGAGAAAGGGCGCAGAGAAAGGGCGTGGAGGAAGGGGGCGGAGAAAGGGTGGAGAAAGGGCGCGGAGAAAGGGCGGCAACGAAGGCATGGAGAAAGGGGAAGAATGTATGCGGGGCCCTTAGGTTTCCCAAGCAAGATGCTTCCCTACGCGGCAGCGGTTGTGTTAAAAGTGCTACAATGAATTCTAAATATTCCGTGGCTTTAACACTTCAAATGCAAAATTGTCACGATATAAATCAAAACTTTGCAAAAAGAGTTATTACCATGAAATAATTATACTGATATTATTTAAAGGTATAATACCGAAGAACAAATTTCATTAAGGAAAATCTCTATCAATAATATTTAAGTAGTTACCGAGCAGTCCTAAGATTCGAGGCCTAACAGTGTTGGATTTTCTTTGCTAGCTACATAGCTAGATAGACTGATCGATCAGTGTTTCTGTGCGCTTCAACTGGACGGGCATTAATCTCGTAAGAATAGTGCATGTTTTATTGCACTAGGTGGTGATAACAGTAATTTAAGAAACGAGCCATGGTCTGCGCGTGATCATTAGGAGGCCAGCCGGAGTTTCTTCTAGCTGGGTGGTGCCCCGGTGACGGAGGTACTTGGGTGGGAGAAAACACCGCAGTCCAACGTGTAGGTGGGCGTTGTATCTCACGATTCAGCTATGGAGGAACACCACCAACTCTCAGAATATAATTAACATGCAGAACACTCATGAAAATATTGACTTAAGTAGTTGCCGGTGCGAGAAAAAATACTCATGAATGAAGTGGTGAACATTTTTGAGAAAAAAAAATTGGTAAAAAACACTTTCTCGGTATCACGGCGCCTAAAACTTGTATTTCAAGCAAAAATTTGGACCTCATTTTTTTCGTGTCATTTCAAAGTTTTCCCTATACGACGTATCCAGGAACTATAATACTATGGAGGAATGATACATGATACTATGGAACTACTATCATTGAGAACTATTGAGGAACGACAGAGAACTGTTATCGTATAAATTGTATTTTGGAAGAATGGTAAAGAACTGTTGTGATATATGTGACTTGCAACTTTTACCCCATCTTTCAAGATTTTTCATAAATTAGTAAAATAGTTTGTCGAAATGTTGTGATGCCATTTGCAAAGAGAGATAGTGGCAGACGGCTTTAAAAAGCCTCACGAACTCCATTGGTACGCTGACTTCTTTAATTTACAATGACCACTGTGAGAAAATCTACAGTCGACTCCCGTTATAGTGAACTCGGATATTGTGAACTATCCGATATAATTAGCTTAAGTCACTGGTCCCTTTTCACTTACATTCCAAATAAGTTCAAGAAGAAAATGCAGTTAGAGTGACCACGAATCTCCGTTACAGTGAACGTAGGAAATACAAAGTCCTGGAAAATTCCTTCCTGGAAAAAAATATGCCGTCTCAGTGACACAAGTTCCATTACCAGGCAACTTGGAAAAATATCGCCTGCCAACGGTCATAATGGAGGAAGTTTCCTCTGAAGTGTAGGTAGCGGACCTGGAATATGGACCTTACTGATGACCGTATGCCACTCAGTTTCACTGCACAAACAAAGACCGCGTCCTGCGTGGGCTACAAATGGCGGCGACGCGCGATTGCTTGCTTCAGTTCCAAGCTTGGTGTTACTTGAAATTCCGTGGGACAAAGCGCGTTGTGTTCTATGCAAGTGACACGAAGCACGCGATTGCCGTAGCGCCACAGCCTGGTGACACTCCCAGCGCTGATCAGTTCCATTAGCCACTTGCGCCAACTCGCTATCCAAAGCAGCTCGTATGTTATTAGGCGAGTAACCGGGCCTTCGGGATGGTGTTCCCCAAGTGCAAGAGCCATTGAAGGGTGTCAAGTCTGCATTACAATACTTACAGACAGCGATGCAGAATCAAGTATAGAGTGAGCACGAACTCTGGAGAAGGATCTAGAGAAATTACTAATGGAAAATTTACGAAGCAAACAATTCAATATAATTAACGTTTTAAGGACAAAGATATTAACATTTCCAGTTAGTGCTGTTAATGTATTTTGATCTAACTCCATATTAATAAAATCAATCACGGTGAAGAAATTCTACTTAATTTTGACATCATCTGATATAGTGAAGCTCTGATATAGTGAACAAAAAATGCTAGTCCCCAGAAGTTCACTATAACCGAAGTCGACTGTATATCGTGCATTCGCGTAGTCGCGTAATGAGGCCCACGTTGTCCTTAAGGGGAGAGTAGCGATGGCGGGAGGATGGATTGGGGGGGGCGCCCCAGGGCTGCGTGTGTGCGTGCGGTGAGGTGCGATGTGATGCGATTAGGCGAAGCGTGATGGGCGCTTTCGAGGGGACAAGCGGTACTGCCCGATGTGTCGGAGCAAGAAGAGCATGTTGTAGGGAAGCTGGATGAGGGCGAGGACATTGATTTGATAATGATTATGATTCATTTATTGATTATTTTGTGTTTCCGGACACTTTAACTGTTATGGTTTGTAGTTCCGTAAGTGCAGTCTACCGAGTGGCTCAGGACGAAACGTTCTGACTTCGCATTCGGGAGACCCGGATTCAATCCCCACGCCGGCCATCCTGATCGGGGTTTTCGTGGTTTCCCTCGGTCATCCAGGTGAGTGCTGGGATGGTTCTACTGAAGGGCCACGATCGCGAATCCGGCATCGCTAGTCGAATTCATTAAAACTACGTGAAGTCGCGAAGGTTAAGCGAATTTCAGACGTCGAGTGATTTTGGTTAGGTGACCGACTAGGAATCCCGGGATCTAACGGTGGCGAGGGCAACTGCCCTTTTACGGGACATATGTTGACTAAATAAAATACAAAGTGCAGTCTAAGCTCGTGACATGTCCGGTAGTGAAGTGTGTGTGTGAGAGTAAGGGGAGAGATAACTAGGATGAGGAAGGAAAGATAGTGCGCGGTTCGTGGCCCATTTGTTTAAATACAGCATCCGCATTCTCCTGATGTTGATCGGAGAAAACTCGAAACACTACCTACCAGAGTAACCGAGCACAAGAATTCCCCCACCAGGCCGAATCCGATCCTGCTACGACGGCAGTGTCCAAAATCCGCCACCATCGGGACTCGAACCTCTCGACTTCCAACCAGGAATAGTTGTTGCTATAAACAATCCCATACAGAATGAATGATGATAAAAAATCTTGATGGACCCTTCAACATCTAAGGTCATTGACTCCCGAGACAACCTTAAGACCTTCATATCCACAATGACAGTGATCTGCTGAAATTTTATTTAAAATACCCACTAAAATGCGAAAAGAAGGCCGACGACATGTATAAAAATGTCTAGTGGCAAACCGAAAGGTCTGGTAGCAAAAAAGCACTGTGGACACTATTAAAATATGATTAATAAAAAGCCCTGTTAATTCGCCTCCATCAGATGCACGTTTTCCCGTAGGAAACTAAAGAGTTTGCAGAAAGAGGATTAATTGTTTCAAAGTATTTATTCTTGAGATGTAGCTAGGCTATTTCTTCACCGCCTGTCTCTTACCACAGTGCACGTGAACATGCTTCAAGGTACGGTCTGTGCTACATCTATTGCAAATAAGGGGGGTCTGAGTAGAGTAGAAACCCGATACCAATGAGCGAGTTTTAGTTAGTAGTGAAAGGTGGAAGATAAAGAGAATGTAAAGAGTGAGAAGAGTCAAAAGTGATATTGGAGTAGATGGAGAAGGAGGAGGGGAAAGTGGAGGTCAAGGAGCAAACGAGAACAAAAGTGAGGAGAAAAGAGGAATAGAAGAAAGGAGAAAAAGGAGGAGGAGATGAAGGTGGAAGAGTGAAAGGTGGAGAATACGGAGGACAAGGTAGGAGAGGGCTGAGAAGGACACGGAGGATAGGAGCAGGAGCAAAATGAGAAGAAAATGGAGGGAGAGGAAAATAAACAGGAGGAAAAGTAAGAGGTGGATGAAGAGAGAAGAAAGAAGGAGCAGGAGGAGATGCTAGCGGTCGTTGACTTGACGCAGCAGCGCGAAATATGAGTACGAGCCTTGCAGGAGCTGAAACAATAAGGTCAAGAGTTTCTTCATCAAGAAAATGCTCATGTAAATATAAGAAGATGCTAATTACTAATGTCTTGTATACAAATATTATAGACAGGGAATATTGAAATTAAAAGCAGATAAATGGTGAAAATAATGCCAAACGTTTTACGACTATAATAGAAACCAATAAAAACATTAAGCACTTGAAAAACAAATATCTTTTAAAATTTGTTATTTGAATTTGTATAATCCATTTTAATAAGTATTATGCATGGATTTCTTAGTAAAAATTCTTCCCTTTCGTTCAAAATGTCTTCTGGTAGTGTCGGTGAAAACTTCATAGCATAACCTATCAAGACAATATGATAACTTGACGCAGACTAATAGTTTACAATAATAGTTTGAAAAAAATTCTTTAATTAATATAAGATGAAAATGCCAATTATTATCATTGATCCATTTTCTCACATTAAAAATAAATTTATCAGAACATATTGAAGACTTATATCAGTCAAGAAAGTTTATATAAGTGAGAGAGACGGAGAGAGAGAGAGGGAGCGGGAAGGAGAAAGAGGGAGATGAAGGGTAAAATGACGTCTGCCGGGGTCCGCTAGTAGCGTATATAATGCGTAGCGTATCGACATTATTTCTCGTTGCAAAAAAAAGGAGTTTTCCCAATCTGCCTACAACCTGTCATGACGTCTTTTGGCGCTGCCGCTATTAGCAATATTACATCACAAGTTCCTGGTATCAGCATATTCTGCCCAGCATGGGTTCCCGTTGCCACGGTCTGAATAGTCATTGAATTGAACGCTAATCTACGAATCCATACACGGTCTAGACAATTGGGGATCAAGTGACAAGTTCCCTTCCACTGTCGGCATTGAAGTGAGAGGGATAATGGCAGTAGTCGGCAAGGTGATCATTATCTCCATTCGAACACGATGTTCTTAATTTAATTAAAATTTTCACAAATATTTCTACATTTGTAACCCGATTGATTAGTACGGCATGTAAATTCTTTATTGTTGGACATTTTAGTAGGCTATTTGATTAAAAATTATTTTACAGATACAAACATTTTTATGACATTTTTTGAATATTTTATAATTTTTCCAGGACGCGGGACCTCGCATTGATGGAGAGATAACTGCTTATTTAGGTTGTAGGTAAATCCGGTCCTACATACAAAACGCGAAATAAATCATGGGTACATTAGAGGATAATTTATTTTTCTATACTACGAGTATCTTAGTATTCTTTCAATAGATTGAATTAGTTTACGAAATGCAATATTTACAAATTTTTGAATTTAGCCTACCATAACTCTGATTATTTTATCGCTCATCCACAATTCCATTTATTTTGATATAGTAAATCTATTATCATACCTATTAAAAGGAAATAGATAAAACAGAGAACCGAATATGAACCTATGACAAAGGACATGATCTGAAACCACGGAAAGGAAAGTATTGGTCGACTACAAACGACGTGACAAGAAACAATAAGATTTTTTGATCTCCATCATTACGACTTGAGTAACTCATCCATCCATCAATCAATAATCAGGGACGCAAACAAGTCCATGGAGCGAGCACATGCAGGTAGTTGTAATCCGAGTGGTTACTCAGGAGGATTCTGCGGGAACTAATTCCCGGTGATTCATCACCGAATCCGTCGCAGCTCGCGTTGTTCCGCTCTCTTCCCCCACCCCTTCCGCTCGCCCCACCCCGTCGCGTTTATACAGTCGCATAATGCTTCTGCGGTGGAGGCGACGTAGGTGTGACGGGGGCGGCACAGAGGGGGAGGGAGCGGGGGCGGGGGCGGGGGCAGGGGGGGGGGGCAGAGGCTTGGGGGCGGGGATGACGGGGACGGCGGCAAGAACGACGGTGGGGACGAATGTGCTGGGACAGCGAGAGCTGGAAGCGAGGGGGGGGGCAGGGATGCGTCGTGTCGGCTTCCATTTAGAAGCAGCGCGAGCACCCTGCAGCCCTCTTGCATCCAGCTGCTACTCGCTGCCGTCTCCATCAGACACGTCGGCTTTATAAGCGTGTCAGTCGATAAGTCTCACTGCTTTAAGAGGACCTAATGCGCGCATATGAACATGCATTGTCACGCGATTATGGCAAGTTACTTGTAATTATTTTAATTGCGGTAAATATCACCCGGACAGCAGGAGACCAAATGACACATTCGTGATACGATATTGTGTCAGCAATTTCACGATTAGAATTGCGTCTTTAAGTGTTTTCTTTAGGTCATGAAAGTTGAATAATTGTTCTAATTGGTATTACTATAATTTTTAAAGAAGGTTTATAATTCTTACATATACTTTTTAGCACCGCCATGTGTCATTTTGAAATATTATATATATATATATATATATATATATATATATATATATATATATATATATATATATATATGTACACACAAACACATTCGATATCGTTTTCAATTTTAATTTTTTCGTGCATTCATTTCTCTTTTTCGAATTTTCGCTTTCGGAAAGAGTAATAAATCATTGGATTTCAATATAACTGGTACCAGGGACATCAAACAATCTGTTGTCGTTTGTGAAGTCGGTACAATACTGCACTCAAAAGTGGTCGAAACCCTCAATACAAAATTACACATCCATAACTTCCTCTCATCGGTTACCTCCAGCCACAGAGGCTTCGTGACATCTGCATGCAGGGCTCAGCAAGGGCCCCTCAGCACGCCAGTCCACATTAGTAAACCCTGTGAGATTTTCACTAATTGCTGAATGTAGACTTATATTTAAACTCAATGAATGGAATGGCAGCTGTGAAAGTGTATAGACCATGGCAATGGATATCCGAATATTGAGACAGTTTCAATTTCAACAATAATTTACAATTGCCTAAAGTAATTCAACTCAATTCCCAATTGTCTTTCGAAATACAATTAGATTATTATTATCATCATTATTATTATTATTATTATTATTATTATTATTATTATTATTATTATTATTATTATTATTATTATTATTAACTTTATAATTTCTTATCTGGTTGCAAGGTCGGTCACATTCTATCTCTTCAGTTACTCATTGAATAAATATTGTTTTAATGACATCGGTATTCGTATATGATATTTTTACCAGTTAACGATGTATAATGTATTTCCTCTTAGTTACTGAAGACATACCCTTAAGCCACAAGAACTCCAAGTATCATTCCATATCAATCAACGAGGCATAAAAGTCTAAAGTACCTAGAGAACTATCGCACATGCACCGAATCACCGACGACATATGGAATTCCCTGTATTCAACAAATGGTCATAAACGCACTTGACGCCTTGCACAACCATTTTCTGGTTCTCTCTCGCGCGTCATTTTGACACCCTTCAATAATCACGCTTCGTATACATCGTAAACGTTGTATACGTAATGAACAAACACGACCTACATGCAAAGCTATCATGCTTGATTTATTTGCCAACTTTAACTTAACGATACTCGTAAATCAATGCGCCATTTAGAAAGTAAAGTGTTTATGTAACTGCCTAGTGGGAATTAAGCCTTTCGCATGGGCCTCATGTTAGTAGCTTTTAATAGATTATAACAAGTTAATTTATCTTCCTGTGGCTGAACTATATAAACCTAGGAGTATTATCAAGAGGCAGGGAATGAAAATAGCCTACGAATTGAATTCCTGACGTCTTATGAAAATTACCAATTATATAGCAAAATGGACACTATTTGTTTTTGTTTGCATGTATTTTATTATAAAATTATAAATATAATTAATATATTGCTTGCATTACTTTTATACATTTTATTCTACATTTTATTTTGGGCAATGTCAAAAGGTAAATAATGTTGCGGTGGAAATTAATACACAGTAATCAAAATGCTCGCAAGATATACACGAAAGTAATACAATGTATCCGATAGACGTCAATTCATTAATTAATTATTATTTGCAAGAATTGTTCAGAAAGTTCCTGGAAAAATATAAGTTTACTTTATTCAGAAACAAAGCAGGCGTCCATCTCAAAACTCCTTTTATAAATTAAGGAAACTTTAATCTTTCCATTGTGAAGTACGGTATTACCGATTTCGACTTCAATCGAATGAATTCTACGACACATCCGATCCGGAAGCCGAGTCACAGATGCATCCGTACTTAATGATAACCTGTATTGAAATTTTCCATTTACAGTTTTTTTTCATTAACAGGATTAACAGGCAATGTCTAATTATGCTCGCGACCACTAATTAACAAATTATGGGTCAGCGAGAAACAGTCATGAGATGCAACACTGAGTTTTTCAAGTTGACAATACCACGACTCTCTCTCTGTGAGCAACCCTATTCCCATTTTGTATCTTATGTTTAATCTTTCGGGTCATACGACACAATAACACCGGACGGTTCAGACCCTCCATTGATTTCCATGTATTCGCCAAACATTTAATAGGCTTATCTCACTCAAATCTCCACTCCATGAGTTTGGCTAACAATTATCTCCCAATGAGCCCTTCAAAAGTTCAAAGTTACTGAAATTAATTTTTTCATTTGGAATGGATGTTTATTTGCTAATAGAAAAAAGAAGATTAATACAATAGAAAGACTGCATTTAATATTTTAAATTTCGTAATAATTTAATTTTAAACATCGTTGAGAAAAGTATAGTGAAGCGCACAATGTCGAGTGTCGATATTTTGTGGCACGTTGAATTTTATACTCAATTTTAAATTTTAATGATTTAAAAACCTACTTAATTACAGTGTGAATGTGACTGAGATCCTTGATAAACGACTGCACACAAGAAATTATTGGCCCCAAATTTATTATTGACGCTCAACCCTTCAGTCTTAAACATCGTTCCCTGAAACATCGGCAGTTGATAACAGCAAGTGTGGGATCGGACAAGGATCAAGAGAATACTTCACGAAGGGGGTAATTTCTTTTCGGACCGCCTTCTCTTCCGTAAATAATTTGATGCGTTACAATCAGAATAAAGTAATTGATTTGAGTAAATGATGATTTATGTAAGGGGTAAGGATAGCACAAGGAAAGGAAGGAAAAATCGCGCGCAGTCCGTGGACCTTTGTTTTAGGTTTTGCTCCGGCATTCGCCTGGCGCTCATCGCAGAAACGAGGGAAATCTAGCGATCAGAGCAGCTGGGTTCTAGACGTCTCCGATGAGCGACGATTTGATTTCGACCTAACTATCTAGCCCGTGTCTAAAATTAACATTAGGACTCAAATCCTGGGACTTTCCAGTCGGAGGCACTGCAGTGACATCAATTTTCCTCCCTGAGCTACCTCAGTCGGTAGAGATAGGCGATTTGAAATGATGAAATGGTAAAATATAAAAAACTCGGTAGGATATTTGGTGACTGATAGAACGACTATAATGATAATGATGAATGTAGGTAGGTATGAATGAAGGTAGATGTGATAATGAAGGATGGTGAGAGAAGAATTATTATAAAGTGAATGATTGTTCAGATGACATACGTGCCGGCAGTACAAGCCTACCATATCCAAATAATAATACGCTGATGCAACTTTTCTCTTCAGCATCGTGTGGTTGGTACCAGGCGAATGCCTGGGCAGATCCCTAACAAGCGGGCCATGAATCGCGCGTGATCTTTCCTTTTTCCTTGTCCTATCCGCACCCATTACTTCCACACACTCACACTTACATGCACTACACTACCGTATATGCCGGCAACCCTGTCGAGAGCTAAGAGTGCCGGCTGGGGCGGTGTCCGGTGGTCCGGCTGGGGAGACACCTTGCTGTGGGAAAACATTGCAAGCCGACGGATGATCCTCGCCGAATCTCGCTATCTACCTTGAGATACTCACCGCCACTTCAGGCGATAAAAAAATCGCTGCACTTACGGGACTAATGAACTCAGCCGTTAAGGCGTCTGGAATTACCAACTAACCAATCAATCAATCAATCAGTCAATAAGTGTGCTTGGGCACATTAAGACTCCACGCCACCGGCGTGGACGATCGATGTCGTACATCGTTCCAATACACAAAAGGGTTTAAATAATATAAAATGTTACACGTATTACACTCACACAGAATAATAAGTGTGAACCCAAAAAGTAGGTAGCAAATATGGTCGTAATCAACACCAGCTTGCAGAAAGAAAACGTCAAAATCTTCTCCGCTGTCTACTTTAGTTCGCAGTTATTGAATGCAACATGACTTGAGCCATCTCGATTTCATTTGCTTCACGTAACCTTCCGGGCAAGTGACGCAATTGTGATATGGCCCTACTTTGTCTACTTTTCCTTAATGATCACGATAAAGCAGGTCTGTGCATTAGACATTGGTTGGCTTAAGTGCTTGATATATAAAATTGTAGGTCCCTGAACGCTCCCCAAACTAATTTATAATTTAATAGAAATAAATTTTTATAATGTAATTGAATAATTATTCCCGAGGTACCGGAACGTCGTTTCGTTGCGTTCTGCCAGAAATCATGCCCTGGTTGGCATTAAACACTCTGCGAGTACTGTTCATTCTTTGAATTCATAGAGCATGTACAACAACAAATAAAAGAAAGTTACTCCCTAATGAGGACTTAATGTGAATATAGATATGAATTTTTGGTTCTGTTTAGAACAAAACATTCTCTGGTGTCTAAGAAAAATTCGAGAAATTGTTCTTTTACATTTTCAAATTAAGGAAAAGTATTTTGTTATTCTAAAGCTTGGAACACCTATTTTTGGATTCATGTGTTATTAATTTATTTATATATTTAATCTAATTATTTTTCTGAGACATAGTATCTGAGGTTACAGGCTAGATTACGGCAGAGGGCGTTGGACTTTCTTGTTGCTATTACGGGGTACACAGTCTTGTCAAAAAATTACACACATTTCTGAAGTACATATTTTGTCAAACAGTGTATATAAAAAGGAATGGATGGTAGAGCTAGATACATTGAAGCACTACCGCTATATATTAAACTTTTCTTTGAAAATTCACTGGAAAGTTTAATTTTTATATTACATTCCCTTCAATTTCGAAACGGCAGACAGATGTAAACGTCTTTCATTAACTCTTGAAAATATGTTTAGGTTAATTCCTTTTACAAATGTTAAGCACATTTTAGGAGAATAATTGCAAGTATGGAACGTTTATTGTAACATCTCTGAAGTCTATTGGCAATCTTATTATTAACATTCGTCTAGTATTTATGTAATGTCAATACCAACCGATTCACAAAATATATATACACGTGATGTAGCATCACCATTTCACAGCCTAAATGTATACTCCATTCCGCATTTTTTAGTCAACTTGAATTCGAATGAAACAAATCTTTTCAAACAGAATTCTACTGTACAGGAAAGAGAATCAATTCATTACATTCATTAAAAGAAAATTCGTTATAAGGAAATCATTGACAAAGAATAATGAATGACGAACGGCGAATGTGAATTTTAATTACATTCATTTTGTTGGAACAGCGGAAAGAAGCAAAACTACAAAGGTAAGCGCATCGAGAATGAAGACGTGCTGACGAACGAGCAGTGAATAAGATATGCTGAAGACCAGTAATGACACTAATCAGGAACGGCGAAGGGCCCTGAAAAACGGATTGTATGTGGACACAAGGCGTGAAAACGGGAACTGCGATACTGTTCAATGGTGGCGAATGGAAAGATAATCCGGATAACCGAAGCCTGCAGCAGGGAGAAAGGGACTCACCGGAAGTGGCGAAGCTGGCCAAGGGGGCGGAGGGGGGAAAGGCGGTGGAGGGTGCGGCGGTGGCTGCTGGGGCTGGGGGGCTGAGGGGCTGAGGGGGCGGCTGTGGCGGCTGGCGGGCGGGGGCGGCGGGGAGGGGGGCGGGGCCGGCGGGGGCGGCGGTGCTCCCTTGCTGGGGTTCCTAAGCCATTCAAGGGACCGCCACTGCCCGATTTCTCATCGCATCTTTCCGCGCCACCATCGCCCGGATCCCACCACATACATACATGGATCCCGGCGCCCGCGGCCGATGCACCATGCGACTCCAAGCACCCCACGCTTCCAGGTCCCCCATCCCTCCGCAATTGCTCCCTGTCGCCCCCCCCCCCACCGCCGTCACTACGTGGCTGCCGCTGCGGATTCAGGATCCTACGCCTGTTTTGTTACGTTTCTGGACCATCCACACTCTCCTCAGGGCTCTCCCAACCTCCGACCACCACCTTCTCACAAGTGTGCCCCATCCTCTCGCACTCTCACTTTACTACGTCTTCCTACCTCCGTATTTTCCTCTCCCGCCCTGCACACAATCATCTCCTTCTCTCAGCCCATCCCTCTACACACTCCGACCACTCTCCTCCCGCCCCCGCTCTCTCCTCTCCTGCTCTGCGACCACCCCTCTACCACCCTCCCCCACTCCTCTTCCACTCTCCACCCACTCCTCTACCACCCTCCACCATCTCCTCTACCACCCTCCACCCACTCCTCTACCACCCTCCACCCACTCCCCTACCACCCTCCACCCTCTCCTCTACCACCCTCCCCCACTCCTCTACCACCCTCTCCTCTCCCACCCACTCCTCACACCCACTCCTCTACCACCCTCCACCCTCTCCTCTACCACCCTCCACCCACTCCCCTACCAACCTCCACCCACTCCTCCACCACCCTCCACGCTTGCCCCCACCACCCTCCACCCACTCCACTACCACTTACCGCCCTCTCTCCTACCACCCATCGAACATTCCTCTGTCACCCTCCACCCACCGCCCACTCTTCTACTATCTTCTATCCATCCCTCTACCACCCACCGAACACTCCTCTCTCCCTCTCTCTGACCACTCCTTTCCCACTCTCCACCAACGTCTCTCCCTCGCACTCCGACCGCATTCTCCATCCTCCGCTCACTCCTCTTACATTCACCGCTTACCTTTCTCCCACCTTCCTCCCTCGCATCTGATGTTCTTTAACCGATCTGCTCTCTTTGTTTCCTTCTCACTCGCCTTCGCAACTATCACCGCTCCTTTCTCCCCCCTCAGCTCTGTCGCCACATCCACCACCGCCACCGCTCCCACCCTCTCCGACGCCGCCTGGTCCGCACCTTGCGGCCGGGAGCCTGGGGGCGATAACATTAGCATATAAATTGGCCGACGGCTGCGGGGTGGCGACGGGGGCGGCGGGGGTGGCGGCGGCGGCGCGAGCGCGGGCGACTGTTCCGAATTTGTGAAACAATGAACATCGTAATGTAAACACGCGCCGCCAGGTTTTACGAGGCGGCGCCGCGGGGCGAAGAAGCGGAGGAACGGATGGAAGGGGTGAGCAGAGGGGGAGGGGGAAGACGAGGGGAAGAGGAGGGGGAACCGTCGCGACGCCCGCCGTCTTCGCCGCGGCCGACATTAATTAAAAAGCAAACGCCCAGGAATCACCCTCTCTCTCCTCTTGTGCCTCCTGACAAGGCGGTCTGCGTTGCAACCCCCTGGCTTCGCACCCTTATTGCCAACCCCCGTCGTTGCCGTCGTCTTCGTCGACGTCGTCGTTTCGTCGACAGCGTACCCAGATTAAGACTTGCCGCCCGAGGCAGTCGAAAAGGCTGTGCCGCCTCTCAAATAGATGAAACTATTTCTCAATAACCTCTGTGTAGACTCTGTTAATTCTCGGCTTATCTCGGACGAAAAGTTAATTACTGAAAGCGAGATTGGAAACTGGATCCGATGACGGTAAAGAGCTGCTGTTTTCTTTTCCTTTGGAGAACGACGTCGGCTATAATGTAAATATTCCAAAAACACGCGAAGGATTCCGGTAAATCTGTTGGCTTCAGAGACAGAAACATTGATGTTCCGGGGAAAGGATGAAATAAATTGCTGATCAAGTCTTCGTTAAAATTAATGAAAGCATGGCATTGACAGGAGCAAAAAACGTAATATCAACCTTTAGCTAACTTTCCTCTCAAATGCATAATGCTTTAAAGAAAATTAATTTTAGTCTACTGAACTTGGTCTTTCATTATCTATATTGCTAATTTTCAAAACGCGCAAAAATTGAAAGAAAACTAAGCAACCTCTGTTCGTCAGAAATGTCAAGGGTTTTGTTAGATACCCAGGAACTCGTAAAAAATACCTATATTTCTAATTTTCAATGCGCGCAGAAATTGTAAGAAAAACATACAGCCTCCGATCACGTGAGAAGTTAGATACCCAGGAACTCGAAAAATACAAAAACAATGAAAAAAAATTGAAAATGGAAATATTTGATTCTGTTATTCCACCTATTCTCATCTGCGCATACTGTCTGAATTGTCGTACCCAGTGCGTCACTGCTTAGGACATAGATGACGGGATAGAATGCAAGGGTTCAGGGAAAAGGTCGTCCGGTAAAAATATTTTATATCGATGTGTTGCGTTATGTAACAGCCACTTCTTTGGCATTCTTGGAACGTACAGAACTGTTGTAGTGTATATTCAAGGTGAGTCACGTACTTTAGAACCTCCTGCAGTAATTGAACGGTTGAAGTTATTGCAATGCAGTTTTCAAGAAAGTGAATGAGGGAATGGGGCTAATTGATACTTGTATTCATTTCTATTTTATCACTCGTATTTTACGAGATATTGAGGTACCTTTGTATGTATTTTCAAATAGAACTGTATATTTTAGTCTATCATGACGAGCATAAAAAGACAAATCCAATAATATACATATTGTCATATGTTAGATACGCCTTTTTTTAGTGATTTTGATTTTTTACAACTCATGTTTAACGGTTATTTTGAACGGATAACAGTCATTCAAGGTCAGCAGCGTTCTCCCTACTAACGCGCGCTCGGTACCGGAAAACTGAGCACAAAAAAGTTAAAATTACTCAAAAAATGCTCATGTAACATAGAACAATATGTACTGGTATGTCAAGTGGTTCGTTTTTTACGCTCGTTATGATAGACAAATCTATTTCTATAGTTCCATTAAAAATACAAAGTTACGACAATCTCATAGAATACAAGTGATAAAATAGAAATGAATACATGCATCAATAAGCCCCATTTCCTCACGCATTTCCGTGAAAATTGCATAGCCATTGCGTTGCACTAACTTGAACCGTTCATAAACTGAAAAAGGTGCTAAAATTACGTGACTCACCTGTATACAATACTAAGTTATACTATTTCAGTATTCAAGAAGACTTTTTTTCTTAAAAATATCTAATATAATGCAGTGATATGAGTATTTATTATGTAGTTCTTACGCTAAATGTGATTTATTTAAAGAAAGTTCCTGTAATATTCGATTAATAAAAGTTTTCTCATTTTCTTAAGTATTGAGTGCGATTGAGTTTTCATGCAACGAATCTGAAACGGTAAATTTTACGATTGTTTTGATGAATTTAGAAATCTGAAACCTTCGTTCAAAATGTGGAATATTCCTTTGAACTTGAAACAAGCACCGTTCGTATCCATAAAATTGTAAGATGTAAGTAACGTTATATATATATATATATATATATATATATATATATATATATATAACGTATATATATATGTATGTGTGTGTGTGTGTGCGTGCGTGTGTGTGCGCGCGTGTGTGTGTGCGCGTGCGTGCGAAGTGTGTGTGTGTGTGTGTGTGTGTGTGTGCACAGAATAAGGAACTTATTTATATTAAGTAATGGGTGGAAGACAGAAGACAACAACCGAATCTTTGCCCGCTAGTTGAACTTTAATCGGCGAAGTTACTTACTGACAAACGACTGAAGCAGAAACAAAGACATATGAATTTGCGGAACGTATTAGAAAAATAGTATATTATGTAACAAGGACCGAAGAACCTCGCGTCTCGCATACGTGTTGCGATTGATGTTTTCTAACACGCTGTGCACGAAAAGTTGACCTAACAGCGCGAAACTGGTGATTCACGCAAGAGTCGAGTTTGTCTTCCGAGCGCAGCGAGGACGACAATGAGACGAGTACGGGAATCACCTCCCGCTTGTGTTGCTTACACTACTTTTTTTAACACGCTGTGAGCAAAACGCATTGCGCCAAGTAAAGGAATATAAATAAAATATCAAACAACTAGAAATAACTTTCTTGTATAAAAGTAAATGGATTCTAGTCAGTGTCGTAACACTATTATTTGTAGATAATAAACAAAAACGTCAAGACGAAAGCCAATTGCAAATCGTTACAATGTTTCTCACATGCTTCGCGATGTTTTGCACACTGTGAAACAATTAGTTGTTTCGCGCACGGAAAACGAGCACGAGAAACCGCGTTTCGCACACGGCGTTAAAAAGGTATCTCGCATACGCTTGGAGATGTTTCACATACGCGTTGTGATGTTTCGCGCACGTATCGTAATGTTTTACACACTGATAGTATGAAAAAAGCTGTTTCGCAGAAGAGAAACAAGTACGTGTTTCGCTCACGCGTGTGAAAAAAATATTTGGTTGACATCACTGCTGATGCGTCATGACGCGTGATCTTTTAATTCACTGAATAGATATATGTCTTGTTATATGACTAGAATAACTTTCACCCCAACAACCACATCACCCGTATACCGTTTTAACAATAAGAGTTAAACGCGAAATCAATATGTAGTTCATAAGAACATATCAACAAACTCCCTACTCTCGCGAAATGAAAAACAAACATGTGAATCAATTAAACAATGGTTTCAAACGATGTAGTACGTTTCCCCATTAATATCCTTCGTCTTCACGTGTGCATCCATGACAGCGGATTTACAACGTTTTAAGACATTATTTCTATTCTTTTGCAAAATTACACCATCTAGATGTATGTTTATTCTTAGCAGTTATAATAAAAGTTTGTGAACTAACTATAACAGATTTGGCGTCAGAATGAACAGCTACAAACCTTTCACAAAATTAGAAATACCATTTACTGCAATTAGTGAAGACAGTCACCTTTCTTCTCACACTGTATTGCATAAACCTTTTAGTGAGAGTCCATCGGGGATAATGCTACCATTTTCTGTTTCCTTGACTTCCAACTTAAAAGGGAATTGCCTGTCTCTATTATAAACTGTAAGTCACGGAACAGCTTCTTGCCGTTTTCAACGGTTTTTGGAATATTGTTTTGCATTTTCATGGGCGTGTATGAATGGAAGTAACTGACAAGCGCCGATGCCGCTGATTCAATACGTTTTTGAAATATTCAGAAAAACAAGCACGAACAAATTTAAACAAAAGTTTTATTGCTTTCACTGTGTACAATTTTACAGGATCCATCTCGTACCGTACTTTTGACAATACCAGATATCCAGGAGAGAATCCCAAGTCCATAACATAGAGAGCTGTCCCTGAGACGTAGCACTATGCATTATAACCCAGAACAGTCTAGGGCGCGTAAACTAGCCCGGCGACAACTTCGTCAGTCATTAAGGCACGATTTCCCCACTAACCGCCAGAGGTCGTCAACTACCGGGCTGTAGCGCCTGTCGCCACTTTATACAGGCGCTGATGCCAGCGTAGACTGGTTCCCCTAACTCGCTGCTGCGGTCCCCTTACGCCCTGTCCTGTTCCCCTAACTCGCTACCCACAAAAGAACGCCCTACCCAAAGCGCGCGGGAGATTTAAAATTCCGCCGAACCTACCAGTTTTTAGTAGTAGTATTTTAAATATGAGTTCAAATTTGTTAATAATAGTGGCAACTTTAAATATACGTTTTTGTACAACTCCATACACGTCACGTTATACGCCTAGAATCGCCTTCTTCAACAAGTCTTACATCACCTGGATGCCGATTTAACAATGTACTATTATAGTCAATATAAACTTAAGACACGAAACCAGTATGTAGAGCATTATTACTAAATCAAGAGGGGGAGGATGGAATTTCAAGGTTCATATCTGTCCGGAACGTAAAATCTCTATGTTTGATTGCAAATTATTGAATCTGAAAAATATTTTTTTACATATTTTAAATGTTTGGGGCCCAAACATTTTTATTCGCCTATTTTTCCTAAAAGAAACCATAAATTTCTTGATGATTCAAGCAAGTATTTATAAAAATCTTTTGATAATGGACGGCGAGGGCTGGCGAAGTAAGATTTGTTGATTAATCGACGAAATGTGCGGGTAAATGTTAAAATTCGAATATGATTCTCAAATAAGAAAACACTTTATATACCAGTTTTTCACAGAAAGCATTTAGACCATAAGTGTCAAAATATAAATGTTTCCATCACATTTTGTGATGTGCAAAGGTCCTTTTCGTAACAGGAGTCGATACTGTCTGATAAAAGGCGCTTCCTTCAAACCGAACAGTTTAGAAAAAATGTATAATATTCTGTTTTCTTATTGCAAGATGACGAAATATCTATGCAAGATGACTATTCCCAAGATGACGAAAATGTTCGAATGACATTGCAAAAATAATGGTTGTGTAAACAAAAAGTGCACATTTTAACCTTTAACTGTGCTGGTGAAAAATACTAACGTAGTTGTGCTGGTGGGGTCTGAGAGACCAAAGAAAGGAAATAATTCACTAAACGCAATATTTTTCAACGAAAAGTATATTTAATGCAATACAACATGACGATAAGTTATATATTTCCGCAAAAGTAGAGAAATTAAATATAAGCAGAAAAAGGCATCAATATTCATAAACACACAAGACCAGAACGAAATTTTTAAAATGCTATGGAATTTCCAAAGCAGAATACTTGAAACAAAGTTTGAGTGTTGTAAAACATATTTGGGGTAGTTAATGCAAAGATGTTTTGTCTTTCTGTCAGCGCCTCGTGAACTATCATTCTTATTTTCTTTGGAACTACTGATTGTAGTCTAACCACGGATTGATCCCGAAACTTGTTACTACTGTCCAACAACAATCCCAGAATTTCTTTGTCAGTGATTGCCGATATTTCAAATGCAAAGCTGCAATTAAAATAAAAAATTAACTCTTTGTAATATACACAATGTATTTCTTTTCTATATTCCAATAATCGACGTTGCTAAGTACTCAATTACATAAGAAATCATGAATTAAAAAAACATACGTAACTATGTTGGTGAGGTCTAAGATTTCCGGAATCGTTCAAATGGACTATAAGTCATCACTGCACAAACGTAACGTGAAGATGGCTCGTTAGTGCACAAACCCCACGATTTGAAAGGAATACACAAGTTACTGAGAAAATATTTATAAAATTATTTAAATTATTTAAAAAAATATAATAGTGAGGGTCTCACAGACCTCACCAGCACAGTGAAAGGTTAAACATATCTGTCCATAATCCAACATTTTATCGCATAATTCCATGCATAAATGTATATTTTATCGCATATCGCATTTTTATCGCATATTTTCGTGCTTAAATGTTTGCCCCCCATCTAGATAAATTCCGCAAAAAACAATCTAAAAAAATTACAAATCATTCAAACAAATTTCTCAGAACCATTACCAATGCACCGTGATTTGTCACCAATCATCAGCTTCACAAAGAACTCCACTTAGAACTCATTGAACATCAGTTAGCCACCAACTTTTATTATTATTTACCTCAAATCTCTTCCCTTGCAACATTTAGACTCGCTAAAAACCCGAACCATACCAGAATAAAAAACAGATACCCCTACAATATATTCCTCAAAACCTTCTCCGAATTTGAACCAGAATAGAGGACCCAATAGGGCATCCTCAACCTTGTTAGATTTGTCTTAGAAATAAGTTTTAAATATAAGTTAGTATGTATGTCTATTAAACATATGTAAAGTTTATACTAAAACTGACCTATGTACAACCAACAAAATCAATAAAATATTTTAAAAAAATGTTTGCCCGAATTTCCCGGTCGTCGAAATAACACCCGGTGGGGCGGCTCACCGAGAGGAAGGTCTCCCTGGAGATGGTGTAGAACTTGAAGGCCGTGATGCGCAGCGGGCGCCGGCTGCGCACCAGCACGATGCGCAGGCTGCTGCGGAAGCGCGGGCCGGCGTCGGGCCAGGCGCAGCTGTACGCCGCCAGCTGGAACAGCTCGCTCTGCGCGCCCAGCGCCTGCGGCAGCCGCCCGCGCACGCTGCGCCAGTCGCACGCGCCCGTCTCGGGCCCGCGCCCGGGCACGCCCACTCCCGGCAAACTGATGGCGGCGCGCTCGTGCAGGGGTTTGATGGATTGATTTTTTCGTGTTTCCGGGCGCGTCAACTGCTTTGGTCAATAGTCCCGTAAGTGTAGTGCATGTTTTGCTCGGGAGATGGCGGTGATCTTCCACCGCTGGATGGCGAGATCCGGCGCCGACCTACCGTCGGCTGGTGGGGTTTCCCCTTACCAGGACTCTCCGCAGGGCACCGCCCCAGCCGGGACAAGCTCCCGACCGGTCTCCCGGAATATGTGATAGTGTAGTGCATGTTAGTGTAAGTGTGTGTGTGTGTGTGTAAGGGGACAGGATAGAACAAGGAAGAGGAAGGAAAGATCGCGCGCGGTCCGTGGCTCGTTAGGTAGGGTACTGCTCCGGCATTCGTCTGGTGTTGATCGGAGAAACCACGGAAAACTACCGATCAGAGCAGCCGGCCGCTAGAATTGTCCTCCAAACAGCGACTGAGTTCGACATAGCTGAAAAGCTAGTATCGAAAATCCTGCCGCCGTCAGGACTCGAACCAAGGACCTTCCGGTCAGAGGCGCTGCAGTGACATCAGTTGATGCACTGAGCTACCGCTCCTGGTTCGTGCAGGGGAGACATCCAGAGGTGCACCGAGGATTTTCTCAGGCGAGGACGGGGGCTGCTAGTGTTCAGCCCGCTAGTGTCCAGCCGAGTAGATACTTTCTTATAAATATGTTTTTCATTCTCCTAAATGTAACTTGCATATATATTTGAAAACAGATTGTTAATATTTATAATTGGTTGGTTATTCCGAGCTCGTTAACGGCTCGGATATCATGAACCCCGTAAGTGTAGTGCCTCTTTGTAGTGCAGGAGGTCTACTTGCAAGATCTACATCCATGTACCTTCTTCCAGAGTAGACATCCTGAGGCGCACCCACTTTTTTTTCAGGCGAGGGCGGGGGCTGCTAGAGATGTGTTAGTGTTCTAGTGTTCAGCTGCTAGTGTCCGGCCAACTAAATACTTTCTTATAAATAATTTTTCATTCTCCGAAAAGTAACTTGCATTTTTTATTTGACTACAAATTGTTAATATTTATAATGCATTGATTAGTTATTCTGAGCTCTTTAACGGCAAATATCGTTAATCCCGTAAGTGAAGTGCCTGTTTGTATTGAGGGAGGTCCACTTGCAGAATGTACATCCCTGTTCCTTCTCGCAGGGTAGACATCCAGAGGCACACCCACCATTTTTCGGGAGGTGCTACAGATAGAGTGCCTAGCCGACTTGATATATTCTAATAAATAATCTTTCTTTCTCCTGAATATAACTTGCAATTTTATTTGCATACAGATTAATATTTATAATTGATTGATTGATTAGTTATTCCAAGCGTAACTGCTAAGATAATTAATCCTGTAAGTATAGTGCCTGTTTATGCTGCGGGTGGTCTTCTTGTAAGGTGTACATCCAGAGGCACAACCAGGATTTTTTGGGGGGGGCGGCGGTATAGTGGCCAGCCGACTTGATCCTTTTTATAAATACTTTTTCCTTTTCCCCAACATAACTTTAATTTTTATTTGTATTCTGGTAGTTAATATTTATAATTGATTAGTTAGTTCGAGCTCATCAACGGCTAAGATCATTAATTCCGTAAAAGTAGTACCTGTTTGTATTGTGGGAGGTGGAGGTTCCACCGCTGGGTGGTGAGATCCGGAGATCACCCAGGATTCTTCTCAGTGGAGGGAGGGGCTACTAGAGGTATAGATAACTCCAGTTGATGTCATGATTTTTAATAAAACAGTTTTCATTTATTCTGAATGAAAATATGTATGTGTTTTTATTTGTGTACAGACTGTTAATATTTATAATTGATTGATTAGTTATTCCTCGTTCTTCAAATGCTCAGATTAGTTCCGTACGTGTGGTGCGTGTATTTACCTCGGTTTTTGGTGTCGACTGGTGGTAGTTTAGAGCATGCAAAGGTAAATGAGTGTTATAAGAGGAGAGGACGAGGAAAAGTAAGAAAAGATTGCGCGCGGTCCATGAACAGTTTGTGAAGGTACTGCTCCTTCATTTGTCTGGTGTTGATAGGAGAAACCACGGAAAACCACCGAATAAAGCAGCCGGCCGCTGGAATTATTTTGCAGACAGCGGCTAAACCGGACGTAGCTATGTAGCTAGTGCCGAAAATCCTTCCCCCGTTTGCACTCGAACCCTAGGACCTGCCAGAGACAGTGACATCAATTAATGTTCCCGTAAACCAGGAACATTTACATCGTTAACAATTGATATCTTGAATGACGTTTGTTAGTGAAGAAAGTTAGTAAAATATGTTTTTTAATGTTTCTTGAGCTTCTAGGGGTGGGTAAAGTTCAATAAGCCGCCTCCGTTGAAAGCGTCACTGTATTTCTCATATCCAAGTCGAAACTGTCTGGGGTTCGACGTGAGAGTTTAGCCCATTTAAGGTTTTTATAATTTCCTAACCGTGTTAGTAACATACAGAACAATTATTAAAAAATTGACAATTAAATTACCCACGCGTTTTCTCCAATATTTTTACATCTGAACGTAAGTAAATTTGAACTTAGAAACACATAAAATCTAAGAAAAATATTTCAACTTCTTAAATGTAGCATCCAATCAAAAAATGCACTTTCTTTCAAATGCATTGTGGCAACGAAGAACCACGTTCAATCCAAAAATATCTTATGTGAAGGCCTTCCTATTGTATCTCAAAGAACACTTAAAACGATAAAAGTTTCCCTCAACGCAACGTGCAGTCGATGGCACTAACTTCATAAACGTCACTGCTCTCAGTATTCAAAGAAAATCTCCAGATATTTTTCCTAGAAGATTGAAGTTCCGAGAACATTGACGAAAACTTATCCTATAGGTCATTCCTCCTATTCAGCAGCTTAAATGATATTCATTGCTTTTTTTCGTAGAAGTTATGCACCTTGTAACTTTTAGCAGGGAAGTAGGGTTAATATAATTAGAATTAATAAAATCAGCAACTTTAAATACTGAGTTCAAGTCAATTAAAATGTCTATCAACCCAAATTAAATAAGTTTTCTTAAGTAAAGTTTGCATTTTTATTAAGATATTCCGATTTAGTCCTTTAAAGGATCTATAAGACTTACGTAGTATTTCGCTCAGAAATGACTGAAACGGATATATTTATGAAAATAATTGCGAAATAAATCACATAGATTAAAACCAAAGAATCCAGGCCCTGTGATTTAGTCCGTAGTTAGGTAGTGTAGTGAACTTTTCCTGCGAGGCGAAGATATTCCTCTCCCATTAGATTGTGAAATTCGACCTACAAGCCGGATTGCGGAAGATTTTATCCCTCCGTGTAAATCCACCAGCGGGGCATCGCTCCAGATTTCTCAATTATTTATTTATTTATTTAACGTCAAAACCAATTAAAAAACTGTGTAACGTGCTATGGGGAGAAATGAATTTGTGCACGTTTTCAAAATTGCTGTGACCCCTAAACCGTATACTTCTTGAATTTTGATTACAGAAAAAAGGGCGTTTTTTGTAAGGATTGTTAACATAAGTATTCGCTCCGATGTAATAAAATTTATTTTATTTTTTTAATTTTTTACGTCAAAAACAGTTAAAACTGCATATGACGTGCCATAGGGAAACGTGAATTGTGTGCACATTTTCAAAATTCTGTGATCCCTACACTAAATCATATACTACGTGAATTTTGAATTCAAAAAAATTCCATGTAATAAAATCTTTTTTTAAAGATAAATAAGCAATAAATTTTGGGCACTTATCCATGTTGTCCTTCAAAATAATACTTCCTGCCGCGACATGGAAACGAGAATTTGAATAACTGTATTTCCCACTGAATTCTAGAAGACGTGCACAGATAATGAAGTTACATTTATGTCCAGAAGCAAAAAAAGGGGCCATCTCAGCATTTGCTCAATGGATCAGGTAAACTGGACGAAAAACCTGATCGAGATGGTGGTCATTGACCCAGAAGCTGCGATACAATATTTGTTACATATTATTTAGAATTATACAGTCCAATGGTAAATAATACATTAAATATCACTTAAAATTAATGTTACTTTCCTTGTGTTGCTCAATATAGTCCCTAATTCTATAGAAACAGTTATGCAGCAGAAACGATTTCACTTGGGATTTTAACTTTTCTATCGAATCTAATCGTTTAATGCCATCTGGCAAAGTGTTGTAAAATAATGTACATGTATTGTATGTGAATTTTTTGTAATGAGCTGTTGATACTGTCACCTGATGAATATGATTTCTACGTCGAGTGTTATAGTAATAGACTTCGGCATTTTCTGAAAATATATTCCCGCCCTTAAGCAAGTCATTTTTGACAAAAAACCACTGATTCGTAAGTAAACAGGCACGGTAATGGTAAAATTCCTAGATTAATGAAGAGAGGCTTACATGAATCACGTGGGTACGATTTGGTTATTATTCGTACAATTCGTTTTTGTAATCTAAAAGTCTGGGAGCTATAAGATGTATTTCCCCAGAATATTATGCCACATCTCAGGCGGGAATGAACATCCTCGAAATATACATAACGAGCAGTATGAAGGCTGACTGAATTTACAAGAATTCTGAACGCGTAGCATAATGAACTTAACTTTGCGTTAAATTCATTTAAATGGACGTTCCATTTAAGGTTTGACTGAATTGAGAGACCTAAAAATTTCGTTGCCTTAATATCAGTCAATGGTAAATCGTTCATTATCAATGGGGCACAGAATGGATTTGAAACATTTGATATTGTACTATTTCCGTTTTCTTTATTGCAAAGGATGCTCTATCATCCACAAAGAGAACCGTTCTTCCGTTTCGAATCGTCGAGGGCATATCGTTTACGTAAAGTAGGAACAGAATAGGGCCTAAAATCGATTCTTGAGGAACTCCACGTGCAATGGGCAAAGAGTTGGAAAGGTACGTACGTAATGTTCCATCATTCCAGTAAGGTATTTCCACACTCTGAGATCGTTGTACTGAGAAAGGTTTCCATTCGTACGAACATAACCAATCTAGAGCAATACCACGGATTCCATATGAAGGTAATTTTGAAAGTAAAATGTCATGATCAATGACGTCAGAAGCTTTTGAGAGATCTAAAAATAATCCAATAGGTGCCTCGTTTTGATCCAATGATGAGGCGACATCTTTAAGAAAGGAAAATTTGGCTGTTTCCGTTGATTTTGATTTTCTAAATCCATGTTGGCAATTTGAAAGCGCGTCGTGTTTACTGAGAAAGGTTTCCATTCGTACGTAGAAAAGTCTCTCTAATATTTTTGAAAAAACTGATAGAAGAGAAATGGGCCGATAATTTTGTATTTCATTTTTGTTGCCTTTTTTGAAGAGGAGCTTAATTTGAGCTGTTTTGAAAATATCTGGAAACGTTCCGGTGCATAACGGTGAATTAAATATGTGAGTTAACGGGTGTATAATGGCATACGCACAGGTCTTTAACAAAGAAACCAGGAATTCATCTAAACCGACGAATATTTATTTTTTAGTTTACCGATTATTTTGAGAATTTCATAGGAAGAAGTTTCGGAAACGAACATCGTGTCTAAAATTTTGGGTGAACAGTCTATTATTGAATTTGGTGGCTGAAGACCCTTAGTGAGATCGGCAGCAATTCTCTAAAAGTATTGGTTAAAGTGACTAGCCACTGTTTGCCAAATCGTCCACATTTATATCGTTATATTTTAAAACAACATTCTCTACAGGGTTTCTAGTTGACTTTTTGTAAACAATCTAGTCATACGTGTATTATTTTACGTCATACGCGTATTATTACGTGTATATTTTCAAGGGTAAATCAGCAATAAGAATGGGCTCTAATCCCTCATCATGTCCTTCGTCAAGGAATAATACTTCCTGCCGCGACAACATGGAGAAAGCTAATTTGATTGACTGTACTTCCAACTGAATTGTAAAAGACGTGCACAGACAATAAAGTTACATTTATGAAACAAAATGTAAGCCAGCAAATTGTGTGGAAGTGAAGTGAACGTGTGTGTGATTAAAGGGAGAGGATAGGAAGAGCATCGCGCTGCAACCCGTTGCGAAACAGTGGACTTGACAACCAGCAGCAACAGTTGCAAATAGCGCGAAATTTCAGCTGGTGGCCTCTTCAATGTGTCACCCCAAAACAGTGCGGAGTCCACGAGAACCGCGGACCCCAGATTAAGAATCTGTTACTGATGATGATGATGAAAATAATTATAATAATAATGATAAGAAGAAGAAGAATAGTAGTAATAATAATAGTAATAATAATAATAATAAAGGAGATTTTGAAAATAAAAAAATATTTAATTTAGTATTAAAGAAATTAAAATATGTTCTACTTATTACTATAATGAATTATAAATATGGGAGATGATTTCATCCCGCCAGTTTCTACGGGTCTATTCCTGGTCTATAACATAAGAATATACTCGGTGTCGGCGATTGCAACGCTAAGTTTGAGCAACTGCAGAAAAGTACAAACATGAAGTTTTCTCGTATTATTATTTACGATTTAAGAACATTTTTCGGATAGGACACCCCATTAACATCGAAAAAATTGAAACCGACCAAGTCACTAGGAATTTATCTCGTCGAAACGAAACATGGCGATACAAATTGGTAGTTTTCCCAGTACAAAACTCAATAAGCAATTGTTTCGCAATTACAAAAGATAGCAACGGGTGTTGTGTTAAAAGATAGCAACGAACGTACGCGGATTATACTGCAATTTTTGTAAAATGCGTGGAAGAATGGTTGGCACTACCATTATGTTCGTAGCTAAAAAAATCTGCAAATACTCCGTCACTTGTTTCTCTTGTTTTAGTAATATGCACCGAAATTGCGTTTTTGGAGATAGTAGAAAGATGAATAAAGCAGAGAGAGACAAAGAGAGAGGGAGAGAGAGAGAGAGAGAGAGAGAGAGAGAGAGGGAGAGAGGGGGGGAGAAAGAGGGGGAGAGAGAAGGGGGAGTGAGGGGGGGGAGAGGGAGAGAAGGAGAGAGAGGGAAGAGAGGGGGAGACAGACAGACAGACAGACAGAGAAACTAGAGAGAAAATAATTTTCGCCTTAAATGAGCTTGAAAATTGTAAGCAACAATGAATTCAAGAGCCCCAGATTATAACAAACATTCATCAATTAACGAAAACAGCGATGAGGCAATTTTCACCGAAAAAATTAAAAGCTGACAATCTGTAAACTAAAATTAAAATATTGCCTGTAGTTTCCTCCTTTCCAATATGGCCTTCCTTTTCTCAGTGGGTCCATTACACGCAAAGTAACCAATCACATGACCAATTTTTGAGAGGGTGGATTATTGTACAAGTGCCATACTTTTCCCATGATTAACTTTACATCCCCTTTACTTATATACATACATACGTACATTCACACACACAAACACAAAAACAAAAAAAAATGTGCAAGTTTTCGTAAAGGAAACTGATTCCCAAGTGAATTTGTGGGAGGTAGCAAAATATACAGATTTTGATAATAAAGCGAGTTTTGAAATAAAAGAAAACCTTAAATTTAATGCTAGAAAAATTAAATTATCACTCCCTAAGTCTTGGCAACTATGAAATATCTTTCGATAATAGTACAATATGAGAAATACACGCTGTGCATCGAACCCATCATGTTCGACAATATCTCAATGCAAATATAAAATTGAATTGTAATGCGGGCGTTAAAGGCACGAGTTAAAATGAAAAACACGCAATGGAACGCAGTATTGTACACTCGAACAAATGGAACAAAAAAAATCGATAACATTCAGGGTGCCAGTTCAAAGCGACTATTGTCCTTCAAAATATTCCCCCAGGGCATCCACACAGCGTTGTCAACGATGGGAAAGGCGTTGAATGCCATTGGCATCGCATTCAGTGAGTGCCACTTGTTGCCTATATGCCGTTAGCACATCTGCCCTTCTCGCAGAGCACCTCCCACGCTATGTTTTCTTCATTTTGGGAATGAGGTCGAAATCGCATAGACTGTCTGGGAGTAGAGTGGGTATGGTAGAGTTTCCCACCACTGTACATACGTACACTGTACACATGTCTTGATGACTTCGATAGTGTAGGCTGTAGCGTTATCATGGATTATGATTGCATTATTCAGCAGTGGCAGAACGTTTACGTTGGTGTACTTCGCAGATGGTTAACCAGAAAGTTGCAGAAGTATTGGGGATTGACGGTGTTGCCTCCACGAACAGGGTGACACTCCATAATGCGATGGTTGTCATACGCCAGAATGAGCATGACCTTCCTTGTTGATGGATTTTGTCGTACTGACTTTCGTTCTGGTGAAATAGATAACGAAACTATTGGTTGCGTCTTCAATTCTGGTTGGTACGCTCGTGCCCAGGCATAGAGTAAAGATGTACCTCTTTAGTCTATGGCCCAGGTTTCTTCAATAGCAATAATGCGATTTGGGAAGTTATTCTCATCCCGCTCAAATCGATACAGGTTGATACGGCTAGTTTTGTACCGCGTTCATTTCTGCACATCTGTTAACTGGTGTGGTACCCATTTTAAACACTTCCAAGTCCTGACGTAAAATTCGGAACACTGTTTCCCTCGACACACCAGGACAGTTCCACAGGCAACAGACACATCTGGACAGTTCAACATCGGTCCTCGGTTAAACCCTGTTTAATAGCAGTGGCGGACATGGCAGTACGTGGACACATGGGGCATCCACTTCGTGGCATGTCTGCAGTTGCTTCACGACCCTGCCGGAAAGCCTCCACCCTATAATCCATGCAACTGTTCGATAGAGCTTATCTAACTGTTCGATAGTCTTATCCCCCAACGTTTCTCATAGTTCCGCATAACATTATCTAGGATTTTGGTCACCAAAACGGCAATTTTCACGTACATTCGCTGTTCCAATTTTCTTCCTGTAGCCTGGCCGAGTTCAGGCTGAATATGTCAGGTGCTGGTACCCAGCCATTCTCGCGTACACAATCTTAATCTGTTCAGTGAATTTGGTGCATTTTGCCGCAAGGCTTCAAATGTGAACACTGGATGGAACGTGATGCTACATTTTCTCAAGGTCATCTTGCCTTAGAACTGGAGCTGGACTCATGGAATGACCTGTGTGTGTATGTGTATATGAGAGAGACAGAGACAGAGACAGAGACAGAGAGAGAGAGAGAGAGAGAGAGAGAGAGAGAGAGAGAGAGAGACAGACAGACAGACAGACAGAGTGTGTGTGTGTGTGTGTTTGATTTGGTCTCGTCATTTTTGATGGGTTATCGCTAGTTTATAATAATAAATTTCACCTACATTTTGATGCAGCAACATTTTTAATACATTTTCATAGGTAATACCAGAAGTCCTTTTTAAACTGTCAATAAATCCCCAACTCGCGAATCGAGGAGGGGAATTATCTGAGAATTTCCAAAGCACATGTGGTATTTAGTAGGACTATTCCACGGATGAAATTATGTCCAAAAAAGTTCCAAAATGCGCCAAATATTGATAATAACTGAAAACTAGGTTAATATTAAAGAGGTTCTAATGCACATACGCGGTTTATCGGACATAAGTAGAAATAGCGATCGATGTATACAGCGATTTGTGAGTCACAATTTATGATTGGCCAGTAGGGAGAAGTGAGAAAAATCGGATAGAAAAAACGATAAACGTTTTTATATAAACCGCCCTGATTGAGGCATTTTGTAGTTTTGTTAAACACTATTAGCTTTCATTTCACGTGTGGAATAATAATTTGTAAATAATTTTTCGTTAGAACTACAATCACTTATTCCGACCATTTATAAAATATTTTAAAATTATTTTTCCATATTTTATGAAAGAATACGTAATTTTATTAAACACATTATTATATCCCCTATCCAGCGGGGGTCCTAAACATGTTTTTTAATCTGCGTAAGCATTAATCCACCCTTGCTCACGTATGCACATGTATGGAAAGGATTATTGGAACTCACCTTAGCATTGTGGCAAGGTTTCGTCACGCGCTTCGCCTCTGTACATCGATGTTTGGTATCCGATGTTTTAACGCAATTGATATTTTATTTAAATGATGATTGTACCATAATTACAAAAACCTTAATAATTTTCAAATATCCATAAATGCAACATTCAAGATCAACGTGACCACGTAATCGACTTTTTTTTTATAAATAGTGTATTATTTTTGTATTATCCAACTGGGTAATAAACGTGTTGTTAATTGTTTTCGTAATGTTTTGACTTTGTTTCATCAACTACATGTCAATTACGAAATAATAAACACAACCACCATGAAATGAAATCACCTCCCCCAACGTGAAACTGATATTAAAGATTACTCAGAGTTTTGGAACATCGATTGGTGAAACATTTTTGGGTCGATTAATTATTTTAAACGGCGATTTTTAAATTTTGAAAACGGAAGTTTTGTTGGCGACATGGCACCGCAATAAGGCCGGGCCGACAAGTGCCAAGCTCGCGCTGGAGCCCCTCGGCGCGACCGCCAGAGGCCGCGCGAATGCCGTCCGAAGGCCGCGTGCCCACTGGCCCTGCCCCGCGCCGCGACCTGTTGTCGCGTTCCGCCACAGAGAGCGCGCGCAGCGCACATCTCCGGCGCGCCACGTTTGAGCGCCATGGCGGAAACCACGCGTGGCGGGACCACCCGGCCAGGTTATTTTTCGGGGAAGTCACGAATTTTGAGGGTCTTTTGACGCGAATTTTGAGGCTCGCTTTGTGGTCGGGTCACTGATTTATCCCGGGTTAAAAATATAATAATAATAAAATAATAATAATAATAATAATAATAATAATAATAATAATAATAATAATAATAATAATAATAATAATAATAATAATAACTGTACAGAAATAGCAGCTGAAGTCAAGGCACTATGGCATCTCCAAAAAGTTCATATTGTTCCTCTGGTCATTTCGTGCACAGGAGTTATACCAAATAACATCCATAAAAATCTTGAACTTATTCAAATACCAAAATATACCTATAAAATTATGCAAAAATCGATCATCTTAAACACATGCGGGATTGTTCGAAAATTCCTAAATTGCGACGAAACATGAATGGACCTGTGTCTTGGTTATTAACCCGACACAAAGTCAAATAAAAATCCGGTAACTACCGAGAATAACAATGTATAATAATAATAATAATAATAATAATAATAATAATAATAATAATAATAATAATAATAATAATAATAATAATAATAATAATAAAAACAATGTCTTTATTAATCCCGAGAATGTACCCCGATGTAATTCGATTTCATTATTAATTGTGTGCAGGTAAATTTGATAGTAT
Source organism: Teleogryllus occipitalis (assembly GCA_011170035.1). Lineage (NCBI taxonomy): Eukaryota > Metazoa > Arthropoda > Insecta > Orthoptera > Gryllidae > Teleogryllus > Teleogryllus occipitalis. Next base: position 72,250 of record BLKR01000717.1, read on the forward strand.
AGTCCGACAGGAGAGTCTCCCGCACCGCCCCAAATCGGGGTCTCCAATTAAAAATTGCATTTATATTTGTAGCAACCAGATCACTGATAAACAAATGAAGGGAACAACACTTTCAACACCTATGGTGATTGTTGTAAATACGCAATTTACGTTTTCAAGCTGTATCTCGAGTTACCAATCTAATTTCTGTTGCAAGTACATTTACTAGCAAGGTGCCGCTGCGGAGAGACTTTCCTGGCGCGCTCTATAATGTTTTACACAGATATTTTCCTTTACGTTTCATTATACCGGATGTCCTACCAATTATGGGCCACCCACATATCTTCCAAACGGTTCACGATATCGAAATGCGATTTTTGTGTAAGAGTGCGGAATCCTGGGGCAAGTAACATACTTTAGAAATATTGTATGTAATATTTCTTTTATTTTTCGAGAAATTTTATAAATAAAAAATAAATTTTATAAATGTATTTCTCACTAGTTATGGATAAATCAGAAAAAGAAGAATAAAATTTAGTATCATTTGTAAATGTATTGAAAGAAATTTGAGAATAAAATTATATTCCCTGACATGTGATTGTAAATGAAATGAACAATAATTTCTTTAACCCTTGCAACTATCGCTTTTGGGGAAGATGAACTTTGTGGCGCCGAGACGGATACAGAGAAAGGGGATTCCCTCTTGCTGTTCGGACTTTAGTAGTGTGGTGCATATGGAAGTGTAAAAGAGTATGTTTGTGGGTGTGAGAGAGGAGAATGAACGAGAGATCGCGCGAATTCCTTGGCGGTTGACCTTGTAAACCTCATCGCATTAATTATGGTCAGTCGGAAGGTGTAAAAATCTGTTTCTTGTTTGTATATTATAGGTATGATAATAATTTGTTGGCAATAGGAAAATGGTTGGTAGAGTTTTCTTTGGGGCGGAGAACAAATCTTGGAGGTGTATTCTTGTCCGATATGGAGAGAGCTCGTTAATACTACTTATCTGAGTTGCTTGCAGAGCACCTTCTATTTGTGGCGAGTTTTGCTGAACAAGGTCGGAATGAACTGTCTGGCGAAGCATGTACAGTTGTTGAGGCGTGCCAGAAAATTGTAGAAAATGTGCGTTATATGTCTGATAGTTCTTCAGTGCCTCCAATGCTATTTATACATCTGGTAAAAGTATTCGCTGTCTGTTGTCGTTTATATGGTCGAAGATTAATATTTATTTTAAGGGTTTTAATGATCAAACGGCCTCGGGCCTTTTGTAGCCTGTGATCTGTAGAACAAGTTAAAGGCCGTGGTACATACATAATTTTATATCTTACCTCATTTTATTAAATCACATGTACTAATTTACTGGATGTTAACTTGACTCGGTCCATTTTTCATATTTTCTTTCCATAATTCCATTTCATAATTCCCTCTCACTCTTTTCTCCACATAAGAACATGTAGTATCATACAATAGTTTTCATATTTGCCTCTTATCTTCGACCCTGTTGATCCAGGTAGGCTATGCAGTGTACATTGAGCTCTGAATCGAAGGCAATAACAAGCTATAACGTGACAGTAATAAAATATTTTCTTACGGTTCACTCTCTTCTACTGAATATATGTTTTGCAGCATCTGAAACCCACGCGGGCATATTGTAACAAGTGTGTCGACTTTCATGGAAAACTGTGTTGATTATCACCGATACATAAATCTTTCACAGTACTGCAGAATGTGAATCACAGCATGTACAGGTCTCGGAAGGGGCACCGCCATCTGATAATTCCACAGAAACGGTCCGCACAGTTGAGCAGTTACGCTACAACTGATTATTTCTTCTTAATTTTGTTTTCGTCCGAATACAGTTACCCTCCGGGACTCAATGTGCTGGAGGGTAACTGTATTCGGAAGGATGTTTCATGAACTAAATGATACTAACACACTTGCCAGCTCCTTGGATCTGAGGTCATCAGAACACGATACCACAACACCCTAATAAGGATAGCCATTTATGCTTAGGAATCGGTTCGAACTCGCAGCCTTCCAAATTGGTGCAGAATTTGAATATAATGAAACCGACTTCTAGTTCAGGTGATATTATGTCCTACAAAATAAAATTCATTAAAATATACACGAACGTTTTGTAATGGCTGCTACGAAATTTTCAAAATTGTTTTTTATTACATGCTTTTAATTTTTTCTTGGATTAAGCTCATTTTCCAAATTTGTAGTCGGAGGCTGTACTGAATAATGAAATGGTATATCATATTACTTCCATCGTACATTTACTTAAACAAGATTATTGAATTTGACTTAATTTTGCGATAGTAACTAATTTTTACACACAGAGCAGGAGAAAGTGAAAGCCACAAAGCACAAAGTACTCCCCTTTCAAATCTTCCACCGTAATGTGGCTAAAATTAGATAATGAAACAAATACTCGTCCCATCAAAAGTCAACTAAATGCATTCCTCCACTTTAATACTCGCACTGCTTCCTATGTTTAATGGAAGGTCGCCGTAACCACCACCTTCGCATCGTTTTCGTCCGAAAATGCTCGCTCATAACAACTGAAAAGCCATACGGCTGAGCGTTATATAACAAGCTCATTCTGCAATAAATAAAAAAGTATAAAGTGTAATCAACTGACCTTTTACCATATGTAACCTTATTTTTCTACAATTTTTCACGGAAATATTTAACCATTATACTGAAATTGGCGTTACATTTTGTCGTCAGAATTTTTTTTGAACCGATGTACATTATCGATAGATAGAACTGTGACAGATGACTAATACTATTACTATTAACGAGTGCGTGAGCCAGTTAGAACTGTCAAATTGTGTGGAGATGACATTTTGTGACATCTGTGAAGAGTGGTACTGGTGAATCAACGACGTAAGTCACTGCGAGGAAAAGAGGTTTGTGTTCTGAATCTCACACGATCCCACCTATGCACGCCGAATTCGGTAAATAATTGTTCGGTACAGTGACATGATAACGCCGTGGATTGTAAACTAAATAGGTTAAATATTCTTATAATTTCAATTTCCTCGTGTAAGATAGCTGAGGATGAATCGTGAGCGATTTATGATAATTTTAAGCATTTAATATTTATTCAAATGAGTAACTTCTTTTAATGAGTAAGTAGACTGCATATTTTTGTGGGTATTCGTGTGCTTGTTATGTGGGCACACTTAGGAATATTTGATACCCTGTCATCTTTAAATTTTTTAAAAAAAAGAGAGGAACAATGTTTATATCGATAAAATACGTAAAATTGTCACCACTTAAACTATTACCGCCATTTAAAGGTAAGTAAACAAAACTATTCAATTCAAATGACAAAGCAGCAGCGATCACAATATGTATGTGATGCACGTATTTACTGCGTCTGAGACAGTTAATCCATTTCCTGAACTTGAGTTTTCTTGTTTTTCACATTTTAAAGTGCAACAGAAGGAGATTTGAATGACTGAAAATTGAATATTGTTGTATATTGATTATTATATTATAATTAATTTAACACGAAAAAACTTTGAGTGGCATGTCCAGAAATGTGTATTGACACTCTTCATCTGTACGTGCAGAGTGAAATCGGAGGCGAGGCAAAACCGGGGGAAAACCCGCTGATATCCCACTAAGTTCCATTTTGCAGCATGCTTCATATTACGAAGATAGGATTATATCTATTAAAGGTTACAAAATGAACTCTGCTGTTCGACGAGCAGTGTACCTTCATGTCTTCTTCCAACGTTCAGAGGGAGATAAAACCTTTTATTATTTCGCATGTCAAAGCAAAGCCAACGAGCCACCCTGAGATAAGGAGGTCAGAAAGGAGCTATTAAAGAAGAGGGAAAATCACAATTCTGACATCACCATCTACGATTATATTGGAATTCCAGTCTGATATTAAGTTCATTTATTACTTTTGGGCACATTTATTACTTTTGGGCACGACAAATCATAATGTGTCGAATCTGCCACCTATCAGTAACTCCCATGTGAATGTAAGAAAATCTCTATACTTTGTAACACGTAGAAAATTGTTTATCGGATTAGTGATTAAAGGCCCGCCAACTTCTATGGTCATCCCGTAAGTGTAGTGCGTGTATTTTTCCCGGGAGGAGGCAGTGATCTACCCTCGCCGGATGGCGAGATTCCGCGCCGACCTACCCGTCGGCATACTGAGATTTTCCCCAACGGTATCCCCCACAAGTGGCGCACCACCGCATCCGGGACAAGCTCTAAGCTCCCGACTGGTCTCCAGGCATGCGTGGTGGTGTAGTGATTGTCAGTATAAGTGAGCACGTTCAGGGATGAAAATAGGACAAGCAAGAGGAAGGATAGATCGCGCGCGGTCCGTAACCCTTTCGTTAGGATACTGGTTTGGCATCTGCCTGGTGTTGATCAGGGAAACCAAGAAAAACTGCCAATCAGAACAGCCGACCGCTAAAATTCTCCTCCAGACAGACCGGAAGCGGTAGCTCAGTGCATCAATTTGTCTCTGCAGCGCTTCTGACCAGGTCCTGGGTTCGAGTCCTGACGGCGGTAGGATTTTCGACACTAGCTTTTCAGCTAGGTCGAATTCAGTCGCTGTCTGGAGGAGAATTCTAGCGGCTCTCTGATCGGTATTTTTCCGTGGTTTCTCCGGTCAACACCAGGCGAATGCCGGAGCAGTACCCTAACAAACGGGCAACGGACCGCGCGCGATCTGTCCTTCATCTTCCTTGTCCTATCCTCTCCCCTCACACACACACAGTTAGACTAACATGCACTACACTACCACATATTCCGGGAGACCGGTCGGGAGCTTAGAGCTTGTCCCGGCTGGGGTGGTGCCCCGTTGGTGGGAGAGTCCTGGTTAGGGAGAAACCGCAATAGCCGACGGTAGGTCGGCGCTAGATCCCGCCATCCAGCGGGAGATCACCGCCATCTTCCGAGAAAAAACATGCACTTCTCAAACGGGACAAATGTCCAAAGCAGTTGACGCGCCCAGAAACACGAAAAAATCAATCAATCAATCAATCCTCCAGACAGGGGCTGATTTCGACCTACCTGTCTAGCTAGTGTCGAAAATCCTGCCACCGTAGGAATTCGAACCCAAGTATCTCCCGGTCAGGGACACTGTAATCCCCCATGGAGATTTAAGGCCCGTGTTACCTGTGCAACCGAGATTAGGTTCGGGGTGGGGCACAGCCTCTGTCCCTCTCCCCCTGCGAAGCGCCGGGTCAGAGCTGCGAAGCGGCAGGAGGCCTTGCGCAGGGGCGAATTGCATATTCAAGGCCACGCGCGCCTCGGGCGAAGTCGCGCCGCGCCGCGCCGCCATTTGCGTCACAGAGAACGCACGGCCTCGTTCCGCAGGCGCCGGCGCGGCGTGCCGAGGTTTTGAGGAATAGTCCGGAACGCGGCGCGAGGCAGCGGGCGCCCCCTGGGAGCCCGCCAAGAACAACCGAAGCCGTTACGCCACACTTCCTTCAATGGTAGGCTGGCGCTGGATCGGAATGGGCTGGCGCTCGGCGGCTGGCGGCACCGCAATGGACTTCGTTTAGCCACCTGCGCGGAATGGGAATGCACGAACGCGGAAACATCCCAAGACGTTCCATTCCGATTTTGCTGAATTTTGGATATGTTGTAACGGTTCGAGAAATATACGACGTGCTTTTTCTTTTCTACTGATATTTTAAAACGAGTTGAAACACTCAAAACCGAGGTTTGGAAGAGGTGGTTTTGCTAATTTGCATACAAACACGCAATAATCAATCATTTCAAATGTTGCCTATTTACAAGACAGATTAGAAACCCCCTTTCTTTATTCGTCAATCGTCCTTATCACAGAAAAAAGTCTTCTTTACTAGATTTTCCCGCGTTTTTCGGGAATAACTACCACAATACATAGAATTCGCGTTTGTAGCTGTGAGAACGTTAATTGAGTTTCTTTAACCGGGGTTGAGTGACTTTACTAGACAGGATTTTAGATCTCGGCTATATAGCTGATTCGAAAACTACCTGTGCCTGAATTAAACTTCTGAAGGCCGGCTGCTAAGATGTTCCCCATGTCTCCTCTGATCAATCGAGACTGATGCCACAGTAGTACTCTAGTGAATGAGCCACAGGCCCCACAAGATCATTCCTTTCCCATTCCCTTGTAATTCCCATTTTTAGGGGAAGGATAATGGCCGAACCCTATCTTTCAAAGACTTTCATTGATATTGTGCGACTAGTGTCACATTCAAGGAACAGCGACCAGCAGTGAGCCGCAGCAACTTTCAATGTCTGTATGTGTCTAGAGGTTTAATAATAATAATAATAATAATAATAATAATAATAATAATAATAATAATAATAATAATAATAATAATAAAATCTATGTGGTGTATGGCAAAAGTCATAGTGGTACCAGTTGTTATTGGCACTACAGGTGAAATTCCCAACAAACTGAACTTCAGTATTAACATCTTAGACTTGAACCGTGATGCGTACCTATTCATTCAGAAGTCCGTGATTCTGGACACTTGCAGTATTGTCCGAAGAATACTGGGAGAGTAGATGGGAAAGATGTCATACCGAAACCTTACGTCCTTTAGGTAAACAGACCCGGAGTAAGATGTTTGCCTCCACTAGAGTGATATAAAGAAAATAATAATAATAATAATAATAATAATAATAATAATAATAATAATAATAATAATAATAATAACAACAATAATAATAATAATCAAATGAATAATAATAGCAATAATCCGACCCCGTGGGGCAGACAATTGCTGCAGCCGGCGTCTGCGCCGAGGAGGCTGCAGGTTCACGTCGTGCGTAGGCATGGTCGTATTTGTGTTTGTCCCTTCATCCCTCATCATCATCCTATCAACTCATAATTCACAATTCAAGGCGTAACAACCTTGTCTTACCGACAGATACAGCTGCAAAGGTGATCCCCATAGTTACACATGTCAATCGAGTAGCGTGGTCAGAAATGACCGATACGAAAGAAATAATAATAATAACAATAATAAATTATTATTATTGTTATTATTATTACTATTACTATTATTACTTTCTTTCATACTACTAACGTGACATTGAGAAAGTATTGTAATGCTGCAGGAAAAACGGCTATTTTTGACGAAAATATTTGTTTTGGGCGTCTGTTATACCAAAAATGTTGATAATTCCTACCCTGTCAGTAGTAAATAACTTCTATCAATACGTTGTGTAGTTAGCATCTACATTTTGTGCTGTCTGATGACCGCAATATTGGTATAAGGCAAACATCTGTCAGTCTGTAAACAACCCTAGTGAATAAACCGTAGACAGGATTTTCACCAAAATTAATTATTCCCAATCGATGGGGCTGATCTTGCGACCCTTTGAATTTGAAACACATACTTTGATTTTGGAAGCCTTAACACTTTCAAAATTTTGTCAAAAATAGCTACAATTTTTTAATTCGGATGCAGCAATGGACGCTTAAAAATGTCCCAGGTCGCTTTTTCTTGAACCCTAAATTGTCGAAAATTGCAAAAGTTCTAAATATTTTGGAGTCATCCTACAGCTACGTAGTTAAAGATTAGTTAAAGGCGATCTTTATGAAAACTGTTCATAGACAACTCTTAATAAGATTGTGTGCAAATTTTCTGGCTTTCTGGTAATTGTGCATAAGATATTGCCATTTTTTCAAAAAGTCTTTTCTCAAAAACTGCTCCACGCTTTTCATTGTATTTTTTTTTCTTGCACAGACGGTATACGGTGCTGGTCGCATTTTCTGTTAACTCTGTAGTTACAAAGTTAGCAAAACATTAACATTGTTAAACTTCAGTATTGATAGAAAGATTTTACTAAATGAATTTCTTTAAAATGAAGTCTTTAAAAAAGGTAATTTACAACTTTTGAAAATATCGATAGTTTCGTATAATTTTTGCAAATCTTCGAATTTACAAATTGATATTTCCCGCGCTTTCTTTCCGGAATAAGGTCTTTCATGAGATATCAAGTCGCAATACAACAGTGTTAACCCACGACACGATAGTTTCAAATTCAGAGAATTACTTCCCATTGTTGGACGTCAATGTTTCTCGCTGTATTGAATGCAGTTCTGGAATGCCGATTGTGCTGATATACACATTTGCGTTAAAATAATTATTTTTCGCACCTCATGCGTTATAATTGGTAATGACTATTTCACGTGATGGCTGAGATGTGTTAATAGGACAGAAGTTCCGGTATTATAATTTTATGTAACCGATAATAAGGCGAGAGAGAGTATGTAATTTTGTAGCATTATTAATTATTATTTCAAAATTGTCCTTTTAAAATTATATAATTTTAAACCAATTAACCAAATGCTAATCCTGATGTTCTCGTTATTTCCGTCTTAGACTTACAAAAAGAAAAATGTACCGTCATTTCCCTGAACACTTACCTCCACAATGAGATCGTTCCCGTGCCAGCAGTACATGAAGAGTTGGTAGAACATGGTGGCCAAGTAAAACACGTAGGTAGTAAGTGATGCTATGTCTGATTCCTCTGTCGCATCTGTCTGGAAAGAAATACATGAATTTCAACTCGTAATATATTTTTTATTACAGCAGGATATAGGATTATGACGCAAAATCCTATTGTTAAAACACTTGATTTTATTCCCATAGGTAAATGTGGGATTATCTAGACGAAAAATAATATTATTTGGTTTTGTTTCTTTACATGCCTTCTCTTTAAACACGTATTTAATTTTTTATTTCGAGAAAATTTAATTCTTTGATCTGAATATCGTCTAAGGTATATTAATATATAATGCGCCAGGAAAGTCTCTCCGCACTGAGCGGAGTCAGGGCCTCGTATTAAAAATTGCATTTATGTTGGTGGCAACCACATCACTGGGAATCAAGTGAAGGGAACAACACTACCAGCATCTATTATGATTGTGGGTGAGTACGCAATTTACTTTTACAAGCTGCAGCTCGTGCTACAAACATAATTTATGTTGCTAACACACTCACCCGGAAGGTGCCACTGCGAAGAGACTTTCCTCGCGCGTTGTAATTATACACAGGGTAGAAAACGTATACACGGAGAAAAGAACAGTTGCAGTATACCTGATCCATTATACTGCATCAAGGGAACGCATGATAATATAGGCCCAACCAGGTTCACTGTTGCTGTTTCGTGACGGAGATAGTTGGAACGAAAAGTTGCATCGTAAAGAGTCCCTTGTTGCACTCCTCTGAATTCACCTTGTCAGAGTGCACGGGTAGAAGCTGCCGAGCCCAAGCAACCTTGTTGGAAAAGTTGGCTATCTGCTCGGCATAAGCGAGCAATACAGGTTGGAGGATCCAGCCTACCGTCATGACGCATCCGGGCCAAACTGATAGAAGGAGCCGGCCTTCCGTGTCGGCTTGCACAGCTATACTGGTTGAAGGGCCAGCCGTACGTGTTGCCATATTGAAGCATTTCTTATTGGTGTTACAATTACTGATCGTTGACGGGTATAGGATGGGTTATACGTAGTACTTGCTATTAATAGAATATTCATTATTTTGATCCAACAACAGATCGGTATATTTACCTACACAACCAGACACCGTAAAAACGGAAATAATTGCATAAAAATTATGCATTTAGTGATAATTAAATTTCACAACAAGCTTCAAAAGCCTTTAAATTCAGCAGTCTGACTGTTATTACGGTAGATATACATACATCAATATGCCTGCATTGTTGTTGAATGAAAATGTTATATATATATATATATATATATATATATATATATATATATATATATATATATATATATATATATATATAATGAATATTCTGAAACAGCCTGTACCTAAAAATAAAATATTAGAATTTAACATTAAAATATTTATTTAGTAAAGTAAAATGTGTAAAATATAACATAACTCACAATAGAATGAAATATATTGACATAAACTTAATAGCTAACAAATGATAATGAAACATTTATGTACCACTTAATCATTTATGTGATCAGGTGGATTAAATACACAAGGAGACTAAGAACATGTTTACAGTCATTAGTAATTATTTCAAAAATATTTTATAACTGTTACAAAATGATTTTAAAAACGTTTTATAAATGTTTCAAAACTATTTTAAAACTGTTTCACAAGTACATTTAAATAGCAACTTTTATTACTGATCCCCAAAAAACAAATTTAATTCACATTTATTTTATAAAAATGCCAAGATTTATTTAAATTATGGCTCAATATGTAGCTGAAAATTATTTTCGAATGTATTTGTTGTTTATTTCTTTTAACCTTTCATTTTACAAATTTAATATTCTTGTTTTATGTTTATATTAATTTTGGTTACTAAAAGTTCAATTCTATTAGTCCCTTCATTATACTTATGGTTCTTGCATTCACTAGCACAAAATTCATCTACATAAAATTAACACTTAGTTTACAATTACAATGAATTCATAAATAGTTTACATACTGTTAAAATCAAAAAAGTATATGGAAGAAAACACCAACATAAATCATATTTATATTTTTTACTTCTGTTATTTCAATTTCTGTAATCTAAATGTACAAACATACTATAAAATCAAATTAAATTAGTTAAATTAATTTAAAACCTGGAATTAAAATGTATTGCCCAGCATTGATTTACCTGCTGGGTCTGCAATTTGAATCAATCTCATTGCTTACAAACCTCTTTGCCCATTTGACAATGAATAAGCTCATTGGCCTGCATTTACAAATCCTACACTCCCAACAAGTTAGTGTCATAACTATTGTTATTATCACCTGAATGCAACAATAAAAAATTGTAGAGAAGAATGTGCACTCAATAACAGCGAATAAATATAGTGAGAGGTCGGGATAAATCATAATTTAAGTATTGTGTAAGGTGGGAGAAGACTCATCACTTTAGCGTGGGACGAAATGCTTGGCCTTCATTTTATTGGATGAGTCAAATAATAAGTTTTCTTAGCAAATTAATAACCAGTTCTGAAGTGACTTTTAAATTTGGCAAGTTATTTTGTTAAATGCATACTTTTCTGGATTGCTTCAAAATTTAGGATTATATTCTTCGAATACTATTGATTAATTTCACACACACATAAATCACTACTCAGTATCACTGGTAACTGACCGTGATACAAGGGAAGGGAAAATAATTAGGTGCAGACTCTTAGTCTGCTTGTATGCAAAAAAAAATAAAATAAAATATGTTATAAAACCATGTATATAAAAAAATAAAATAAAAATGCATATTTAATTAAATTTTGTAAAATTGCCTATACCAATTCACAAATTGAAAACAGCAGGATTACCTCTATTGAAGTCATTAAATATTGTTGAAGATATTACAATGTCTTCGAAATTTGTGTTTGGACATGCAAGTGTGACTGCTGAGGAAAAATTATAAAAACCAGTAAATTCAAATTCAATTTAAAACTTCTATGAAATTTAAAGAAAAAAAAAATTTGAGATTCAAGAGCAGAAAATGCAGAATTTGACCTCATATTGGCTCAGATTTCATCTTACAAATATGCTCCAATTACATCTGGTAATGTAGTAGAATGTTCAAAAAGATTCATTTCTCACAAAAGGATGAATTTGACTGAGTAAAATTTTGAAAAATTGTTTAGTGTTCCTGTTTCAAAAGACAATGAAAAAAAATACCAAGCTAAAATTTGATTGTGCATGTTTTGTCAAATTTTATTTGGCATATGTATGCAGGTTTTAGCATTTTAAAGGGCACGAGAATCATGTCTAGTAATATTTAATTGTTTTATTTCAAGAGGAAAGTATTTTATTCACTTGACAAGGGAAATGTTTCAGAAAATTATCAAGGTCAACACTATTACAACAGTAATGACATTTCTTTGCCCAAGAATCATTAACACAATCTGAGATATTTTTCTCTGGCAATTTTGAAGATGAATAATAGCCAAAATCATTGCATGTTTGAGAATGCAGTGTTATCCGTACTATTTGCCACAAACAGCACACTGTGGAGAACCCTAAATTATGAAAAAACTTGAAATCTTTTTTCCTTGGAAACCGAAGTAAAAATTAATAATCTTTCAAAAGAAAATTACAAATAGTCACACTCCATGAACTTGATTCAGAACTCTAGTTGTAAAACAATGTCCTGAAAAACCAGCATTTTGAAGTTAGTGACACTTTTCTAGTGGGAATGTGAATTTTTTATATTACTCATACTCATTTGTAATCATTCTGAGAGCACTACTAAATAGTACACATTGAAACTATAACAGAATTATAATACAAGTTATATTACCTAATGAGAATTTTAAAATAACTTGCCTGGTCAAAAATGATACACACTAAAATAATTGAACCATTAATGTATACACAATTTGTGAATGTTGAATACGAATGAAATCACAAAAGTCCATGATGCTTGCAAAATTAGCAAAATGTATATTGGCATCACCTTCAAACACATGTTCATGATCTTGTTATAGAATGCAATAGCCATTTAGAATTAACAATATCCATGAATATCTGCATTGATGAACCATCACCTATTTCAATGACCAATTTCCATCACTTGTGCCAAAACTACCTGAAAAATATAATAGTATTTGAAAATATAATTAAAGTGATAATTATTGAAAAATAAAAAAATAGAAAGTGTTTTACAGCAGGGTTTTTTTTTTTGTTTTTTTCGAGGAATGCATTATTATTTTGTTCAATTATTTACAGAACATGATAGGCTTTAGTCTCAATTTAAATACAGTAATCAAAATTCTGTACACTTATAACATATGGGAATACTACACAACAATTAATTCTACAATTTCTAATTGCCATTAATGACACTTCAAGACTATATTAAAATTATTTCAATGAATTGGCAACATAATAAATATTTTTTCTTTACATTTTAATACACATTTGCAATGCTTAATTGAGTATTAAAAACTAATCAAATAAACTTTTTTTAATAGGTACTTTTTTTACTATTAAAAAATGCACAAAGGAATGCAAAATAATGAGTTTGGACGCCAAGCCCCATATCCACTTAACAATGTTAGAATTTGAATTGAAAGGATTCAAACCGATTATGTAAAACGAAATAATTGTTTATCTTGTTCGACATAAGCTTTTAGAGGAATTTTACAATTTACATTAAAATAACTTTGAGCTGGATTAATGGCCAAGTTTTGTAGGTTATAGAAATGCACACACACTAATATATGCCTTTCTATTATTACAACTCATGATAGAAATATATACGTACCTAAAAGTTGCAATTCCATTCCACCATTCTCTTTTAATCTTGGTTGACAATTCTTGTTTGATTTCAAATAGGCGGTGTAAATGAAGGTATCATTTTCTTTCGAACTTCATTCGCCCGTTTACTTCCAATGAAATAAGATTTTCACTTCAAAGAGATATTTTAGACTCTGTAGTCTGGCACCTATTAAAAGATATTCACCAATATCCTTTAGATTATAATACACACTGATGCAGCACTATAAGTTTCAATACGGTACTTACCAGTGAACTCATAGTACGTTCAACGATTTGCTTTGCCAACGACGTATTTTTCTACAATAACAAATTGAAAACTTTCACAACGATGCGCTTTTCGCCACTTCGAAGAAACTTTCCTGAAAGGCAGTCACTCTCATAGCCCTTCCAAACTGAACTGAATCAGATCGGCGGCGCGACGCTGCGGTCCAACAGCCGCTCCACTTCCCACGCACTTCCTCGTCAATCCTCAGCTGATATCAGGTCCTTATCGGCCAGCAACACGCATGCTCTTCTTCGTTTGCAGTAGTTTTGATGAAAGGTTAATTTAACAACCGATGGTTCAAATTAGTTCTTATGTAGTGAACTTACATTTGTACTTCTTTAAATCAGAATTTTTCTTAGGATGAACGGATAATATTGCGTAGCACTCAGGTTGCAGCAAGCTTTGAGGCGCGCGCGCAACTTCCTGCCCCCCCCCCACACACACACACTTCCAAGAGCCCGCCGAGGGCCTGGGACTGGAAGCTGATAAATATATAACGTAATTAGTTTGCCTTTCTACATTTATATTTACATGTGTAACAGCACAGACGGAAAATAATATAATTATTAAACTTCTTTTCCGTTTTGAGCAAGAATGACAGTTATGTTTTCTTTGCTTGATAAAGTCATAATTATCGCATCATGTGTATTACGTAATTGAAATGTGATATATACATATATATATATATATATATATATATATATATATATATATATATATATATACATATACATATATATATATATACATATATATACATATATATATATATATATATATACATATATACTATATACATATATATATATACATATATATATATACATATATATATACATATATATATATATATATATATATATATATATATACATATATATATATATATATATATATATATATATATATATATATATATATATATATATATACATATATATATATATATATACATATATATACATATATATACATATATACATATATATACATATATACATATATACACATATGTACATATATATATATGTGTGTGTGTGTGTGTGTGTGTGTGTGTGTGTGTGTGTGTGTGTGTGTGTGTGTGTGTGTGTGTGTGTGTGTGTGTGTGTGTGTTTAACAGATGTTGAATGTTTTTCAATGTATATTTTCTTCAATACGTAATTAATCTGACAAGGTACCTGGCTGCTATGGCCAGCTAGTGCTTTGCAACATGATTAGGCTTGATAAGGCCGACAGGTCCGTTTATGAAATAACATCAACCTCTCAGAAATCACAGGCCGGTTGGTCCATCAAGGTTGGTCTATCAAGGTCAGCAATCTTAGATGCTGTTGTAGCTAGGAAAGGGAGTCAAGCAATAAGGTATCTGTTTCGCATACGAAGGTTTTGTGTAACTATTGAAATCTTGTTGGCAATTATGGTATCCTTTTTTGAAATTAATTCTTTAATACAATAGATCGTAACTAAAAATTCCTTCAAGGCACATTTTTATGATGAAGTTCGTTACTTACATTTCCTTAAAAATATCTTTGTCATACATACAGTTTTTACACGTGATGTATACATACACAAATGTTATGCATTCATACATACATTCACAGAATTGTAATTGTTGGGACTATTTTCCTTGTGGCGTTTCTTTGAGAAGAATGAGCGAGACGAACAAACCATCATTATTTTGTTTACTTTTAATATAAGTTCTGCTATTCTGTGGTAATACTTTAATACCAATGAGAGAAGAGTAGCTTGAAGAAGAAACCGAAATGGTTTGAAAAAGATAATAATGAATGTTGATGTTTTTTTCTTCTCTATAAGCCTCATTTTTATGAAAATGCTGTTTTCACTTCTCCCCGTAATTAATTCAAAATAAGAAGTATTTCATTAGAAGCTCAAAAAGTTAATTATGTTTCGAAACATTAAAACACGATTCTTTATTATGCGGTTTCAAGCAAATACCACAATAAAAAAGAGGCTTACAAACAAAAGAAAATGGGAGTTTTAAAGAACAAATTCATTTACATATCTGTGAATAGACAAAACTCGCAGCTTTTCGTATCATTTTTCTGTGATTATTTGAGTTTCTTACACAATTCTACACTGCTTTCAATATAAGTTCAACAGTGAAAAACGCGTCTGAAAACATTACAACAAAAGTGGAGATAGAAACGGATTTCACAGAAGTTTGTCATAATGAGAGCATTTGTTAGATAGGTGCAGAATATATCGCATGAAAGCAGTTACTAGGAGAAAATTTCTTCATCTCCAAGTGTTTAAAAAAACAAATTATTATTAACTACACAACCTATATGAATTTTTTTAAAGATTTTTTAGCTTTGCCAGAGTCAATGAATGAAGATCCAAGTGTATAGAGTTACATTTTAATTAGCCGGACAACTTGTATATTGAATATTGTACATTGAGTATATTGAGTATATTGAGTATATTGAGTATATTGAGTATACTGTATATTCAGTTTCTATTTCGTTAACAATACAGAAAAATCAAGTCTGTTCGTTTCTTTACCGTTAAAAATTAATTTTCTATAATTTGGCAACGAAAATATCTAGTTTTTGAAATGTTAATCTCTCGCTTTTAAAAATTTGTTGTTGTTATTATCATTATTATTATTTTTTATTATTATTATTATTATTATTATTATTATTATTATTATTATTATTATTATTATTATTATTATTATTATTATTATTATTAATCTTTCAACTATTAATAGTTTAATTGTTGGGAAGGGATTCTGAAACTCAAGAAAGCGTGTGCAGATGAATTTCTCCCCCAAACGTCACATACAGTTTTTGACTGTTTTTGACTAAATAAATAAATATCTCTCATTTAGTCTACGCAAATCAGAAAGTGACAGTTCGATGGATCGAAGGGAAGTACGAAATATTTGGGGAAAAAATATTTTTAATTGCTATATTTATCTTACCAAATTCTATTTTTCATTCTTGTGACCTGCATCGCAAATGAAACAATTTACAAGACTGTAAAAGGTAAATCATATTCGAAACATGTAAATACAGAACTCATCACTGTGAAAATGACGAAATTATTCGGAGTCCTTTTACCCGGAGTCTACTTCAAATTCCTTTTAGCGGCGGAAACGAAGAGCCTGCAAGCAGATTAAAGAGCACGTCTTCAGTCTTACCTGTTGCCTACGCTCGCGACTTTTTGCATCATTTCCCTATGAAAACCTCTCTGCGAGGCTCTAAAAGGACCCTAAAGCTTCCTCCTCCGCTCCATCCGCCACATGGCGGGGACGCGCTAGAAAAATTAGGATGGCCCCTCCCAACGACACGTGAGGCGCCCGCACCCGAGCGGAGTGCCCATGAATAAGGAAGAATGCAAAGTTCTCTTGAACGCCGCGCCAGCTGAAGCCTCGGCAACAGCCGCCCGGTGACGTTACGAAGGCAGATAGCTCGAGGTTATCTTTCCTTAGTCTTTTGAATCTTGCTGAAATCTGTGCAATGCCCTCTACGTGAAGTCGTAGTTTGAGTTTTTAAATAGAGCAGCGTAAATATTTATTACGCCACCTCGTAGTGTATGAAGTGAAAAATATGTTTTTGCACGTTTTTTTCCTAAATGGCAGTAGTTCTGAAAGGTGACGGTAGAATGTGCGCCAAATTCCTATAATGCTACCTCTTACTGATTCGCGTTTATTCGGCAAATGCGGCCTACCTATCAAATAATAGTATGTACTACTCTGCCACTACAATGACTCTTCAGATTATGATGATGCAATGGGGTCCAACCAGACTGCCATGGGCTCAGGAGACCTGTGGTAAGCTAGTTGCAACTCCTTACACCATCTATTTGACATTCTCTATCGATCCCGAGCTCGCGGCATGAAAAGATAGCTCGCTAGACATTATCCACCGGAGGCGGGAGGGCATATAAAACTATATTAATAAATAAATAGAATAAGAAGAAAGAACAGTGAATAATAAATTCTTATTTTAGAATTTCTTCTGCATTAATTTCATTGGACGGGATTGAACATTCAACTGTAATATTTAAAACGAAAATTTGGTATTTTGATACATTCAAAAATTTGTACGGCATTTATTTCTTATGTTAACTTCTATTAATATGTGAATTTATAAAATAGTTTGATTGTAGATAAATATGGTTTTAATTATTTAACTTCACTCTAACTGAAGAGGGAAAACGCGAAAGTTTCGCGAAATGTTTGAATAATAATAATAGTAATAATAATAATAATAATAATAATAATAATAATAATAATAATAATACAGAATATTCTAGGTGTAAACAGAATATTCTGTGTGTAAATACAAAGCTACCTTGACAGAAAATATCCCAGATTCTGTGTTGAATTTCACAAAGTAGGGAACATCCAGTTTTTTCGATAAAGATTTTGTTTGGAGAAAACTGAGTTTAAATGTCACTTGCAGGGGCTCACTTCAAACACATTGCAGCGCCTGCAGAAGTAATAAACTAAACAATTCATGAACGAATATTTTAGCTACAAAATTATTTTTAGTATATCTCATGATATTCAGAATAGTGTAAAGGCAACTTTCATTTGTGAAACTACCTGCAGCAGAAGACAGTAGTTAACAGCGAAAACGCGTTAAAAATATTCGAAAATTTAAGTTTCGCTAATTTCGATAAGTTTCAGAACATGCTCAGTGTTTATCGTTTCACTCCTGCCTACTGATATTATCTATTTAAACAAAAATTGCATTTAAAGAAGAATTAATAGGTTCAATGATTAATGTACTCGACTGTATGATTTGCAATGTTTTCTCACAGGTGTTTCAATTGTTTCACCAATAACACCGGGGAAGAAGGTAACGCCTTAGCAGACGCCGCAGTATCTGCGACGGCTTCGGAGCAGATTTGAATTGCTAGCCCGGAAATTACAATTAAATACAATTTCCTCGCAGACATTGTTACTTTCTGGCTACGAAGTAGCGAGAAAGTTATGTGATGCAGCGTGAAAAAACGGTGAATTTTTGGCAGAAAAAAACTTTTAAAAAACTCTTTAAAAAACTCTTTACATGAAACCCGTGGGAGATTTTCCAAATTTTAAAAGAAAATGGTCTCATCGGTTTTGATTAAATTTTGTCGTTGGATAATGTGAAGGACGTTTACGAGAATGGTGCAGGTCTCATTTCCGTTAAAAAACTGATTTTTTGAAAATTGCAAAAATTCAAAACTTTTTGAGCGTCTTCCTGCAACTACAATTTTGAATACAGAGATTTTCCCCTTAATGAAATCTGTTCCTTAAAAATAAGATTTTGAAAGAAGGTATGTACGGGGAAGGAAAATACGGGGGAGTAGTACGTGCTGTTTCAGCATCACTAGTTTTTCTTCGGAAAATCCTTTTGCGACATTCACGAAATTGAACATAGAATTTAGGGTACTTTTTGTCACGATAGCTTCCGGATATTCCGTAAAAATGTGATTTAATATGAAATACGAAGGAGCGCTTGCCTTACCACGGACAAGACGAAGGCGGTGAGGCAGATGACGATGACGCTGGCAAGGAACTGGGCTAGTGAGGACGGGCTGATCACCACTTCCAGCTCCTTCACACATCTGCGCAAATCCAGAATAATCGCTTAACTTCCTGTCATCCAATGGTTTGGTTTGGTTTCTTCGTGTTTCCGGGCGCTTCAACTGCTTTGGTCATTAGTCCCGTGAGTGTAGTGCATGTTCTTCTCCGGGAGATGGCGGTGATCTTCACCCGCTGGATGGCGAGATCCGGCGCCGACCTACCGTCGGCTAGTGGGGTTTCCCCCCTAAGCAGGACTCTCCCACCAGCGGGGCACCGCCCCAGCCGGGACAAGCTATTAGCTCCCGACCAGTCTCCCGGAATATGTGGTAGTGTAGTGCATGCTAGTGTAAGTGTGTGTGTAAGGGAGAGAGGATAGGACAAGGAAGAGGAAGGGCAGATCGCGCGCGGTCCGTGGCCCGTTTGGTAAGGTACTGCTCCGGCATTCGCCTGGTGTTGATCGGATAAAACCACGGAAAACTACCGATCAGAGCAGCCGGCCGCAAGAATTCTCCTCCAGACAGCGACTGAATTCGACCTAGCTAGTGTCGAAAATCCTCCTGCCGTCAGGACACGAACCTAGGACCTCCCGGTCAGAGGCGCTGCAGTGACATCAGTTGATGCACTGAGCTACCGCTCCCGGTTTGCCATCCAATGGTTTTAAGACGTAATCATCTGTACTGTCGTTATATTTTTCATGTAGCAAAACCTCGAAGTGGTTTGACCGAATGAACTGCAGGTTTCTATTTTCAATAAAACTATAGATTGCTTTTTTTTTACGGAATTGGAAAAATTAAATTTGGTATAAAACAAACAGTTCTCAAAATATTCGATAGTAAACTTAAATTATACAATTTTCTAGTCAATACCAAATTCTGTTTCATAAGAGATATGTAAATACAAGAGTTAATATAAGCTGAGGATTTTGAATGACATATCGGGTCTTTCAGAACGTGCTGAAGTTGTTTGCCAAATTCAAAACCAAACCACAGAACTGAAAGGTTTCTTCTCAATAACCAGGAACTACCTTAAGATTACGAGCACCGTTGACACATAAGGGACTGTAGATTGCAGGTATTGATATTAGTACAAACCAGTAGAAGTGACGAAGAGATGAAGAGATTACTCACATTTATTAAATATCTGAAAAAGTAATTAAGATTATGATATTCTTAGCAGTGGTAGCAGTTATAATGCATTTCTTTTAAGATGGCAAGACTTGCAAGATTCTGTTACTAGGTGTACTTAAGAAACAAAGTGTATACTGTAGCAGAAAGTTTAAAACCCTTGAAATTATAGAATGAGTACCCAAATGGAATGAGTACCCAAAAAACACAGACGAAATTAGGATTAAAAATAAGTGTGGTATTTGTCTCGTTTCACTACCTGCAATTAAAAACGTAAGAACCACTGAAATTTCCCACAATCTCCAAGCCACCCACAATGCAGTTTCTCTACAGAGTAATTCACGAAATGACCTCAGTGTCTGAGGACAATGATTCATAAAGGAAGAAAACGCTTCTCTCATTTATTGGATTTTCCGTTACGACGCCTTTGAGACGACGTCGCGAACAGCGCGACGTAAACGAATTTCATGATACCTCCTTCAGAACTCTCGAAAGTAGTGATCATTTGCATGACGACCGCAGAGACTATGAGAGTATTTTCAAGAAAACTAGAGGCACGAATTCCAAACAATTTTCACTGTGGGTTATGCAAATAGTTTATTCTTGCTCGTCCAGTTCATGAAGCCGCGACCCGCTAGTATTTTTACATAACCGTAACAGATACTATGAGAAAGTTTGTTATATATAGTACGAACATTAGTTTCAAAATAATGTTGAAAAGTCTATAAGAAAATGCATATTTCTCACGGAATGAAATGTTTGCAAGTTCTTCCTCTGTTTTATTTTTTTAAAATCAGTATGATTTGAAGTACACAAGGACTTCGTTCCTGAGGATTTTTTAGATTAATAATTAAAGGGCTCAGAAGAATAAGGAGTTTTTCCATATTACCTGTTTCTGAGACACTGAATATTTTACTAGAACTTTGAGAATATAACTCAGTACACTTCTAAACTTTTAAAAACATTACGTCCATTCTGGATTTGTATACCATATTCCTCTAAAAGAATAATATTTGAAATTTCATTCCATGCTAATAACTCAGTTTAAAAAATTGAATAGCTTCTTGTTCGACAGACTTCGTCGAACAAAGACGTTCGAATTGAATTATAAAAATTTGTTGTCTTCCACTAGTTCATGATTTCATCAATCCATTTGGTTCTTCTTCTATTACTCCCATTTTTTATATTAAACTAAATATTTAAAACAATATATTTCCTTAAATGATTTCTATACTTTTATTTTTTATATTTTTTGCATTTTGTTTCTATTTTAAAATCTACATGTGTTCCTTATGCTCAACTTACATAATGCCTTTTAACCCCACGGCGCGGTCGATCTCGCAGATGACCGTGAGATCCTTCCGTTGACTCATATCTTCCAGTTCGTGGCAATAGGTTTTATGCTATAGTCACGAGAATAATCTCAATGAAGCAGTGTGCAGCGTATCATACCGCAGGCCGGTGCACGTAGTGAAAATTACAACTAATTCAACTTCTTAATAAATATCTTGTTCTTATAATTGATAATCATTGTAGTTTAATAAAGTTTTAAAGTTACGATGTTATTAAACGTGTTAAATGTGTGTTTGTGTGTGAAACATCCGATAAGAAATTTGTGAAGGAAGATAAAATAAAATTCAAATTATGCATCTGAGTGATCATCGCGTGTACTCGAATAACTTTCAGTAGCGCGTTTGTCGCAGTGTTAAGTTGATATGGTTAGCAAGGATTTCAGTAACTTTCTTCATTAATGTATAATTAATGAATGATCTAGGAATATCCATGATCAATCTAGTTTGTATAAGATCTGTTTTTTACCTAATAGATGTACAAAAAACTCTTTAAAATGACTTTCTAAATGTAATTTTTTATACGTCAAGATCACATTGTCAGAACTATTCAGCAGTGATGTAATGTACCAATATTTCTTGTTTTGGAGTTTTCTCGTTGTTTCAATTGTACACTTGCTTGACAGGATGCACATGGTAGGGTGGCTGTAGCGCGAGGTCCTGACCCTAGACCTGAATTGTAGTAAAATTCTCATTTATTTGTTTGGTGCCTTACCCTGGGGCAGATGTATTACGGAATGGACATCTGCGCTGCAGCAACTCCATGTGGAGTAGGGTTGCAACTTGGATATAATGTTGTATAGAGTGTAAAATTTCCATAGTTATTTAGTAAGGTGTGTACAGTTTCCATCACATTTGCATATCATTATTAATGCGTGTATTGTACATTCATATTGATATTGTCTTCATACCTTGTTCTTGGAGCTTTTTCTTCAGCGGCAACCAGCTCCGCCCCACCTACCTGTCGGTGGAACGAGATGCAGTGGATGAGGCCGACCTCCCCCGCGCGGTCCAGGCGTTGGGCTCCGCCATACCTACCTGTCGATGGACTGGTGGAAGGAGATGGAGTGGATGAGGCCGGACTCACACGTTCGGCCGCGCCCCACTTACCTGTCAATGGACAGCTGAAAGGAGATACAGTCGATGTGGCCGGACTCAGAAGTTCCGCTTCGCCCCATCTACCTGTCGATGGACTGGTGGAAGAAGATGCAGTCGATGACGCCGGATTCAGACTTTCGGCCCCGCTCCACCTACCTGTCGATGGACTGGTGGAACGAGATGCAGTGGATGAGGCCGACCTCCGCCGCGCGGTCCAGGCGTTTGGTCCCGCCCTACCTACCTGTCGATGGACAGGTGAAAGCAGATGCAGTCGTTGTGGCTGGACTCAGAACTTCCGCTCCGCCCCATCTACCTGTCGATGGACTGGTGGAAGTAAATGCAGTCGATGAGGCCGGACTCATACTTTCGGCCCCGCCCCACCTACCTGTCGATGGACTGGTGGAAGGAGATGCAGTCGATGAGGCCGGCCTCAGCCGCGCGGTCCAGGCGCTGAAAAACCGGCGGAGAAGCTGCCTCCGCCTCCACCTCCGCCCGCGCCAGCCCCAGGCGCTCCGCCGCATGCTCGCGCACGCGCTCCAGACACACGTTCAGCAGGCGCATCTGGTGCGACAGCACGATCATCAGGCTCACGTACAGGTTGTCCAGCGTGCTCGTCGAGATGTAGATGGAGAAGATGGCGAAGCTCTGCCACAGAGCGAAATAGTATGTTATGAAACGTATAGTAATCGGTACTGAGATGCATTATAACACAGCCAGTTGATATTTTTCAATTTGTTTTACAACTTCGATTCATTTATCACAAGTTTGAGTAAATTAATGCAAACTACCAGTATTATGGTCCCTTATGGTGCTTTTTATTCGAGAGAGTTTGATTCTCAAACTTTTAAAGTCTTGTTTTCAAGGTTCGGAAAGATTGTGTTCAGCTGTGAAAGTGAACAAAGTGAATCGCGTAGGGGAAACGTGAATAGCGTGCTATTGCTAGCAATATGAGTTCGAATCCCAGCGTTGGAAAAAAAATACTTGTTGAAAAACGTTTGCAATTTCAAGTAGTACAATAATAGTCAGTGCAAGTCGGTAGCTTAGTCGGTGCAAATAATTTGCTTGAGAGTTCAATATTCATCGGTACAATAACCTTATGAGTTTTACCGATAGATAGGATCCCTTTTTATTCTAAAATATAAATTATTAGGACTAGGTTTTTTATGTAATTACATATTTGTTTGTCCTCGTTACTAGTTACGATTCAGTTTTTGGCATGTGTTTTCAGATTAGACTCTTTGAAACGATTAAAAATCTTTTTGACAATCCATATTTATCTATATTTCCGAAGTGAACTTTATTATTACCATTGTCAAGCGACGTTTTAGCTATTGTCGTGGCCGCCCGCGCGCGGTTGAAAGACCCGCCGTCGAGCTATAGAACGATTTTCCTAAGGATGAGCCAAAGTGACGGTTCGCGAAAACAAGTGAACATCCCATGTATTTCAGAGAAGTATTCCTCCGCCACGACAGCTGTTCAGTCACCCCCCCTTCGTAAAGTGCTAATGGCTCCTGTGAAAACATCCCTATGCAGAAGTCTTAAGAGTTTCGCACAGGTATATGCACGTACGCGAGTCTGGGAAATATTTAAATTTAATTTCGTATGTGGAAAATCTCTTAACATGCTCTCACAATCAGTAAAAGAAAACTGCCACGAATGTAAATAGAAAGCTCTCAATCACAGCTCGCCACACAACAGCACAAAGACCGGAACCACGTGCATCGGCACGCATCTCGCATCCAAGAATCTGTTTTAAAATAAACATAATATTTATCACACAAAAAGTAAATTCAATGTAATATATAAAGAAAAAGAGAATTTTTACAGAAGAGCACATTGCACTGCACTTCCTAATTTCAATTATTTCTCATGGCGCACTACATTTTTGTCGGACGAGGACATCACAAAAGGAAGCGTCGAAGCCATTTACAAGTTAGCCAACTGCAAACGAAAGAATGCGGGAAGGGAGTGTAATGGGCTCAAGGGCAGGACGACCACAGAACCTTCAGTTATGTTGCCAGCACTAGCTGCCACTTTGGCTCATCCTTAGGAAAATCGCTCTATACGTCAGCGGGGCGTCAGCGCCCTCGGCCGGAGGGGAACGCGACCGTTGCGGGCCAGCCGGGGCTGACCGCGCGCGGCCGTCACGCCTGAACAAGCGGGTAGGTTCTCGCCACCGCCCCTACTCCGCAGCTAGTCGGCGGGCCGCTAGCCCCAGCGGGCTATAAGAGGACCCCGACCCGACGCCAGGGCAGACTGATAGCGACGGTGTTGGCAACGGTGTTCTGGCGAGTGTACGGAGTGTAGAGCGGTCATTAGTGATAACGACGACCTGTGCTACGGAAACGGAACTCTCATTATTGTACACACGGGATTCTCATTATTGTACCTGGATATTGAATGAAAAACCATTTGATGAAGTTTTGCCTTTGTTTGGATACTACAGCTAGTATGTGGACTCATTACTATTTCTGATGTTGAGCGGCATTTTATTCAGTACAGAGCAATATTAAGAGATTTAAAGGGCAGTTTCATTTTTGAACATTTAAAACATTGCTTTCTTCCATCATTTTGTAAGTGATGAAATCGGGAAATATTTTGCATTTTGGAGTTTTTCGCAATTTTCTGTATTGAGAAAAGGTGTTTTCATCGTGCAAGAATATTTATTAGATTTTAAAGTCGTCCTTTTGGTTCTAAAATTTTGTCGCTTGAGTGTCTTCTTTGTCGAACTAATTATTTTTTGCCTTATTACCTCCAATTTGTTTTCAATTTCTCTCTTAATTGTTAGCGAGAGAATTTTAATTCGCTAGGATTTGCATGAAACAACATATTAACTTTTCATTTAGGATACATTTTTCTTGGAAGTGTATGTATTTATGATTTGCACAATTTGTATGTAAAATCTAATTGGATATTAGATTTACACCACACTGTACCAAAAATGTCTAGAATACCCGAAATTTTAGAACTTTGAAAACAATGGCAACATATCCGCCCTTCAGATTACACGTTAAATATACTCGTAGAAACTATAAATTCTCGTTCTTTTTACCATTCCCTCGCGCAGGTAGATCGTATGGTTCAAATAAGAACATGAGTCTGGATTTTCGAATCAAAAAATGTTGCGAACTCCGAAAACGCCCCACTTCAAATCTTGCCTGAATGCATTAACTTTCTTGTTAATAGCAGCGACCCATGTTTACTATATCCACTAAAGTTATTTTCTTTAGAATCAGCATTTTCATTGGCATTTTATTTTCACTATTTTATTATCATTTTTCTTTGTACAGAGGAATATTTATTCAGTAATTCATTCCCTAGAGTGGTATTTTATTTTACATGAACCCGTCATATATTTTCCATTTTTCCCTTGCTACAAAATTATTAAGGTCCGTCTCTGATACTCCAAATCTATTTTCCTATCAATTATCTGTATATTATTTGTTCTACATACATACCGTTAATGTTTATGTTTTTCTTGCAATAATCATACACTTCAAATTTATTTATTATTTTCTCTCTCTTTTCTTTTTATGAAACATTATTTTACATTTACTTATTATTTTATCTTTCAGGTCTTCGCTGTATAGAGAAAATTATAGAATGTAAAAAAAGTGACGAGATTTTCAGAATGAATTTTGAAAAGTGATGAGAATTTTTAGAATGCCGGCATCGCTAGCTGAACTGCTTAACTACGCCCCATGATAAGCATTGAGTCATCGCGGGATCTTGGATGGGTGACCGTCTGGGAACCCCAAGGTTCAACGTCCTCGAACCCCTGGCTGAAGGCATTAAAGACAATGACTGACTCGACTAAAAGACGATTACTCCACTACACGTTTGACGCCAATTCGTGGCTCTAATACACATGTCACGATTTAACGTAGAGTGTAGAACGTTCAGTGTGAGGTAGGAGCTGGTTTGCTTCTCACCTGGTATACGTAAGCAGCTCGATACGCCGTTTCCGAGGCGACGACATCAATGGGGAACCAGGCTGGTGTAGGTAGATTCCTCGGAGGGTGCGACTGTGACACTACCTGCATATCCAAACCTAAAAGTAAATTGCAGATTACAACAGTGCAAAAGACGAAAGCGCTTAGCAGAGGTCTACAGGCCGGAGGCTCGTTTCACAATAGCCCACGAATGGGAATGCGAAAGGCAATGCCAAGGCGAGGACGGGAATGGGAATGCGAGATAAGTGCACTTCACAATAAATGTAAGCTGAAGAGGAATAGCACTTTAAACCAGTAGCGGCAAAAAAAGAACTTGCCGAAACCAATGCACTTCTAGCTACGCTGCTCTGTTGACGCTTCGATTCGCCATTTGAAAATAAAAACTGCAAAAACTACTACCAACTTTCGGAAAATACAACTAAAGTTTTAACAAAAAACAAACAACTCCGATGTAATTAAATGAAATATATAAAACTCATTTTGGGGGAAATTTTAAGTATCTAAATATTAATATAATCTTGGGGGAAATCTAAGGATTAATATGAATAGAAAAATAAAGAAATTGTAATTACTAAAAAGAACTAAAACAACTCAACAATAACTAACAAAACCCGCCTCAAACCGTACCTTCCCAAATCTACCATCTAACCTCAGTATCGCACTACACTCAACAACTCTTCTCGAGACTAGTGTGTGGTACGCAATTTGCGAAGCTGGGATGTGCGCAATTACGATCAGCTGGGAAACTTCGCCGACATTTCCCGCACTTCCATTGGTCGAGAGGCTTTTTGTTCCCGGATCAAGATGAATGTTGACAATTCTGCCACGTTCCCGCCAAGCATCGCGTTCCCGTTTTGCTATGAACGCATACCTGAGATATCCGTCTTTCAACTATCTTTGCGTTTCCGTTCGCGTTGGCGTTCTCGTTCGCGCTGCCGTTCTCGTTCGCGTTGCCGTTCCCGTTCCCGTTCACAGAATATTGTGGAGCGGCTTAAACAAGCCGCTCGCCAGTAGAGACAGTTGAAGCTTGGCCTCCAAGTGATTGAATCGGAACTGCTGCTTACGGGCGCTCTTCTGGTTATCACCGATAGTACTGTCTGTGATGCAAGAACATGGGTGTGTTGTTCAGCCGCACCGATTCAAAAATCGGTGCGGCTGAACTGCGGCTGGTTCTGCGCGGCACCCGATACGTCACAAACCACGTGACCACACCACACCTCTGGCACTTCGATAGTAAAGTGAGGCCAGACGTCCCTAGTCACCATGCGACATGACAAGCGAGCAGTGCCAGTGAGGAACATTTTGTAAGTGGTATGAAGTATTAATTACCGCTTCCGTTTTCCAAGAAAAAAACCATTATTGCATCTCTATCTTGAAAATAATCAACTCTGTCAACTCTTGAAAATAATCAGGAAAAGAAATGAAACATTTATCGCAAAAATAAACGTATTTAAAACAGTAACAAGGAACAAGTGGTGTTTAAAAGTCACTTCAGGAATAAATTACATTCCATCTCCAACCATTTCACAGAAAAAGCGATGCAGATTATCTGAATTTCTTGATTGGTGACAAACAAAATACGTAAACAGGAACAACGGATGTTTTTGAAAAAATAACTACTTATATAATCAATATTTAAAAATGCTTGATGTATCTGCTGTAACAAGTTGATGATGGTTACACCATTGATACGGCACCACCACCTACACCTAATCTGTCTTACACTATTGATATGACTAGTTTTCTTTTACAATGCAATCTACTCCTCAATATTAAATTTTTAAATAATTTCATGTACACTTTTTTCAAAATATTAGTCGTTTCTCCATAATTTTGAGTGAGATCGTAAGAATATTTTGTCTTATGTGTTAAAATCACCGGAGCAATAAGAGATAATTTTAGAAATAGTGCATTTTTAGCGCACTTTAAAGAGGATTGCCTTAATTCTAAGCGCTGAAGACCTGTGTCTATGAAATAGAAAAGGGATACGGAGCACCTTGTAACATATTCCATTCATCAGTCATGCTTCTTTCCAGGCAGAGTTGGGCCGTAGTCTATAATGTTACGTCTACGCGTATTTTCTACACGTAATCTAGTACATGTAGTCTACATGATTATTTTTGCGGGTAGACTACGTAGAAAATGCAATCTACGCAGACTCTTTAATTTTTTACATAAAATGACCCCAAAACTTTGTAATATGTAGTAATAGTAGCAGCAATTTATATGCAATATTTAAAAAAATATTTTCGATTCAGTATGACAACCTCTGTAAACTTCACACCTACACTAGCGATTTCTAATACTTTCAAGGAATAGAGAAATCGTACTGTAATAAAATGCAACATATCTGGTACGACCTACGAAAATATCTGAAGACCAGTGAGCAACATAAAGTCTCCAACGCTAGGCCTATCAGAACTTTCAAAGGCTCTACTCGTAAAGAACAGGTAATTCTTACTAGGTTAAGAATCGAATACTGCAAACTGTCTCATTAACATTTGATAGATAGGTATACCCCTCCCACATGTGATCCCTGCAAAATTCCAATATGTGTACGATATGTCCTAACTGCCAGTTATACAAAAAGACTAGGAAAAACTACAACTTGGAATACGGTTATGAACAAATTCTAAACAGTAAGTATTTTCAAAGGAAGAAAATAAGTTTTACTAAAGAAATCAACATATGTAAAAACATAGTTTAGACACTCGCGTGCACCAAATAGACGAGTCATTTCTAGGAATGGGCATTTTCTTTCGTTAAATCATGCACTATTTAATACTGAACTGAAGAGAAGTAGAAAATACAGAAATGACACTATTTACCTAATAGAAATTGTTAATACTGAACACGGTCGAGATTTATTATTTCAAAGAACCAATATGTCCACTGTATTACTCTTAAGCTATTACAATATAACATAATTTGTAGCTAAATATACTTTTTTATTTCAGTTTAAAATAAATTCAAATTTGTTGGAAAGCAAAGTAACGTAGGTCATTTTTACCCCACAAACCTATAATAAATTATTTTTAATTATAATAAAATTTACAATGAAACCTTTTTTATTAAAAAAATAATATTTTGTGGTGTAAATCATGTAATAAATCTACCAAAACTTTCTGTGGCTCAAGATATAGAACAATATGACGTATACTAAAGTTCCTTTAAATCCCCCAAAAAGTGAATATGCTGCATGAAAATTAGACACTAAATACACTGATTAAGTGAAGGTTGCCTGATTTTACTGCGAATGGTCTCGCTTCGGCTGATGCAGAATGGCTGCTACCAAGACCTTGAAAGTTTCTAAATGGAATTCTCTCACCAAGTTTATGGCGTGGGATGGAAGCAAAAGGATCCGTGTTTGCTAGTCGCCCCAGATTTGCATCCATAAATTCAGACGGGTCCACTAAATGCCGCCTTTCAAAACGCTCTCCGTGTTTCGGAAACACGCTGTCGTCGAAGCATTGTTCTTCCGTATTCTGGCATTCAGCCTGTTTGCCTGGCCTGTGCCTGGCGCGGCGCAATGTGGCCACCGAATAGCTTTGCTAACTAGTTCATTCAAGTTCTGCTTTCAGTACCGAAAATAAGAATAATTGTACTTTCTGCTGAAGCAAAACTACAAACAAAATCCCATCCGATGTAGCAAAGATAACGTGACGTGACGTATAACAAGCAATTCGAACGTGAGGGTAGATTTTTCAGAACATATGTGGGCATACGACATGATGAGAATGGTTTATTACACGCTGCTGCGAAGTACTTGCTCGACTGGAAACATTGTCTACGTGCACGGCGACGGGAATTTTTTTAATTTGTTGCGTCTACATATCGACGCAACGCGTCTCCAAGCCCCTTAAGAGGCGTTGAGCGCTTTTGCACTGGGGAGTAATCCTCCATTATCTTTAAGTCATGTCATGTCACGTCGAAGTCAGTTGTCAAGAGGACCGCCAGATAGCAACTCCGCGTACGCGCCTCCTGCTACGCGCTCCTGCGTCACTACCCAGCGGCCAGAACTGGGAAGGAATAAGGATAGGGGTAGGGTTTTAGGACACTTCACAGGGGTCGGACTAGCCCTTGTGAAGCAGCCAAACTCGTGGTGAATCAGTGGTGAATGACCAGCGACTTCGCTATGTGCCACGAGCGAGCACTTATTCACGGCAACACATAAGGAAACCTGAGAAACCTTGCAAGTTGAAATCGATCATGATTTTTTCACGTAATGTGCATGAAATTTACAACGCATTTGCAAAATTCCAGCTATCGATGCAAAATTTAAAGCACTTTAACTTAGTGGTAAAACAGCTCGTACTTTTTGTCCGTACTTTCACGCAAAATTACGCGAAAAGTACTCTTCCGTGAAAACTTTCCAAAACTAAAACTTGAAAAAATTAAACATGATCGTATTTCCATATCTATCTTTAAGGAACAGATTTCTTTAAGGGGAAATTATTCATAATTCTAGTTATAGGATGATGTCAAAAAAATTTCGAAATTTTGCAATTTTCGAAAAATTTGAGTTTTCAGCAAAAATGATGCTTACATCGTCCTCTTAAACGTTCTTCCTATCATGCTACAACAAAATTGAATAAAAAACGATGGAGCCATTTTTTGAAAATGTTCTAGGGCTTCATGTACAGTAGCTTCCAAAATTAAAATATCAGTTTCAAATTCAAGGGACTGCGACATAGGCCAGATTGATTACGGAACATCAATTTTAGAGAATATCAGTTGACCGACAGACCGACAGACCGACAGACCGACAGACCGACAGACCGACAGACCGACAGACCGACAGACCGACAGACCGACAGAACGACAGAACGACAGACCGACAGACCGACAGACCGACAGACCGACAGACCGACAGACCGACAGACCGACAGACCGACAGACCGACAGACCGACAGACCGACAGACCGACAGACCTACAGACCGACAGACCGACAGACCGACAGACCGACAGACCGACAGACCGACAGACCGACAGACCGACAGACCGACAGACCGACAGACCGACAGACCGACAGACCGACAGACCGACAGACCGACAGACCGACAGGCCGACAGGCCGACAGGCCGACAGGCCGACAGGCCGACAGACGGACAGACGGACAGATGCTCATTCTGTCATTTGCGGACATTCCTTTTTTTGGTATCAAGGACCCACAAAACATGGAATCTGGCTACACCATGTGTTAGATGATATTTTTTCTATATTTGGCAACTGTATTTATCTACGTTTTCCTTACCAGGGCCCAGTAATAAGAATTTTTAATCGAAAAATCCCCGTTTTTTGGTGGAGCATTACATTTCTCTCACTCCCTCCCTCTTCAGTGTACGCGGTGGCGACAATGTAAAAATTAAAGTAATGGATTTTATTTGGTGTATGCCCTGAGGAGATTGTCGAACCAGTGACGTCACTGAAACGCTAGTTTATTTAAATGAACCTCAGAAGGGGAGGGGTGCTCTAAGCCGCTATGAGAAAATGAAAGAATAAATATAAATCAGAACCCGTTTTAACCTGCCAATGCCTTAATTTTTTCGAAGATTTTTAAGTAAAACAAATAATATCATTTGGGAATTTACTGACAAAGTTTTGCGCCGTAACGTCTGATCTAATTTTTTATATGGACATATTAAACTAATACAAAACAAAATAAAGTATCAAGAGATATATTAGAGAATGAGATGCTCACAAATTAATGGCATAATATATATTTTCTAATGCACTGCATTGTGTACAGTAAGTTCTACGGTTGTATACATAAATCATAACAATGTTTCAACAAGTTAATTATAATTAATAAGAGCAGCACGAACAGTCATATAATTGTATAATTTATTAATTAAAATATTAATGACAATAATATATTTCACTCATATTTAATTATATACTTAATAACGGGAGGTTTTAGCGTAGCTTGCCAACAATATAATGTCTTTAAAAGAACAATATAATTAAAGTGATTTTCAAATATCATCCAACAATCATTTAATAAAATAATAGTAATAATCATGTCTTACTATATTAAAAAAGCATTATTTATTGTTTCAATATTCAATTGCATTTTCTACATGGTCTCTATTTTCTGTAAATAAAGTATTCCTGTTGCTAAAAGGCTTTGTATGATGACCAATCTATTAACAATTCACACATTTCAAGAATTTTTAATAAAATAATATTACAGCGTTAATGTTATACAATATTACAATTAATTATCGAGTGAATGTAGTGTTAACTACATCTTCGGCCGTAGGAATACCATTAAATTTCAGCACTTCAAATCTTCTCGGAAGTTTAAACACCTAATATAATCACATATTTTAATGGAGGAGGGTACTTTACATGAATCTCTTGTTGCGTTTTCTTTTTTTTGTTACTCCCACAGAGCAAAGGGTCCTAGATCCGATATTTAGTAAAAATCGAATTCTCGAAAATTGCAAACATATTATAACGAATTTTTATTTCACATCTTTCCAATTTTTCTTACATATTTTTGAAAAAGTAAGTACATGTTTTTTTTTCTTACAATAAATTCCGTTCCCTATTCATAATGAACGCTTAAGTGCCTTGATAGTACATGTTTGAAAGATTTAGATCTTTTACGTTCTTTTCTTACTATGTACGTAACTCACGTTTACTACGTACGTTGTAAAGATAAAGTATTGTAATGCCGCGGCAGATATCACAGAGTTTTCGAATGAATAACTCTTTATATTCTCATATAAAAAGTGGATAAACCTCTCTCTGCTTCATAGTAAATATATTCTTGTAACACATGGTGTAGTCAGAATCTAGGTTTTACCGAAAAATCGATTGATGCTGAAACAGTCTGTCCGTGTGTCTGTGGTCAATGCTACCACCTAATCATTTAGACTTGAACTCAATACCCTGCCAGTTTGAAAGGGATATTTCAATTTTTGAAGAGTACTTTGCATAGAGCCACAAACATTTTCAAAATTTTCTCTTAAATGCCTTCAATTTTTTTAAATTAAATTTTGTACGCGGATAGCATAAATGACAGTTAAAAAAACGACGTATGTCTCATTTTCTTTGAATTATCTGAACAGTCGACAATTGCAAAAGTTCCAAATGTTTTTCGGTGTCTTCCTACAAATACGATATTGAAGATACATATTTTTTCTTGAATGAAATCTTCCCCATCTTCGGCCCTTCCGTGTGTATTGAACCGTTTCCGGTTATCACATGTCTACGACTTCTAAATGTCATGAACTCGCTTCCTATAAGGATAAGGTTATTCGCACCGGGCATGTTACAATCTAAGTACTTCAGATACATCTTTCCATCTCACCAGCCCCTAGCATGTCTGCTCCAGCGGATCATCCCAGTTGCATATTCTCCGCAACCTGTCCCAGTTACTTACCGTGGTCAAATTCTCCAACAACATTCTCTTCCCCTCCGTGAGTGTGGTGTGCGGTCGCGGAGGCGTTGGCGGCGCGGGTGGCGAGCTGCAGGGCGTTCTTGGCGGCGGGCGCCAGGATGAAGGAGCCGAGGGCGAAGGCGCCCACGCCCAGGAAGGTGCGCGACACGTCGCGGCCCTTGGCGGCGGCGGAGGCGGAGAGCGCGGCGCGGGTGGCGGCCTCCTGCCCGCCGAAGCGCGCCAGGTTGCTGTCCAGCACCGCCAGCAGCCGCTCCACGCGCCCGCGCGCCGCCAGGAACGTGCTCACCTGCGCACGCGCACACAGGCGCAAGCACAGATTGTGGCTTCACAACAGATTGAAGAGGGTTGGAAGCGGATTTACGCCACAAGGAACGCGCTCACCTGCGCACGCGCACACAGGCGCAAGCACAGATTGTGGCTTCACAACAGATTTAAGAGGGTTCAAGGGGAAGTTACGACTCAAAGAACGCGCTCACCTGCGCACGCACACACACACGCAAGCACAGATTGAGGCTTCACAACAGATTGAAGAGGGTTGAAGGAGAAGTTTCGACACAAGGAACGCGCTCACCTGCGCACGCGCACACAAACGCAAGCACAGATTGTGGCTTCACAACAGATTGAAGAGGGTTGAAGGAGAATTTACGATACAAGAAACGCGCTCACCTGCGCACGTACACACAGGCGCAAGCAAAGATTGTGGCTTCACAACAGATTGAAGAGGGTTGAAGGAGAAGTTACGACACAAGGAACGCGCTCACCTGCGCACGCACACACAGGCGCAAGCAAAGATTGTGGCTTCACAACAGATTGAAGAGGGTTGAAGGAGAAGTTACGACACAAGGAACGCGCTCACCTGCGCACGCACACAGAGGCCCAAGCAAAGATTGTGGCTTCACTACTGATTTAAGAGAGCTGAAGGAGGATTTACGCCACAAGGAACGCGCTCACCTGCGCACGTACACACAGGCGCAAGCAAAGGTTGTGGCTTCACAACAGATTTAAGAGGGTTGGAAGCGGATTTACGACACAAGGAACGCGCTCCCCTGCGCACGCACACACAGGCGCAAGCAAAGATTATGGCTTCACAACAGATTTAAGAAGGTTCGAACCGGATTTACGCCACAAGTAATGTGATCACCTGCGCGCCCACGCACGCAGCACGTGTTGCTTCACAATAGATTTAAGGTCGATGAAGGAGGATTTGCACCGCAACGTACGTGCTCACCTACGAGCGCATGCATCGATTGTGGTTTTTACAGCAGGTATAAGAGGGTTGTAAGCGGATTCTTGCCCCAAGGAACGTGTTCATCTGCTCGCGCACATACCCAGTGTGGCTTCACAACATATGTATGACGGTTGTTTGTGAATTTGTGCCACAAGGATCGTGCTCACCCGCGCGCACATGCACCCACTGAAGGTTCACAACAGATTCAAGGGGGTCTAGTCGGATTTGATCCGCCAGGAACATGTTGACCTCAACGCATGCACCGAGTGTGGCTTCACAAAAGATTTCAGCGGGTGTAGACGGATTTTCGCAGCCGGGAACGAGCTGACTAGCGTGCACATGCACTGAGGATGCCTTCCCAAGCAGATTTAAGGAGGTGTAGGTAGATTTGCGCCTCCAGGTACGTACTCACACGCAAGGACACGCAGCAAGTGTGGTTTCCCAACAGATTTAAGAGGGTGTATGGGGATTTAAGCAATGTAGTATTATAATTGTTTAGCCAGCGGGAATTTGATGTAGAATAATGAAATATTGCAGTTTGAAGGAGTTTATATCTAAAAATATTTATTATTAAATAAAACTCTTTATTGAAATTGTATTACTGACCTGCTCCTAAAACACAAATTTATAAATAATATAAGTAAATTACCACATTAGTTATATTTTTTTAAATATTGAATAATGAATATTCGTTAATTAGTGATGCAAAAAGTCGTTTAAAAATTGCCAAGGAGAATCCTTGAAAGAATCATTATCACAAATTATTTTGTTTATGTACTACAACTGTACGAAATTTGAAAATTATACGTTGAATAGTTTTTGATCAATTATGTATTTTTTTATAAAAAATATAAGTTATGGGATATTGCTTACAAATGTTGAAAAATCGTTTTCGAAACTGTATTTGATCAACATTAATTTTATTACTGTAATATTATTCCTCAAACATCGAGTTCGTTTATATTTTTTACAGAATAAAAACATATACAAATATCTTCAGAAAGAGTTTACAAGTCAATTGTTTTGAAACCACTGCCAGCATTCTCTTCTCCATCTTAATTTCGCAGAACTCCATTAAATGTTTTATCTTGATAATATGCCGGGATGTTATAAAAATCTTTAAAGGTTTTCTCGCAACCTGATTGACATAAAATGTCGGGGCAGTTTACTCCTGGACTAATTATAGGTGAAAAAAATTCAAAAATCAAATTTTTGCTCACAAGCCCCCTAAATGCCCCTTAAGGAAATGGTGCATTTAACACCTTTTATCAACGGCAATAGAATAATTTCGCTTGGGGCACATATATATATATATATATATATATATATATATATATATATATATATATATATATGTGTGTGTGTGTGTGTGTGTGTGTGTGTGTGTGTGTGTGTGTTTTTACGAGGGTAGGTGGAAATCTTCAAAAGACACCATGCGGCCCGTACCACATGATAGTGTGAGATTTTTACCCACTAAAACCAACCTCCCTTCTCCTCCATCCTCCCCGCGGAACCGCCGTTAGGCATTACATCACGGGGAGTGGATTAGAGTGGCCTAGTCACCAGCCACTTCTCTTCGCCAAAACGTAGGGAGGATCAAACGAGGATCAATCGACTTCCCTTCTTTCCCTTTCTATTCTCCTCAGCTCAGCTATTATGGTCTGCGCATATGCGCTCACCGCATCCCAGTTGGTTTCTGAAGCGAGCATGCACCCAACCATTGCTTCGGGTGTCAGAGGGTCGATCCCGAGTATACTCATAACGTGCCGTCGCTGCAGATGGAACCGCGGGCACTGGAAGAACACATGCTCGGCGTCTTCGACAGCAGGTTCACATAGTGGACAGAATGGGGTATCCTCCAGCTTGAACCTGTGGAGATATGCCAGAAAACATCCATGTCCAGACAACAGCTGGGTCAAGAAGAAATTTACTTCGCCGTGTTTACGGTTGATCCACGGTGCAATGAAGGGAATCATGCGGTACGTCCATCTTCCTTTAATGGACTTGTCCCATCGATCCTGCCATTCGAGCAGTGTTGTTGAGCAGTCTGGGTTCTCCTCTTCTTTGTGATATCGCCTCCGTCTCTCCTGCGCCAAGATATCGACAGGAGGCATCCCTGCGATGACGCACACTGCATCGTTTGACACAGTGCGGAATGCACAAGCTACCCGCAATGCTGATAACCTGTACACTGACGTCATCCCTCGGATGTAGCTATTTATCAACGTGGAGTTGGCCCATACTGGGGCTCCATAGAGCAAGACGGACCTCACAACCAAGGCCAGAAGCTTCCGTTTCTCCTGACAGGGCCCTATGTTGGGCATTAGTCTCGACAGTGCTGCATTAATTACCGCAGCTTTATTGCTGGCGTACTTCAGGTGGTCAGCAAATGTCAGACGGGCGTCAATCATGAGACCAAGATATTTGATCGACGGCTGTGATGCAATACGGTGGTCTCCGACTTTGAGAGTGAGGTTTCTCTGAGAGTTGGGTTTCTCTCTTTGTCCTGCTAGAGACTAGGAGAACCTCAGTCTTGTGCTCAGCTAACTGCAGCCCTGAGGACTTCAACCACTGACTAATAATAGCGATCGCTTCGTTGCAAATATAAACAATTTCCTCAATGTACTTCGCAACGGCGACGATAGCAATGTCGTCCGCGAAACCAATAATACTGGTGCCTTCTGGGAGGGGAAGCCGAAGAACCTCGTCATACATCACATTCCATAATGGTGGACCCAATACCGACCCTTGCGGGACACCAGCCGTGATATTATGTACCTTCGGCCCATTACTTGTATTGTAAATGAGGGCTCTATTAGTCAGATACTCGGCCACAATCTTCCTCAAGTACGTTGGCACATTAAATCTGCGGAGAGCTTAGTGAATATTACTCCACCTGGCCGAGTTGAATGCATTTTTAATATCCAACGTAACGACGGCACAGTACTGTTTTGGGCCTCTCTTCCATCTACTTCCTCCAATTGCTTGTCGGGCGGTGTTAATGACAAGCTGGACTGCGTCAACAGTCGAGCGGGCTCTGCGGAAACCATACTGATTTTCCGAAAGGCCTCCTCTTCCTCCACAGCTTTCTCCAGTCTGGAACTAATAATTCTCTCCAGAACCTTGCCAGCTGTGTCCAGCATACACAATGGCCGGTATGATGATGGATCTTCGGGTGATTTATTCCCCTTAGGGAGGAGCACCAAGCGCTGTTTTTTCCATCTTTCTGGATACACCCCTTCCCTCAAGCAAGAATAATAAAGATTCACAAAGATGTCGGTGTGAGCAAGTATCGCAGTCTTGAGGGCAATATTGGGAATGTTATCCGGTCCGGGAGCCTTTGTGTGGCCGATTCTGCTGATTGCGTGCAGAATTTCTTCATGCGTGACTGGAGGAATTATTTCTAGCTCAGATAACGCTATATTATCTGAGACACCGGGGTGGTTAGGGAATAGGGCTGTCACAATTCTGAGCAGCATTTTGGGGCAAGTTGGAGAACGTAGGTGCCGCTGTCTTAACATACTCATGACCGTCTTGTACAGCCTACCCCATGGATCCTTTTCCACCTCGTCACACAGGCTTTTGGCGCATAAGCGTTTGCTCTTGCGGATTTCTATTTTCAACTGGCTTCGAGCCAGTTTGTATTGCTCTTGCAATTGAGGAAAGTTGTCTGCCACGAGCTCTCTGGTACTGTCTTCTGGCTCGAAGGCACCTCCGTCGTAATTGGGCGATTTCCTCATTCCACCAGTAAACTGGTGAATGTCGAGAGATTGCGCCCCGTCTAGACATAGCCGCATCACAGGCTTTGGTTACCCATTTCATCACCTGCCCAGCTTTGTCATCTGCGGTACCTGTTGGCACTATCGTCTCCAAACATTGTTGGAAAAGTTCTTCGTCGAACGTTTTTGCTTTCCACCCAGCTGGCTTATATTTCGGCGCAAAATTATCCCGCCGCTGATTTTGCACCTCGTACAAAAGTGCCTGGTGGTCACTATGGGTATAGTGTTCACGAACTCTCCAGGACACTCCCATTCTCAAGAGATTATCTGACATGAACGTCAGATCCACAACAGATCCCACGCCCCCTCTGCGGAAGGTGTGTATGTCTCCCGTGTTGGCGAGTTCTACATTCAGAAGGGAGAGGGATGCCAGAACTGCTCGACCTCGCTCATTAGTGGACGAACTACCCCACTCAACCGCCCAGGCGTTGAAATCTCCAGCTATCACCAAGGGGCTTCGTCCTCTTGCGTCGTACACTAAGCGGTCAAGGAAGTGCTCAAACTCGTCCGTTGTCGCGTTTGGTGAGGCATAACAGCTGTAGATGTAAGCGCCGTTGATTTTTACCCAGACAAATCCAGCTCCGGGTCTCGTCATAACTTGCTGGAATGCGTGTTTTCCACAGGCCCAGATTGCCGCCTGGTTGTGGAGGTCAGATATCCACGCTGTATCTTCACGGTTAGTATACTGCTCGCATACTATTGCTAAATCAGCCTCCCATTCCCTAACCGACTGTGCCAGGATATCCTGGGCGACTGCGCAATGGTTGAGATTGAGTTGTATAATTCTCATTTTCTATCCGTTATTGCTTTCTGCGCTTTTTGGTACGATGGACACCTGCTGCACCCAGTAGCATGTCTGCCTTGGTTCCCCCTTTTCTTCACAAAGCAAGCACTTTGCGTCATTTGTGCATGACTTAGCAAGGTGATCATCACCACCACAATTCATGCACAAGTTGGACCGGTCATGTGAGTTTTTACATGCTTTTCTGAGGTGTCCAAAATACAAACATCTGTAAGACCTCAGGGGGACCTTCTTCTCACGCAGAGTGCAGTACACCCATCCTATTCTTATTTTACCGATGGCCAACAATTTGTTAGCCACCGCAACAGGAACGCTGACTATTGCTACCTGTGTTCCACCATAGGATGGTCTTAGGGATTTGACCACAGTAGCTGGGAGATCACTGGCTTCGGGAAGTTTGTCCACCATAGCCCTATGCACTTCCTCTTTAGTTGTGACCTCATCCAGGTCCTTCACCTGAATAGTCACGGTGTGAGTGAGAGCCCTCACATCAGCGTCCGATCCAAACACCTTCTTTACAGAGGACTGAAAATCTGTTGTTTGCCCTCCGGCAGACCGCTTCAGTTGCAGAAGAAGATCGCCGCCAGCTGTCTTCCCGATGCACGTGACATTCTCGCCCAGATCCTTAAGCTCAGGATCTGTTTTCATTTTTTTAAGGATGTCCGCGTACGTCAGCGCGTCGTCCTTCTTCTTAATCATCAGGGCATCTGGTCTGGGTGGCCTTTTCCGCGTTTTAGAACGCTTACGCGTTCTCTTACGAGTGACCACTTGCCACTCGGGCTCTTCTCGTGCCACTTCGGGCTGTTCTCGCGGTATTTCCGGAGAAGGTATTTCTGCCCGGATTTTATCTGCGTTTTTCGCAGTCTCCTTCCTTACCTTGGGCACCTGGGAGTTCCGGTTTCGCGAAGGATCGCTTCTCGTTACGAGTACTCCCGCAGCCACCTTCTCAGGGGACGTCTGAGTGCATTCTTCTTTCCCAGTAAGTTTGTTGCATTGAGGATCTGGTCTGGGTGATCCTCCTTTTTGCAGTGCTACCACCTCATTAAAGTGCGTCTGGATCGAATACGCCAGTTTCTTGATCTCACCATGAACATTATGGCGAGGCTTAACAAAATTGAGAAGCTCGGTTATTTTCTTCTCAAGGCTACACAATGCCTGTTGTTTTCCAAGATCATCACTAGTAGCAAAGGGTACTACAGCAGCCCAGTGGTCCACTGCTGAAGTACTGCGGTCGCTGGTTGACGGCGCCTGGGAGCCCGCTTGCTCACTCCCAACAGACGCCGGTACTGGGGATCCGGGCCCCTGCACCGTAAACTGAGATCCCAAAAGACCTTCCATATTTGTTTTTTGACTGGGGTGTCCTTCCCCGCCTGTTGGTCAGTGAGAGGTATTTTAATTGCCTCTTGACCTCTATATCTAGAGATTCCTCCCCTATACGCCACCTGGGGACACGTCGCTTAGGGGTTACAGGCTCCCCCGGCTTCACCCTTTACCCTGGGCCAGGGTTGTAACCAACCAGACAGTATCCCGATATACTTTCGGGGCGCTCCAGTACGGCGGTTACATGCCATTCCGACAGGAGACTTGTCAGAACCCCCTTCTCTCGTCTGTTGGTCGACCCGTACCGCCGAAGGGATTGGTTACCACAACCTTGGCACGGGTTACTCGACTCGACAGGGTCCACCTCTTGAAGGTGAGAGCGGAGTTGGGATGGAGAGGCTAGGAGACTCTCTTCCAAGAGACTTGTAATCGCATCACATCCCCTTGGACCCCTGTGTGTGGGTATGTATGTGTGTATGTGTGTATGTGTGTATGTATGTGTATGTGTGTATGTATGTGTATGTGTATGTGTATGTGTGTGTGTGTATTACAAAAATTACGCAATGGGCGATCTTTAAAAAAACTGTTTTACTCAAAATTCCATGCATAAGCTTCGTATTATTCTACCTAGATCAATCCATTTGGAGATAGTCTTTCCGGTCAGTAAGGCAGAGGCTGCTAATCTGTTCATCGAAACAAAAATATCTCAGGTCTCCAAAAGTCAAAAGTACCTTGAACAATCCGGACATGACGGTAAACATGAGGCAGGCGTTCATGGAGACGTTGTGCAGGTCGCCCCAGGCTATGACGACGCCGCCGATCTGCGTGACGATCTGTGAGCTGAGGAAGCCCAGCACCAGGGCCTGGGCAACGCGCGACGCCGCCACGCGCAGCACGCCGGCGTCGGGGCGCAGACGCCACAGCCCCAGCGCGCGCAGAATGCGCAGGTTCATCTCCACGTCGACGGCGGGGGCCGGCGACCCGGCCGCCGTCACCGCCACCGCCACGCTGCGCGCCGGCATCGCTGGCCCTGCAATTGATTAACGGATGTATTACTGATTCCAGGCGCGTCAACTGCTAAGGTCATTAGTCTCGTAAATGTAGTGAACGTCAATCCACTGCACACTCGTAAATCTATGCATTGATTGATTATTTTGTTTTTGGGCGCGCCAAATTCCTCCTACGCCAGAACATGAGATCCTAGACGTCGTTAATTGATTCATTGTTAGTGATTCCCGGGGCGTCAACTAGGGTCGTGTCCTGTAAGTGTAGTGCTTTTTTTTCATTGAAGGTGGCGGTGATCATCTCCCCCTGGATGGCCAGATCCGGCGCCGACCTATCGTCGGCTAACGGTGTTTCCCCTAACCAGGTATCTCCCATCAGTGGGTACCGCCCCAGCTGGGACAAGCTATATCCTCTCTGGTTCCTGGCATGTGTAGTAGTCCTGGGTCTAAGTCTTTTGGTATGTGTAGTAGTGTGTTGCATGTTAGTGTGTGTGTGTAAGTAAGAGGTAGGATAGGAAAAGGAATGAGAAGTAAAG
Source organism: Teleogryllus occipitalis (assembly GCA_011170035.1). Taxonomy (NCBI): domain Eukaryota; kingdom Metazoa; phylum Arthropoda; class Insecta; order Orthoptera; family Gryllidae; genus Teleogryllus; species Teleogryllus occipitalis. The sequence continues at coordinate 114,885 of BLKR01000717.1, forward strand.
ATCAAGCGTGGTCTGAGGCCCGTTTGTTATGATACTGCTTCGGCATTCGCCTGGTGTTGTTCGAAAAAAACAAGAAAACTACCGATCATTGCAGCCGGCCGCTAAAATTCTCCTTCAGACAGCGACAGACCTAGCTAGTGTTGAAACTCCTGCCAGCGTCGGACCTCCCGGTGAGAGGCTTTGCAGTGCCATCGGTTGATTCCCCGAGCCACCCCTCCCCGTGTGGCCTTAGAATGGCACGAGCGAGCCTTACGATGGGGTTTGCAGAAATCGTTTGTCTATTCTTCTACATTTCAATTTATTGATGAGGTAGGTATTTATTTTGTGCTCAATAGTGTATTTGTCCTTTAGATGGCTCATAAGCAGCGTGCTAGCTTCCCATGGGGAAATCCCCGAGTTCGATTCCCGGGCGAGGCAAAAGTAGAGTTGTAGCTTTCCTTTAAAATCATCTCAGTTTCTGTTGCTGTCCGACGAAGAAAATCTCAGGTAGGTGGAGTTTGCTGGTTGCAGTGAAGGGAGTACGTCATGTTTACATGTTACTTTTATCCCGCCAGCTCGTAAGTTAGTTAGATGGCCGTGAAAGTCAGACACTCGACTCAAAATGCCAAATACACATATACATTATGAATTAGACTTTAATCAATCCTTAATTATTTATAAATATTAAATATATTGGATAAAACGGTGTGTGTATAGACTATGTTGTTATTTCTTTTCAAAAACTATAGACATTTGTATAGCAAAATTATTTATTTTGGGCAGTAATATTACAATATTTGAAGAAATAATACGAGAAATTAATGCACTTAATAAATATGGAACATTATCGATCAACTTATATTCTTCGCCACTGCTGTTACAATTATCAGTGTTTTCCTCTTTCACATTAGCATCTGCCACTGACAACAAATATAGATACAAATCTCTGTTAGCAAGTGACTGTAAATATTTAGACAACTTCCGAAGAATCCTTTTTGATGAAAATGTGCTTCTCCTTTAATATTCTTTGCTCTTACTACATCCTTTCTTTCTTTCGTTTACATCTCTTCTACTCTGTTCTTTCTACATCTGACGAATCCATTTCGTAGCTGTTGCTTTCTCCCTTGCTTGCTCAGATTCACCACCCAAAGGATGTATACGCCAGAAAAACTGATTATTCACTCCCACCTAACTTCCAGAACAAAGTGACTGGTTATGCAAAATAACCACATTCACAAAACAAACATTATCATCCATTGCAGATCCAGATAACCTAGCTGACAAGCTAGTTTCGAAAATCTTGCCACTGTCGGGACTCGAACCTAGGACCGCCCGGTCAGAGGGACAGCAGTGACATAAGTTGAAACCCTGGGTCAACTCTCCTGGTCCTACACGTCGTCTTGCCGGGGGCGGTTCCCCTACATTATCACCGCCAGCGAGGCCCCGCCCCCAACCAGATTAATCTTTAAGCTCTAGTATCCCGATGTGTGGTAGTGTAGTAATTGTACGTGTGTATGTATGTAAGCAGAGACAAGGAGACAAGTATAAGGAAGGAAGACAGATCGCCTGTGGTGCGTGGCTCCATTGTTAAGGTACGGCATTGGCGTTTGCCAATTATTGAACAGAGATGTTTAAATACATTCAATGAATTAGAATCAAAATTTGATATCATTCAATGTTCAATTAGCACAAAAATGTATTGATTTCAGAAACATAGATGCTGTAATAAAAATAGCCAACAATACAGAGTATGGACTTGCATCAGATGTACCGAGCCCTTTATATTGCTGAAAAGATTGATGCTGGCACTGTGTTTATTAATACTTATAACAAGACTGATGTTGCAGCACCATTTGGAGGCTTCAAACAGTCTGGATTTGGATAGGATCTGGGTATGTATTGTCATATTATATGTATGGGTTTTTTTTTTTTTTTAATTATTATTTTATTGGGATAATGAAATAGAGAGAAATGAATTTATTTTTTTCTCTTTCAGGAAAAGCTGCTTTGGATGAATACCTTAAAACAAAATGCATCACATTTGAATATTAACCATCTCAAAAATGTATAGTTTTGTAACTTCTTTTTACAATTATGGTTATTCTAAAGCAGAGAAATTTGAAACTACCGATAATGACAGCCAGCCGCAAGAATTTCTCCCAACCAGAGGCTGAATTTGTCCGAGCTAATGTCGAAAATCCGCCATGTTGAAAGTCAAACCCTAGGACGTCTCTGTCGGAAACATGGCAGTGGCAACAAGGGTTGCTGTGAGCAAACTGTGCTGGGGTAGTTCGATGCAGCCCTCTCGGTACACCCCGAGCTACATGGTTGAGAAGATAACATTTTTACCACCCCAGCCACAGCAAAGATCTTTCTTAACAATTTACTCGTGACAGCTTGCATACGGGTTCTCTGTCACACGCCACTGATAGAATGCCTGTTACTCTAGCCTCTTAAATTACGTGCGGACGTAGAAGTTCAAAGTGCACTTGAGAAATTTCTTTTTTAGATAACTACGGAGTGGTATAAACACGCATCCAATTCGTTCACCGGGCGTCCTTCGGGAGCCAACTTTCTAAATATGGCATACTCTCGGAAGCAGATTGCGATGTGAACGATAGCTGGAGTGGGTCACGGATCGGCAAATGTGTCTGGGAATGGTTTGCACAAACAACCTGTAATGCTACAACAGCACAAACTTATTGGTATAATTGGAATTGTTTATGTAATATAATAATACTATTTGTACACGGACAAGTGTTTTCAAGCGGGAAGTATTTGCTGGGGTTGTAATTGCCGACAACTCAAGTGCATAGATTTCACACTTATCCACTTGACCACTCGGCTCTGTGTACGCAAGCAACACATCCGACACTTCAAAAAAGAAAGTTGTGCAATTTTTGTAATTGCAGAAGTTTCATTGGAAATAGGAGCTACACTATTTTTGTAAGTGTACAAAAGTGGTAAATAAAAGTTAACTATCGGTCAAGAGGTTAGAATCTCTTCCAAACAGCGGCTGCATTCAATCTAGGGAAGTAGCAACTTCCAACCCCCCGCCCTCGCTGCAGAGACAAGTGCAATTCCGATTCCGCTAAGATCAAACTCTCAAAGAAAATGATTCTTAATATTTACTTCCCAAAGTCCAACTTGACTTTTTGGGGAGTATAACATTTTGTTATATCTTCTTGTTATGTCAGATCAATGAGTTGCTAATAATTGAAGATTTAAAAAAACAAGAGCAATCTTAGTCCTGAAAAGGGAACTTTTGAGATAATAGAACTGTTGCTAGAGCTTCAAAGACGCCATTTGCTGACTGCGTTTTTTTAACAAAATTATCCCTTATTCCTAGTAATTATCTCCGAACGTGCGAGTAATTGTGATAAAAGAACCATAATCCAGAGTCGTTTTTGGTAAAAGAACTATAGTCCTTTAAATGTAAGTTTTCTCCGTGACTATTTCTCAAGCATAGCTTAACAATACTAAAGATTTCCTTAATAGAAAGAATTCCTAATAATGTAATTCAAGAAAATGTGAAGGAGCAGCGATCCCTACCAAAAAGCATTTAGAACATAAAAGCAATTTTTTTTTTAAATATTCTCAGACACAACTAACTGTTAAGTATCATTTTAATGCAAAATAGATGGAAAAAGAGGAAGAGGGAGACCTAGAATGAACATTTTAGAAGAATTTATAAAAGAACTACATTTCTACAGAGATGAAGAGGACAGCCGAGAATGGAATGTCATGGAGGAACCAACAAGGCACTTTTTGCCTTTAAGAAGATGATGATAATGATGTTGATATTTAGTGAGCTAGAATTTTCTTTGAAACACATTCATTCACACATGTTATCATTACATACAAATATAATAAAGATAATGTGCATTCGTCTATGAAACGAAATCTTAAAACCTTTCCTTGCCCGAAGTAATCTTGGGCACTTACTCATTAAAGTCAGCTATTTTGATTTATAAACTATTTATTCAAATTTAACAAAATCTCTTGTAGAACTAATTGTGAATAAATCAGACGTAATAAAAAATAAATAATAGAATATCTGTCGATGACCAACATTGCAATACTTGCACATCATTCTTCTGCTATTGAACTCGTGTAGCATAGAGAAAATTTTAATTATTTCAAATGAGAAAAAATAACACTTACTTACGCGCTGCCATGTATTGTCGATGCTGCCACTTGCACATAGTTCTAAGAATATAAACCGATATCGGCGTGATGTATTTATTACGATGTGGGGGTGCTGCTATCTACCCGAGATTCGGTTACTACCTTTCCCAATCAGGCTGTGTTCGCGTGACGGCCAAAGGGAAGGAGGTGACGAACCTCCACTTTCATTGTATAACTAATATCATACGTTCTCCAGACAAACACCCTTATATTCCTACCACACTCCGATCGCAGCGCATTGATTGTCATCGCATATGCTTGGCCATTGTGACTCCCAGGTAGCACCGCTATGTAATCACGAGGCATGCAGTACCTACAAGACGGATCATTCTCTCTTAAAATATTAGCAGTTAATGCAAGACAACTGTGATATGATTACACAAGAATAGAATAATTATTGATGAAACAAATATGCATATTACGTATAAGTAAAATAAGTATTACATATGTAACAAATGAACAATACTTTTGCAATGGATTCTTCATACAGAGAGAAGAGGTAAAATCCATTACAAAATGGGTCTGGAAATGATTATACACGTAGATATTGAAACTGTTATTTAGTGCCAGTTATCTGAACTTCTATTAATGACAGGGCACAAATTGATCGATAGGTTGCGATGCGAGACTGGTTAAAACAGTTACATGAGTAATCACGTAGTGAATAAAATAAATGTTGACCTGCATAACTTGTAAATGGTTTCCTGTGCACTGACGTGGCTGCATATGATAGTCTTGTTAGCCTGTCAGTTTTTGTGGTTTTGATTTTGCTGTAAAATTTTGTAAGATGTTTATTTTCTGTGGGTTTGAGTCTAGAGTAATGAACACAAACGAACTTCCGTGAAAATAAGAGCTGTGTTGGTTGGCAGATATCTATATTTTGAGAGCGCTTCGCTCGTATCAGAAACGATATCAAACATACACATTGCCAGACCGAAAGACACGTAAAGGAATCCACGGCCGCTAATGAAAACACGGGCTTGTGTACGTCCACCGAAAGCCGGGGACGGAATTCTTTGGTGAATTCGTTCAATGTGCACAATGAACCAAATCACCTTATACGCATTGTCACACACTGACAAACACTAGACATTACATCAGATATTTCGGTTCCTGAGGTATATGAAGGGCTGCACATTAATGGACCATATCAGAAATGAGGATATAAGACAAGAATTGGGAATTATAAGCTTACAAGGAAAGATAAATACATATAGAAAAACTGGATAGATCGTTTAGAAAGAATGAACAATGAGAAGTTTCCCAAGCACGCCTATTACTATATCCAAACATAAAAAAGAGAAGTAGAAAGACCAAAGAAGAGATGGTCATCTCTAGACAACTTTGCCGAAACAGGCTACATCAGCCTAGTCCATGCTACTGATGATGAACAGAGATTTTTAATTATGTTCAGCAAAGTTGAACAAAGGCCTAAACCCCAGCAGATAGAGGTCTTATTGAACATTTCTTGTGATTCGTGAAACATAATTAAAAATTAAATATTAAATCTGTAAATAAGTATCTCTTGACCCAATTTGTATTGAATTTTCTTTCTTCGCATGTCAAATATTGCTTCCTGAAGGTTTGCCTTAGCGTATGCCGCTACGGGATACGGTTGAGCACATGAACAAATTAGTACGCATCTCCAGCGTTTATCTAGGGCCTCCTAATAGCGTTGCTCTTGGGTCCCGAAAAAAAAGATCTTATTTCAAAACTGACGTATCCCCATGAAACAATTTTTCAGGACGAGAAATTGTTTACAATTAGCCTTATAGTTCAAGATAGGATTAAATGTTTTTGATACCGTTTAAGAGAAACGCATTTTTAGCCCAATAATTGGCAGCTTGATCTGGTAGCGTCTTAAGTAAAACTAGTAACGTCGGTAAAACTGGTGACGTCGTCGTAAACATAGTAAATGAGCGGAAATAGAAACAGTTCCAACGCGCATCAGTTCGGAAATTACATTCTTCAAAACGGTGGTTGCAATAAAATAACTTCCGAGATTTCTTTCATGGGAACAGGAAAAAGTTTATGCAATGAGTTTTGCGAAGTTTCAGCTCGTTCTGATAAGGTTAAGATTCCATCTTTAGCCCTAATTTTTTTAAGATAAAATTTTCCTAAAAAATAGAGTTTTCTTCACAACACGATGAGAAAAATGTCATAGGAACATATTTTTTAATTTTGAAGAGATTGAATCTATCTTCAATTTTTGCGCTTACAGTTTGTTAGATGAACGTTCAGATAGGAAAATTTGTGGGGTATTTCTGAACAGGACGTGGAAATGCGCATTATTTTACACTTAAACACATTTTCTAGTATTTTTTATATATTTAATATCAGATAATTGACGTAATATCTTTTTAATTATATAGTTGCAACCAGAAAAGTGAAAAGAATGGGGATTGATGGCGGAATGAAGAAAAATGTCCATATGATTCAATTATTTATTATAATCAAACCAGAATTGATACAAATGTTCTAGGCACAAGTTCGTTTTACTTTCTAATATACGTATGTATATACGAAGTACATAGTACTATAAGGAAACTTATTTCTTTCTTCGTTGATCAATGTCTATTGTCAATATCTCTATTTTATTAATTTAATATTACATTAATATTTTATTAATTTAAACAAAGTGTTACACTTCAAATTTTAGACATTTAAATGTATTTATTATTGTACTTCTTTGCGATTAAATTTTATTTACATTGTAGTTTTGTATGACGTGACGTTTCCGCTAAGATGTTAGATTCTTCATAGTACCCAGTATCCTTTCACCTTAGTGTCATAGTATCATTTCACCTTATTAAGTTTGAAACCTTAAATACTCTGATAGAATGCTACCCCTTCACTGGAATTTACAATTTCATTTTACGTTTTAACAATCAAAATCAAAATTATTTCTTTCTTCCTCATTGCCCCCCCCCTATCTTGACTGTTGAAATATTGGATTAAATGCTTGTCTCGTACTCGCCTCCAGTTTTCAAATTCCATGGTTAACTGAAAGGAAGGAGCAGAAGTACGCACGCTCACTGTGTTAATATTTGTTTAATATTGTAAATAATGTAAATAGTTTAGTATAGTTATAATTGTATTCCAAATCTATTTTTAAAATGTAAGCTTCTGTCAACTTATATATGTGTATTAAAATGTAGTAAAAATGTTACAACTCTTTTTTTTTAGTGCATTTGTAAACCAGATATCTGAAGATGGTGATGAGGTTTAGCCGAATCGTCACGTCACACAAAAATACAATGTAAATAAAATTTAATCACAAAGAAGTACAATAATAAATACATCTGAATGTCTAAAATTGAAAGTAGAACTGTTTGTATTAGTTAATAAACTATAGATATTCATCAAAGAAGAAAGAAATGTTTTTTTATTCTACGTATGTACTTAGATTTCAACGGAAATACACGTTTTGGGGTCTTCTGATATCGAAGAAGTGTTGTTTTTTCAAAACGTCCGTCTGTCCGCCTGTGAACACCACTAGCGCGTAAACCATACGTAGGATTTTTTCGAAGATAGATATTCCCTGATCGATTTAGCTCGACTCGAGGCGATGCGATTTTGAAAAACTTTCTTCAAAATTTGGGGGTTCTTTACATGAAGCTCTTCCCGAACATTTTCAAAATTTTCACTAAAACGACTTCAATTTTTCTCTTTAAATTTATTATAAAGAATGAACATTAATATTTAAAAAGTAACATTTTACTCTAGTAAAATACACTTATAAGCGTGCGATAGGTCCGATTTTCACCGTTAACTTTGAATTTTCAAAAATTGCAAAAGTATGAAGTTTTTTCCGCGTGTGCCTACAACTACATAATTGAAGATAGCGATGTTTCCTTCAATGAAATTTGTTGTCTATAATTAGTTGTTTCATTAAGGCCATATACTTGTTTTGAAAATTTTAGTCGTTTTCGCGTAATATTGCGTGCAATATTTGCAATTTTAATAAATTACGAAAACAAGATTTTCTCAAGAACTACTCGAATTTTTTTCTGTAAACTGTTGATAAGGATAGTGCTAAATGCACTCTGTATGATGACATAAACGCCACATTGCTCTATTCTCTTGTTTTTAAAAAAAATAAACGTTTTTTACTTGTCTCTCAAGACATTATTTAGCGGCAATTTGTCCACATCATTGTGTTTATGAGTACATGCCCTTTAAATACTGTCGTATAAAGTTTCTCGAAAACTCAACAGATTTCTGTTAAAATGAGCTAAAAATTCCGCATTTTCAGGAACGCTCAAACGCCATTTTCTCAAAAATGGCTCCAAATTTTCTTCAGATTTGTCCCACAGGTAATGCTAATTGCACTGTTTAATATGACATAAATTTCATTTTACTGTTTTCTTTTCTTATTTTAAAAAATTACAGAAATGTATTCTTTTTTAAATACCTCTCACGCCGTTACTATATACTTTTTAAGCAATTTGTAAACGCTATTGCATTTGCGAGTTTAAAGTATCTCAAATGGCTTTTAAATGAAGTTTGTCGACAACTCAAAAATTTTCTATGAAAAAAAGGATTCAACTTTCGCATTTACAGTAGCGCTTATTTTCGTTATAACGGTTCCAAAGTTTCAAAGATAATTTTTATTTATGACGAGTTTTTACTCTTCTTTAATATTCTTAAAGTAATATTTCGGTTGTATTATTAGGAAACCTCAAAAAATGAGAAAATTTCAAATTTCTAAATATGTTTTTAGGGTGGCAGCTGGCAAGAGGTTGGGACAAAACCGTAAAGCAAGTCTATACGAAGGAATTCAGAAAACTTCGCTATGAAAAGTCTGTATCATTCTTTAACACCATTAGTTTAGTTTTGTAGAGAATGGATCTGGCTTCAATTTTCATCACGACTACTTGTTAAATTAACTTGCCTATCGGAAGGTATAATGATTTTTCATGGACTACATGGTAAATCGTTCCCCGTGAGACGGGCGGAGGACGAGTCACGGGAATGGATCTCGGGTGACACCTCAGACCTGTGCACTAGGGCAAGATCCGTAGATGTTGGTAGTCAGTAGATCAAGCATACGTGTCTGCAGACAGAAAATTCAAAAGAAAAGAATAGAGATCGAAAATAGATTTGAAAATTTACATTTACAAGATACTTGTAGATGGTATTGCTACTACACAAGCTGAATAAAGAAAACGTAGAGAGGATGACTGTTTCGAGACTTTGTGGTGATGTAGAGCAGTTTATAGGATTTCCTCAGTTGAAAAAAAAGGAATTTAATCAAACCAAACCCGGTTTTCCTGAAGTGAAGAAATGGTGGTAGTAAGAAAAACAAAAGAAATGTATTTTCACTCAAATGTTGAATGACAATCCTTATCGTTGGCATGGGACCTGTGTTTTGTTAAAAAATATTTGAAAAAGACCCTTAAGAACTTTAGGCAGATCTTAATGTCATGTGATTGAGCTAAAATTTTACGAATCTCTTATTTACACAAATTGACAATTTTGCTCGAATTCTCGTCGAAGAAATTAGGAAAGTAAATTTGTGGCAACTACCATAATCTTCAGTTGTGTAGCTACCTCTGCCGTGATTCTATGAGTGCTTGTTATCGTATTTGTCTCTCTACAACACTATCGTGTAGTACTCTACACATTTTATTACATTTTTTATACTTTTTTAAATTTATTTTAGGTCGCTTTATAAACAAATAAGATGCAGATTTTATTTTAGACTGTCACATACGTATTCAAAACAAGAAAATTTCTGTTAATTTTTCATCTCTCAATGTTTCCAAGAGCACTTTTCCTCTTCTTCGGGAGTATAATTTGAATATAAACAGAAATTATTATAAACTAAATGAAAATTTTGTAACTTTTAACATTATAATGAAACAAATTGAAATATATTATAGTAAATGTGTACAAAGTAAAAATGAACTCACCTTAATAAATGGTCATTCTTTTTTGAAATCTATTTTTATAAAAAATTATTGCATCTTACAAGAAAGCAAATGCACAACATCAACTTTTATGGCGTCAGAGACCGAAGCAGAAGAAAGGAAGAGGGGAAAAACTGGTTAACGGAAGAATGTTAAGAGACTTTCCATATTTGAATTTTGAATTTCAATAAGAAAAAAATGTTTTTAAGATAATAATGTATATACCGTGTCACAAAATGTCTCTTTTATCTTTTATTTTATGCAGCACATTGTCAAAAATAGTAGAATTTGACTACTCTCAACTTTTGTATTTATTTAACTTTACAGGTAAATTTTCTTAAATCATTATAAGATAAATCCTACTTTCATGGTGTATTATATGAACATTTTCAAAATCAAATCTGAGATTAAGTTCAATACTATGTTTGAATAATGAATTTTATTTGCTTAAAAGGTCTTTAATTTTATTTTTATGCTCTTTAATTCTTTTCTCCAAATTTCTCCTCGTGTCATATACATACGTAAGTTGGCAATCTTTACAAAATAATTCTCTCTGAAAAAACTACATATTTGTTGTCAAAACGTTTTTCAAATTTCTTAATTCTGGATAATTCCCTGTATTTTTACATTCACGTCTACGTTTTCTGCAAGGTAATTGATGTTTTTTAATGTAGTTACAATAAAAATATTGAAATCATATCTACATTCATATTTTCATATAAACTGGGAATGTTTTTGTAGGAAATGGTTAACAAGCAGCAGTCTCATTAGTTGCTATCGCAATGGGTCACACCATTTCTGTGTATTTTAACTTCGCGTGAACATAAAGCAAATAGGTCGAACGAAAAATCTCGAATGTTTACTTATCTGACAAGTTCATTCCAATGGCGCTCAAACATATATAATGTTTCACTACTTGTTTTCTCCATTGTGAACCGTTTCATTTCGAAACATGTAAACTAAATGTTTTATAATTTCAAGTCAATCTTCTCCTTCATGGTACTTACCTCATATCGAAGGGATCTCACGCCAACATTTAATCATTTCATAAAGGAGAATTTCATTTTATATTTTGCCGAAACCTAGGTGTTGTTCTTTGTGTGCCCATATGTAATACAGAAAAATTATTCACAAATTTACTGAGGATTAGATATTTAATATCCAAAGCAAGATAGAAGAATGTCGATCTTTGTGTGATTTTGTGATGTGTGACAATTATAAAAAAAACCTATAAATTGCTTAGCGATGCCTTACAAACAAAATTGATTCTGAAAACTTCCCACGTCCCTTACTGCCTGATGATATATTATTATTATCCTATAATTTATTAGTATATTATTTTAATAAATTATAACATTCATGTTATATTACCATTTTAACTTAAAGTTTCTGGTGTAAATGTACATTTTTACTCTCACGTTATTTTAAATATTATCTGCTGGGTTTTGTTTGCCCATAAATTTGTTCTGCATTTGGGAAAAAAATCACAAATATAAAAACCGTTGTTCGCTCTGGATATAAAAATATTTATAAGCATCATGAGACTCAATTTGAGAATATAACGACTAATATTAAGTATTTAACTCCTACAGTGTCAACACAAACTAGTTTACTTTTTCGTTCATGTTACTCGGAATCCGAGTATGTCTGTCCTAGCTTCAATTTTACATATAATCATTGTTCATAAGATTAAAGACAGTGTTAAACCCATGTTCCTTTAGAACTATGGTTGTTAGCCTTGCACTACATATACACGAGCAACTAAACGAACATCCACGGCGAATGCAGGATACTAAACCTAGAGACTTCGCTCCGGAGCAGCACTGAGCTCCGTGATTACCAAACACTACCTACATACCCTACAACAAGCCTGCACCACGCCTTCTCCCGCGGGCATTCTGGAATCGAGACCCGGTCGTCTGCCCGCGGGAGCGAAAGTGCAAATAGTGGACAGTGAGCAGATTTGCAGGGAGGGGGAAGCCCGATGTCGCACATCGTCCACGGGGCGCGCAGATTGAATTACTGGGCATCTAATGCGATAATCCATGCTATGAAATCATATCACGTGGTTTTAACTCTTGTTTTTTACATTGCTAGTATTTCACCACACTTTGAAACTAATCGTATTTGAAATATGTGCACAGCTTCCTATTCTATGTTGTAATTAATTTTACCAAGCGATTTTTAAACCTTTAGGAAAGCGTTCAAGAGCTGTCGGAGGTAAACCATATCAGTCCCTAACGGTTCGATTTGCAAAATAACATTTTCCTATGTCGGTTCAACATTACGAAGTGATTTTACGGCGAATTGAGGCATTCACTATTGACGTAGATAAACTTGTTTTGTTCGGTTATGTACCACTTTGGAAGACGATGAATCTTGGCTGGCCGCGTCGGCGTCATGATGATTGGCGTTTCAACTAACATATTGCGGCCTTCTTCAGGGATATACAGCAACATCACTCGTCCCGGGGAGGAAGAGATATCATCCACGGAAGACTACTCAACTGTTCCTTTGGAAGACCTCTGACTCAAGTTTTCCAAAATTATCTCAAGGCATATCAGAAGAAATTGATCAAGTTGGTTGCTAATAGTTTCTTTATAACACGAAACATCACGGATGCAATAGACATGAAAAATTGTGTCTTACAAACATATCTCTCCAGACATAGAACACATGTCATAATAAACTTAGCTCTCAGCGAGCATATTTTTGATTGATTAGTGATTCACGGTGCGTCTACTGCTAAAGTAATTAGTCCCACATATGTAGTGTATGTTTTATCGCAAGAGGGGGGAGTGATCACCCCCCGCTGGATGGCGAGATCCGGCGCCAATCTACGTGTCGGCTTGCGGAGTTTTCCTCAACCAGGAGTGTTCTACCCGCCTGGCTCTGCCCAAGCCGGGACAAGTTTTAAGCTCCCGACTGGTCTCCCGACAAGTGTGGAAGTGTAGTGCATGTGTGAGTATTTGTAAGGTGTGAGGATATGAAAACGAAAAAGGAAGGAAAGATCGCGCGCGGTTCGTAGCCCGTTCGTTAGAGTTGTTGTCCGGCATTCGCTCAATGTTGATCAGAGAAATCACGGAAAACTACCGATCAGAGCAGCCTCCCGCTAAAATTCTCCTCCAGACAGCGAAAGAATTCGATCAAGCTGTCTAACTAGTGTAAAAAATCCTGCCGACGCGGCTCACCATCGGAATTCAAACACTAGGATCTCCCTGTCAGAGGCACTGGAGGGCCACTAGTTGGTGCCCTAAGCCACCTTTGCCGGTGCGAGTAGAATTAATATTTTCTATTACATTCCATACAGCGTAAACGGAAAGAGAGTAAGAAAATATCTGGAGCAGTCGAATGCTGTATGACCACTACCGCTCGACACAATCAGGCTTCCAAACTTCTCTTCGACCGAACACGGACCCACTTCGACAGAACCTTTAACGACGTGCAGTATTCGAACAGTTCAAAACAAGTGTTCGTCATAAACGCAGACTAAGTAAAACTACAACTCGTAACCTTATGAAAACACTTTCCTATTACAATTATTATTATTATTATTATTATTATTATTATTATTATTATTATTATTATTATTATTATTATTATTATTATTATTAATATCATTACCAGCATAACAAATTTCCATTATTTCAACAAATATTCGTTTAGTCAACGGTCGCACTAGCAGAATCTGCTACTCCCCAACCCATTACCAGCAACCGCAACTTACAATAATCCTTATCCGCGAAGACGCAGGCGGCTGTTGTAGGGGCTGCAGCGACAGCAACTATTGTGGCAGCTGTTGCGGCGGATTATCCGCGGACGTATTCCTTCCCACACGAGACGTGCGCTGATGCGCGGATCTCCTGGCGTTGAAGGGCTGCGACCGTCTTGTGTCCCGGGCCGTGGCGGTGGAAGAGCGATGGGATAGATGAGGGAGTGGAGTGAGTTGGAAAGGTGGAGGGGGAAGATGAGACGTAGCTGGGGAGCTGTTGTGGTGGTGGTAAGGTTTGGGCGGGGGTAGCGAAGGTCGGTAGAGTGGTCGGGGAAGGGAAGCCGGAGAAGGCGGGGGTGTGTAAAGTAGGGGCAGCGGAGTTTGGCAGTGGCGTGGGAGGGTGAAGGGAGGAGGAGCGGAGAGGTGTGGGGAGGGGTGAAATGGAACGGAGGGGCACGGTATGAGGCCGGATGGGACCGGAGAAGGTGAACGGGGTGGAGGGGGCGGGGACAAACGGTGGCGGTGGTGGGCGTGGGGCGGGGCAGGAGCGGAGAGGGGGGTGGGAGGGAACGTAGAAGAACGGGAGAGCAGAGAGGGGTGAAGAGCGGAGGAGAGTGGCGGAGAGGGACGGTTTGAGGTGGAGAGAAGAGGAGGGGAGACGGAAAGAGCGATGAGAGGCGGGAAGAGGAGGCGGAGAAGAGCGGCGAGGTAAAAGGGTCAAACAGGGGTGGAGAGAACGCAGGCGCGCGGAGGACGTCCCTCCTCGCGGGCAATTTCGCTGCGGCGGCGTAGCGTAGGCTCGCCGGCCGGTGCGGGCAAATCTCCTGCTAAACGGAGTGTGGGCGGGAGGATGGATCCTTAGGAGGAGCGCGCCTCGTTCGCCGAGCGCATTCCTCCGGCGCGCGCCACGCCCCCTTGGCCACCTCCGCTCGCGCCGCGCGGCTCGCCACGCGAAATGAAACGTCAGTCTTCCGGAGAGCCCCGTCCCGTCGCGCCGCGCCGCAGAGCAGCGCGCCCCGCCCCGCACGAGCCCCAGAGGCCGAGGAGGCTGCAGCGCCTGACGACAAGACGCACACAGCGTCCAGGGGTTCCCTAATAGAAGACTGGGCGAGGGCGCAGCAAGGAAGGACTGAGCGGACCAACAGGAACAGGCAGAGACGCTGTATATACGCAAAGGAAGAAGATGGGGAAGAGAATAATAGTGAGAATGTCAAAGGCAGAAATGTAAAATGCGTGTGGAAACAATTCGAAACTAAGGTGAATAATCAAAATGAATAGAATTAGGATATTGCATTTGATAGGGAAATAATAAAAATTAAATACAAAATACAGGGAAGATGTGCAAGATGTTGAAATGAAGAAAAATAACACGCAGTGAGTAAAACAATAAGAGTGAAATAATAAGCAGGTAAGAGAAAAAGACGCAAGAGAACAGAAGGAACAAAGAGGATGAATTATGATGTGAGATACACACATATATATGTACCTGAAATTCCACAGTGAATATCAAAAGTAGAAAACTGAAGAACAGAAGTAAGCGTGTGTGAAAATTGTAAGTCACTCGAAAGCAGAAACAAGAAAGGTTTTAAAGGGGGAAAATCTGGGGAGTCAGAAGGTTAAGTTAAGCTGAGAGATTGTATCTTGGTACAGAAGGAGACCAAATAGGGACAAAGGGACAGATCTGCAACACGTTAAGGACCATGAAAATGCGGAGCGCAAAGAAACCCAACCCGACGAACCGCCGCACTGCTGCCGCCGTTTCGTCCACCGCGGTCGCGCTTCTGTCTCGTGCGAACATCGCTCAGCTCGCGCACGAGGATTATCGACCGTTTTTTGCAGGTGCGCGCGTTTGACCGTGCCCCGCCCCCCAGTGTCCTCCCCCGCCTCCCTTTCGCCCTCCGTCTCCACACCTCCACCCCCACGCCGATCGTGTGCCGCGCCCCGCCCCCGCTCGCACGCGCGTCTCGTCCACGCCCCCGCCCCCACCCCCCAAACAAACATGAATAATCCGGCAGGCCGGTTTGGGCGCTAGCGACACCCGCGCCCGCGAATAAAACATGCCCCCCTCAATCAGCCTAAGCTCGGAGGCCAGATGCGTCCTTTCGCAGATCCCGCCCCTCCCTTCCCTCCCCACCCCTGCTCCCCGCTCCCCGCCGTCTCCTAACAACGGCGCCGTCGCCGGCGGGGCGCCCTTTCGGCAGGCGCCGCCCGCAAAGAGGCACCGCGCGGGGCGCCTTTTTAATCCCTTGCTTTTTAACGACAGTCGAAGCGTCGTTTAATATTCCATCGGCCGCGCAGCTGCGCATTCTGTTTGACGCTCGCGCCTCTGCGAGCAAACACCGCCCGCTCGGCCCCTAACACAGGCCGCCCGCCGCACACCCACGCGAGCCTGGTGGCCTGCACGATGCGGTGACAGGGGTTTGTCCGTCAGGTTGGCGAGGGAATAGGGGTTACAGATCGTTAGAGTGGGAGCCAATATCACATTGCGACCAAGTACATAATCTTTTTAAATCGTTTCAAATTTTAATTGATGGATTTTAAAGAGAATCCTGGTTAGGAATCGATATTTTAAACTTGAAGTATGTATCATAATACACTCTTCTTTTGGAAACACACCGTGAGCAAATCTAACGATCAGGAAATTAGATAATGATTCGTATAAGGCGGTTATCACATCAGCATGATTCATGCAATCAGAAGAATGATATTTTTTCCGTAATTTTGCTGAAAAACATTTCCTTACAGTACAGCACTTCATCGACAATTTCTGTTCTACCAGAAAGTTTAGGAACTTATGAGTTACATTTGTAGACATTCTTAAAAGTATCAACGGAGGAAAAAAATCTTTTTTTTTTTATACAAACGAAAAATATTCAATTTTGTTAATTTTTTTTGAAAATTGGGTGCGAGCAGTATCGAATTGGATCGCGAACAATTAAAGTTAAGAAACTGCTACGCGTGTGAACCCAAATGACACACACATTGCGTGTGTTCCGGACAAAACCCGTTAAGAATTATGGGTAACGTGAGGATCCCGACAATGGGTTTCTTTATACCAAAATATCTTTAACGATATTTCAAAAACTATCTGAACTTGCTTTCAAATGTTTAAAATCAAATTTTTATCAATAACTTGGTACAGTACAACTTGGTACAGTTGCAAACAGGACAAACAATTCTTCATATATGATTTCAGAAACTATTTTGTAGCCTAAAGTAAATTTTAGTTCCAGACTTTGAACAACATTATCACCGTAATTTAGAGACCGTCTTGTAGGCCTGAATTGTGTATGTGTGTGTATGTGTGTAGGTATTGCAATCTATTTTTTTTCAATAGGACCGCCGTGGGATCGTGGTACTATATTGAGGATTACTGTGATAAAAGAGAAAAATAAAGTCATATCTACAGAAACACGTGTAAATGAAAGTTTTTTATAAGAACCAAACTTGTCTAAATTTGAAATTTTTCAGAAGGCACAAAAAACTTCATACCGCAGACGTGTATACATTTATGATTTTACCCGCTTGCAATGTGTTCGGCACTTTCCGAAAGGTAATGTCCCGGCAGATAGCGCCAACAGTAGGGAATAACTTGGTGAAATATCTGAAAACATGGAGTTTTTTACTTGTTTGGTTCTTGTAAGAAACCTCCAAATTGGAATTTTATGTTTTTGTTACAAACACAAAGAAAATAATCAATAAACACTCTCTTCGCCATTTAGTCTGCACAAAATCACTCAGATAATATTTTTTCGCATAAATACATTGGTGCATAAACAATGATTCTGCATGAACTCTCAATTGTACAAAATGTGAAGACATGACCTAATCGATGCAATGATAGTATTGATTGTGGTGTTTTGCAAACGATATTCAAAACAATTAAGACAAATTAATAGTGTTTAAGTCTCGGTTGAGAGTCTCAATTGTTTCAAGAATTGCACGTAGCACCACTGTCGGTATCGATTCTGGTACTTTGCAGAGTAACAAACACAACCAAGATAAACTAAACATATTGCCCAATCCTGTGTTAATATACTATTCACAAACTAACGATGATTGACTTTCGAGAAAACTCATCCAAATTAAGTTTTAAATACACACCGTAACTAACGAGACATGTCAATTTAAAGTTGAAAGATATTTTGACATAATATTGTTGTCAAATCTCAAAACACAATTAAATGTATTAACTCTTTTAATACTCATAAAACAACAATATTATATTTCATGAGGTATTTAATTCTAGTAGCTGTTTGCTCTGTTCGGTAGTTTTCCGTAGTGTCTCCGATGAACACCACGCGAATGCCAGAACAGTACCCTAACAAACGGGACACGTACCGTGAGAGATGTTTCCTTCCTTTTCCTTTCCCTATCCTCACCTCTTACACACACACACACACACTTACACTAACATGTACTACCGTACTACATGCTAGGAGACCGGTTGGCATTAGCTTTTGGGAGTTCAAAACAAATGATCTCAGTGTGTGAAGTCTCTGGTGTGTTCTCGAGAAGTATTTTGGCACAAAAATGTAATGGTTTTTGTATATATTTATTATTTACGCACATTGTTTTCTTTCAACCTGCCGATAAGAACATTATGATTTATATAGAGTCGAATAAATATATTTAAACGATTACCTCAAAATTTTTAAAATGGTTACCTCGAAAAACAGGAAGCGTGGCAGACCAGGAAAAACATGGGAAAATGAGATACAAAAAGCTATGAAAGAACGAGATCTTCAAAAGGAAGACTGGGAGGATCGAAGGACAAGGCGACTGGGATGCGAGAAGTGGCGTCAGCTGCAAAGAACTTCGCTATTTCTACTACTAAAATTATTTATACATTAATACTGTGTGTTATGAAATAATTATAATCTTGAATTAGTGTAGTTATGTACATACATTATTACTACACCAAAGGGCTCACCTAAGATGTTCCCCTGAAGTATCTCCCGAAGTAGATATTAAGACACGGTCTTAACTAAAATGATTGTAAGCGGGAGGCACATAAGGAGTTGTATAATATTACCCTAGAGCCTCTTCAATTTAACCATGCTTCATTGCCAAGTTATCGATTTTTAAAGGATAACGAGCATGAGGCATTCAAGCGACGAGTTCATAAACTCGAACTGCTCCACGTTACATACCAATAATTTTGAGAAATATCACGTTTTTACGACGTACGCTGACAGTAATTTCCCTCCCCCACCGTGAGGAAACAGCGGTGACAGACGCTTCCAGGCCATTCCGTTCCGTTGCGTCGGCCCTCGGGAACGGAAAAGATAACGATGCCTCGACGGGTTATCATTGGGGCGTTTCATTTGTTACTGTTCTTGCGTCTTTTATTTCAGAGCGTATCCCGCTATCCACCCCTCTCTTCCTTCGTTAAGGGACAATAACCCAAGGTTTTGCTCAAACCTCGTAGTGTTTTATTATAAAAATAGAACCTCGCAGCGTAGAGAGAGACTAATAACATTGTTATCAGCAAACACATTGACTGCAAGACTCAAAAGAATAGTTGGGGGGAACATGATGCGCGTTTTTGTGGTCGAACGCACCGGATGCTCTAGTCCGCAATTCAGTGAAAGGCCAACGCCATGCAAGGGAACGGCAAAGCGGTGTTTACCTCGCTTTCCTCGCGTTGGCGTTATAAAAAAGGCACATTCTCAAAAGGATGATTAAGTAATATAAGGCAATCTGCACATTTATGAACTCGAAGCGTTTAATCTTTTTTCTGGAGGTAAAGTGTTCCAGTTAAAAACAGAAGTTGTGTCGATATATAAGCAATAAAAAAAGCTATAGAATAACTTATATCACATACCATCATAATCTCGCATTCTGTAATTAACACAGAGGATTTAATATCAGAAATGCTGATTAAAAATTATGGATTTATTATTCGAAATTCTAAGTCTGAATGACACTTCAAGTTTGATACTTTTCTTTAATTATCGTATGCATGTTAAATGGGATTACGCTTTGGTCTTCTTATCTCAAATCCCTTTGTAATCAAATTGGAAAAAATTAAAACTATTTTTAAGATATTTATAGAGCAAAAAGTACAAGCAATCTTCTCATGGAATTTCTCGTAATACGAGTATTTTTAGTTTAAGAATTCAACATAACTATTATTTTCCATCGAGTCTTTGCTGTACAAATGATTTTATTCAAAATAGTCATGGTCAATCGGATCAGAGAACTTTCATTACAGTTCAACTCTCAAGCGACAAATTTAAGAATTATTCTACTTTAAAAAACTAAAAGAAGTTTTCGTGCTCACGTTCACCATTCTTGAGAAAGGTTTCTAAAGTCAATGAATAGAGTAAAATGTGGGACGTGCACATAAGCATGATACATAAACACGATAAACATTTATTTAATCAGTTTGTAATACAATTATGGACACATTAAGTTTTAGGGTTACAAATGTCAGCAATGTTACTAAAATACGGAATAAGACTTCTACCTTAACTACTGAACTACTACTACCCCCTTAACTATTGACGTCGGGTCAATTCTTTTTATTTTCTGAAAGACCGGCAACGTAGCGATGATGCAGGTTCCGTGTAATCTCTTCAGATAACGTTCCGTTTCAGAGTAGGCAATGAAAAATGCGGTTGATATATCTGTTTCTCTGAATTGCTATTTCTGACCCGACGCCAGAGTTAGTGATCCTGTGCATTTCAATGTGGAGGATGTGCAAGCGTGGTATCTTCGCGATAACGGATTTCGCGACTCATTTTAGGCACGGTGCAGATTGCTTAGGGTGGGTGAAAAAACAATTGGCCATATTTTAACATTTCGCAAAAACAAAGCGGACTTTCCTCTGGAATTCTTGCAAAGTGTAGCGTCGTGGCGCTAAAACCGGAGTGGGCACGCGGCAGGGAGCGCACCGGATGCTAGACAATGGCAGAAGCTATGACGCACGGGTTTTTTTCCGACGGGGTGTGCGGGCGTAGGGCGGAGACAATGGAGGCGTTAGGGCGTCGCGAGGGCTATTAAAGGACTGTAGAACAATAGCTCTTCCTTCTTTGAGACAGCGGCATCGGCAGCGTAGGTCGTCCGTGAGAAGTGCGTGCGCGCTGGAAAGAGCCGGCAGTTATTGTCGTGACTAGTGAGACATGTAGTCGGTCTCAGCGCAGGCGGTACTACGCACGGCGAAACATTAGGTAGTATGTTCGGTGTGGTAGCCGTTGTAAATATCTCTCCAAGCAGTGGGGTCTATTTAGTTAGTTAATTGTATACAGTGCATTGGTTATTTGTGACTACGGTCTTAATTGTAAATAAACCTGCTGTTATTACAACCCACTCTCGTCTGTGTACTGATTACACCCGTATGACGCCAGACAAGTATACAATTGAATACAAAAGGTAAATTCAAACCTCTTTGGCTTTACAAAGGAGGTGACAATGACACCGTATGTACGAGCCGTATCACGATCTGTAAAAACATTCTCTATTCAGAAGAACAAGAAGATTGACAAATGGACAGGTCCTCTACACAAGCCACAAATTGTAACTTTTCGCAAGTGAAGAGCTCAGTAGAACAAGGGGCTATCCCACACACGTTTTATCTGTTTTTGGCGTTAAATAAATAAATAAATAAATAAATAAATAAATAAATAAATAAATAAATAAATAAATAAATAAATAAATAAATAAATAAATAAATAAATAAATAAATAAATAAATAAATAAATAAATAAATAAATAAATAAATAAATAAATAAATAAATAAATAAATAAATAAATAAATAAATAAATAAATAAATAAATAAATAAATAAATAAATAAATAAATAAATAAATAAATAAATAAATAAATAAATCCTTAAAGGGAATCCAAGGTTGTCCCGTTAATCCTTAAAGGGAATCCAAGATTAATCAGCGTATAGAAGCAAAGTTTTCTTACGATCACGGTACATCAATGTGGCCGACTCTAGTGACGATACAGTGACTACGAAGGATACGGAGGACGAGAATGCTCATCTTCTACCTAAAACGGCAAATGAAAATATATCTTTAAAACTAGAAAGAAAAATTAGCAAGAAGACGAGGAATAGTGAAGAAGAATATATTTCAAAAAATGAAAATTTGTACCGACAAAAGTGGGCGTTGACCTTTGCGAAAGAGAGTGGTGTCATTTTCGAATGATGAAAATGATACTGTGTTTTGTGGTTTCTATAAATTGTATAGTTATAATTAGTCCAAATAAATATGCACTTTCAGTATTATGACTTTTTCTTGCAAGAGAAGGTATTCAAAACGACAGAACTAATGTTGGTGAAACAAGAACAATTGTTGTAAACCCAAAAAATGTAATAAGACATTTATATTTATTTCTCATTGGCGGAAAGTTGTCTTGATATGTATAAGAAAGTATTCCAGAAAGATTTTACTGATCCACGGTTTCTGACTTAGGGGTTAATGTAATGTAAATTGTAAAATGGCGTATTCAGAATGTCTCACAATTAATGTTACAACCCGTGGTGGGAAGTCTCAAAGAAAGTGACACTAATACTCGTATATTTGCCGCGAAATGGTTAAACGTAATCGACATAAACCACTTCTACGTCCTAAAACTTTGCAGCGTATACACCGAGACACGTGAGTGACATACTGTCTGTCCGTACTGGCTCGTAACTGGGCCAAGAGCTACCAGCAGCGTCTCGTCCTTGCGGCCATGGGTTAAGGGGTACGTGTGGTTAGCACATACATATTCCTACGCCGTATTCTGGTCTTCTCACTCTAAGACGTGAGCTTTCTCATCGTCACACAGCAACAGATAATGCAAGGATGGGACATGCAAGATAGCACACACTAATCTGCCCTAACCGGGCATCGAACTCGAGATCGTGTCATGGAAAGTGAACATGCTGACCAGTGAGTTACTGGTAGAGCTTCTGTAACATACTAGTATATACTAAATAATATAAAACATAATATAACTAGTGGCTTGCAGCAGTAGAAATGCTCTTGAACAAAACCACACAAAACCTTTTTTACAACGTCGGACGCAATTGCTCAAAGACAACAAATAAAATATACACATAATAGGACAATAAATGAAATATTTAAAAAAAAATTGTCTTCAAGAATACAGCAATAACATAGTATATGGACACATACTATACACATACAGAAGAACAGTTGTTTACACACCCCTTGAAAGCCAGGTAAGCAAATATTAAAAATAGTGAGTGAAAGGCTTTGTATTTATGGAGAAATTTCGCACTAAAGTACGAATTTTAGGTTGAATGTACGTTGGTGTTAACCTTCGAAATCAATTGCCATCTTGTACTTGGAGCAGAACGGCATAATAGCTGTAACTTGTGTTCAGCAACTGTAATAAATCCACGGTATTAACTATTTTTTTACAAATCGATGCATGTAAACATATTATATAATATAATAAGTATATATTTATATATTATAATAATATATAATATAATTATATAATGTAATAATATATAATATCATATATATTATAACTTTCCCATATTTTTCTGATTGCCTCCGAATTAAATTATTTTTTTTCTTTGACGGGCTTGGGAGGCGTTGCCCTATAACAGAAAAAAATACTTTTTGGAAATTATTTTACAAATATTTTAATGTTTCCGCCATTTCATGGCATTTTAAAGTGTTTTGTATTAATAGTGTTGTGACACTTATCGGTACTTCAACATAATTTGTTTACTTATTTGTATATGTTGCTTAATAATATATTTCTATCTCAACCCTTGAAAAAAATCGTATTTTTGAACCCGATTTCTTCACAAGCGACAGGCTGCTTCACTTAGGGATTGCCTCATTGACTAAACATATGCTTCTGCGAGTGATCTAAATCAGCCATAATTTTCGCCCTGGCTGGATATTTAACTCGAACGCGTAGGCATACGAATTTATCGTGCAAGCCACTAAATAGCCGTGAAGTAGTATCACCCTCGGGACTCTTCTCTTCACTCTAGAGCGAGTCAGTTAGGTAAAGCTCTAGGACCCAAGTCCTCGCTCCAAGTAAGGCGAATACATGTCTTCCAACAAAGCTCTGAAACTTACACTAGACCGCCACGACAGCCGGGGAGATCAAAATCCCAGACGCGTCCATAAACAAATTCATATCCATAATTTTCGAAAATTTCAAAGTATTAGTAAAATGGTGCTTGCACCATCGGCTATAGCGGTAGCTCAGTGCATTAACTGATATCATTGCAGCGCCTCTGACCGGGAGGTCCTAGGTTCGAGTCCTGATGACGGCAGGATTTTCCACACTGGTTTTTCAGCTAGGTCGGATTCAGTCGCTGTCTGGAGGAGAATTCTAGCGGCCGGATGCTCTGATCAGTAGTTTTCTGGTGGTTTCTCCGATCAACACCAGGCGAATGCCGGAGCATTACCCTAACAAACGGGCCACGAACCGCGCGCGATCTTTCTTCCTTGTTCTATCCTCTCCCCTTACATACACACACTAGCATGCACTACACTACCACATATTCCGGGAGACCAGTCGAGAGCTTAGAGTTTGTCCCGGCTGGATTGGTGCCCCGCTGGTGGGAGAGTCCTGGTTAGGGGGAAACCGCACTAGCCGACGGTATATCGGCGCCGGATCTCGCCATCCAGCGGGGGAAGATCACTAACATCTCCCGAGAAAACATGCACTATACTTGGGACTAATGACCAAATCTGTTGACGCGCCCAGAAACACGAAAAAATTAATCAATTGGCTATAGTGTAATGTAATCTATTTTTACGAAACAATTAAAGAAAAAGCGAAATCCGATTTTGAGAAATTCTTATTTACAAATTTATTGAAAACTGACCTGCTTTCACTGAAAATGACACAAAAATTACTTATATCGAAACTACACCTAGAATAATTTAAAAATCAAATATTGAGCAATTGATTAAATTAAATAGAAAATATGTACTACATTCAACATTGAAAGTAAAAGCTATCTTAAAAAAATGGGCATCTGTAGTTTTCGAAATTTTACAGGTTTTAATGTAAATCGCAAATTTATCATGGTTATATGTGTACTTCAATCTATTCGAGAAAAAAAATAAAAAATGTCGAGTTCTTTTAAAGGCGGATTAAACATCATTAGCGCTTCATGTAAACTAACTCAAAAAATAATAGAACTCAGTCAAATTCTGAAGTACACGAATTCAAAAATTTCGATCTGAGAAGACCACTTTCGAGCAAATCCTTTACAGAGTTGCGGCACTAATGTTATTGACAGACGTATATACGCATGCATCCATGTATGTAATATAGAAAATGCTAGACCCCATGCTTCAAAGTAACAAATTTATGCCGAAAATACATGATTTAGGCGTCCCTGTTATTTCAAAATCTACATCTCTACCTTCCTTTATCCATCCGTCCGTTACTAAACAACACTGATATCTAAACCACACAAAATATATACCCCAATACGGAAATTTCCAGCCCAATAAGATCGAACTGTAAGACTTATGAATTTGAAGATGTTTTAATTTTCTGGAGTATTTTGTATAAAGATCCTAGGAATTTAAAAATGTTTCTGAAATGTCGCTGCAATTGTTTTCTTAGAAATTTTTGCTTGAATTAAAAAATATGTGCTTATAATAATAGGAAAGGTTCAATTTTCTTTCAAATCTCTGAAATTTCGATAATTGTAAAGGTAATTTCCTTTCCATCTTCTGCTACAATTTCATTATTGAAGCTCGTGATTTTTTCTGGCGCAAAACCGTTATATTTTCCTGCATCATTTACATACCACCACAATTTCTACTACTGTCTGTCAACGCTGGTCTAGTTTCTCTTCACTACATAAGTATGAAGTAGGTGGATCGTAAAAATCAAATATATGTGCTTCTTATAATGCGTCTGGCTACCTGAACTGTTAAACGACTCGGTGAAGAAAAACAATGGAAAGTTGAACTAAGAAATTTCGGCTCGAGCAACTATTTTTGCGGATTGGGGACACTCACACAGACGTGGTGGATGAATGAGGCAATCCCTAAGTAACAAAACGCGCGCTGGCCATGAAAACGTATAATGCAATTGAGTTGTAATGTGCAATTTTTTCGCTAGTTCACCTAGTATTATTACATTAGTAAAACTTACAAATAAGACAAGAAAAATATGCGCTAGTAGCACCACTAGTATTATTTTTGGATAATATTTCTTCACATGCAGATTATATTTAAAAAATCAATAATTTAAAGAAATACAGTTTTAGGAGTATTTTGATGAATTTGTCGTCTATGAGGGACAGAACCTTTCTAAAGCTTTGGGTCCTGTTAGATATAATCTTGGTGCATAAGTCCATTGGGTTTTTTAATAAGTTTATTATCCTTAAGAGATTATCAGAAAGAAATTAATCACCACGAATACGTTCCCCTATTTCTACAATTGTCTGCCAACGCTGGTATAGTTTTTCGATTCCTCGCGTGTAGAAATCCCCTGATTTTGAGTTGAAGTCGTCAAGCCATGTTTGAAGAGCATTTTCTTCCGCAATGTTAGTTCTTTGAAAGTTGTACGATAGAGTGTGGAAATGGTGAAAAACTGGGGCACAAATTCAGACGAATAACTTGGGCGTGGCATGACTTCCCAACCCCACTCCTGGATAGTTTTCTCAGGTTCTGACAATGCGGGCGTGCGTTAACGTGCAGTAGCATCACTTCTCTGTGCCTTATTCTTGATTGATTTTCTTGAATTGCGACAGTAAGACGTCTCGGATAACGACAATAAATGTCGACAATGATGGTACCACGTCGCAAAAGCAATTCGCCAAACCCACACCAAATCTTTGTCGGATACATAACGTAATCTTTTGTGGATACTCATTGACTTTTATTCGGGCACTTTCTCTTTTGATAGGGCATTTATCGTCACCAGTAACGATATTGGATAGGAATGACTGATGTTGTTCTCAACCCAATCGATGACGAACATGCACATCTGCACTCGCTGATTTTGCCTTGGAGCATGCAGTGTATTTATACACATGATTTTTGTACCTTTCTCATTAAATACAAATGTCGCACGATGGCAGATTATCACATTTTCTAATTCCCGGGTGCGCAATGTGGGTCACTGTAAATAAATGTTTTCGAACGGTCTTCATCAAAGCTTAAAGATCTTCCTGGTCGTAGTGTCATTAATGTCAAAACGACATTCCTAGTAACGAGCAAACCATTTCCTTGCAGTACTCTCTCAAATGACTCTCGACACACGCTGCAAATATTCCTAGCCACTTCTGCAGACTTCACCGCTCTATTAAACCCAATGAGAATATTATGTCGGAAATGTTCCACTTTATTCATTGACACTCCATTTTCTATTGTCCGCAGCAACACTGACCATCCGCAACAAAATAAAATTCAAAACACAAACCCAGCCACAATAATAGAATATCAATAAAAAATGTCAATAAATCGTATATCCTACAGCAACACGAACACTAACACGCCAAACTGTAACGCTACGGACTTATGCACCAACCCAAAACAATGAGGGCGCACTCATATTACAGCAATGGGTGACCATAAGGGGGAGGCAGCTAGGGACGCTTAGCCCAGGCTCCGACTTAATTATTTTTTTGCATTAAAAATAAATTTAAAAAATGTATTCATATCTAATGCATATTTACGCCATAGGTTATTTCTGATGTATGGAGAAATGAATTCTGTTCATGAATAGAGAAAGGAGGGGTTTTGTTTGTTCGAGTGAGAGGCCCTAGTGGAACAACTGCCCCAGGCCCCTGGTTTTTTCTTGGTGCCCCCGATTACAACAGTAATGGCAGAAAACGTACGTTGAGGAAAGTCTCCCTGGAGAGGACGAAAAACTTGCCGACGGTGATTTTGAGGGTGCGCTGCATCAGCATGAGCTGCACGGCCACGGAGAAGGCGCGCGGCAGGCCGGGCTGCCAGCAGCCGTACATCGCCACGCGGGCGTGTTCGCTCTATGAACACGCAAGGCGCGCCATTACGCGCACTAAGCACACGGGAAGCGAGAATCTTTTAAAGTTTATTGTCAAAAATAATAAAAAAATGTATGGAACGTGTAGGGGATAAGTGTAATATTTGCAACTTCTGTCGAGCTTCATTATACCTACAACGCTTTTAGCCTTAGAGCAACAATATAAAATTCACAACATAAACCCAGCCACAATAATAGAACATTCATAAAAAATGGTAATCACTCGTATATCCCACAGCAACAGGAGCGCTAACACGCCAAACTGTAACGCTACGGACTTGTGCACCAACCCAATAAATGAGGACGCAAACTCATAAAACAGCCCGACCATAGTCAAAGAAAACGGACAGAAAGCACTTTCTGACGGTTCTTGCTAAAGAGGTAACCAGGAAAAACATGAGGTATAATGCATGCTTACAAGAACCCTGGAATTGTGAGCACATTGGGTACAAGCTGCAATAGAGCTCCGCAAAATAACGGAACGTGACTACAAACAATGTACCCACTTTCTAGCTACCCCAAAAGACATCTGACCCTATCCAACAACCCTGACACACACACCCAGCAGGGTTTGGAATGTTTTGACTAGGATTGAATGAATACCACAACGGATTAACTAAACTGGCAACTAATGTACAGGATCAGATGACATCCCAGCGTTGCACACTGAACTACGGATCCATACCAAGATCATGCTGGCCCACCAGATTATTGTATTATAACTTTAGGAAGCTAAGAACGACCCAAGACTATACTTAATGACGATCATCTATCTTTTTACCACAGCAACAGAAGAGACCAGCGACAACATGATTATTAAGCACTTTCACCATAATAACAATAGGATTACATTAAAGAAGGCCTGAGCAGACTAGATATCGCCTGCTACCATGTGAATGATAAGTCTCAGGCGAACAGAAATGAGACACATTTTCGGGATGCAATCGACGTCAACAGGAGAGACTTCACAGATGTCTACTTATTTATTTATTTATTTATTTATTTTACGTCAAAAACAGTTGAAAAACGGCGGGGAGAAGTGTATTGTGTGCATGTTTTCTTAATTCTGGGACCTCTAAACTAAGCCATGAATAAACTGGATTCTTAATATAGAAAAAAATAGTGTTTTGGTAAGAATTGTTAATAAAGTTCGCTCCGATTTAATAAATCTATTTTCCAGACCAAATCAGTTAGATATTTGGGCTTTTATCTTTCATCATGTCCTTCGCGAAGGAATATACTTTCTACCACGACAAGATGAAAAACGATAATTTGAATAACTATATTTCCCACTGAAATCTAGAAGACGTGCATAGATAGTGAAGTTACATTTGTGTCCAGAAACAAAACAAGAGTCCATCGCAACATTTGCTCAGGGGATCAGGGAAAATGGACAAAAAATGTGATGGAGATGATAGAGATCATTGACCCAGACGCAGAGGCACAATACTTGTTACAGGTTATTTACAATTATATTGTTAAAATTACGACATTAACATCAAGAAAAAACTTGGATACATTGGACTTTACAGTGTGCGAACCGCGAATTACAAACTGAGATTCCTCAGTGACGGACTCGAACTGTCAACGGAACTGGAACTCTTCCACACTAAGACTTACGGCAGAATCACGTCTGTATGCGCCCATTGCGCTCAACTCCTCGTGACAGGGCGGTGCACAAATTTTAAATTAACTCAGGCTAGCATTAACTCCGAATGCGCCAACTATCACATTACAAATACCCTGCTTTCGGCCCGACCTCCCGTACCTCCCAACAACCACATCGTACAATCATGCCTGACAAGAAGTAGCAATCCTTAACCCGCATCCTAATTTTTTTTAAATACTTCTATACAACCAAACTGATTCGGCAGCCACAGCATATCTTCCCCTTACTTTCCAAGAACCCACCACATCCTACTTAGTATAAGAAGATTCAAAAGAACTCCTCACTCTTAGTAAATCCTTGACATTAAGAAAATCCCTTCCTCCGTCAGAACAATAGTATACATTCCAGACAGATAAAACGAGCAAAATCCATTGTCCCCAGAATCCTTGTAAAATTATTCATAGTCAGAGTCACAGTATGCGAAATTTGTACAAAGTGGCTTTCCCACCTCGTTTCTTCAACCTCTCTTCGTGGAACGAACACGGTAGTCTTCAAAAGAAAAAAAAAACATTACTCAATATCTCTCGATTGGTTCTTCAGTGACCACTCCATGAGAAATCTTACTTCATGAAACCTGGTCATGCCTACTTCCATCTTCTTTTCTCGGACACATTAGGCGTATTTATGCACACCCAACACTTAAAAATATCCACCGTATATACCAATTATTTTTTGCTTGACTTACCAGATGTAACCTACACAATCATATTCACAGCAACATTTCATCCTAGCAAACAAAACCTATCCTAATGTATCATCACACTGGAGGTTTTTCAGTCATGCAGCTCTGAAATTCCTCACTACCTCCAACCATACTGATAATCCAATAAATGGGAAAACCCATAATCTACATATCATTTCAACTTAAATCAACATTTCAAAACCCCGCCACTTACACTAGATAAGACCATTCAATTCTTCTAAATGACTTGCTGACAACAATTCGACTAAAAGACAGACACAAAGACGATTCCATAGATTAAAACATGTTGGCAAAAATATCATCAAACTATGTGGATATTTGCCCCATCAACATTAGCTAAGTTTGATACCATGCGCACACAAAAGACTGATCTCTTCTCTACAGAATGCCCAAAACACTTGTACCTATTACATCCCAAGAAATTGCAAACATCATTGCCAAATTTCTGGGCGTGCACTTCCACGCCAAGAAGCAACCTTCCCAGAATATACTATACTTAAACACCTCAAAGCCCTACCCACTTCCTCAGACTCTCAACGATCTGAATTGTGTCATATTCAGAAAAGAAGAAAAAACATCAAAACCCTCCGTGGACCGATCTGCGGTTCTCAAAACTCTCACAATGGCGATCTTCTTTGTAAACCTTTCTGGACCAAAATTGGCAATTTTTCACTATTATAACTGACATATTCTCCCGCCAACTCCATCTCCCATCACATTCTCCTTTTATCAAAACTATCCATCCAGCTTCTTCGTAAAACAACTTAAGGAAACCTATCCGTCTTATTCGACCTAATTCAATGTCCCTTATGACGCTGTCCTATCCCCGTGGTTTTTCTGTTTAGATTACATTAATTTTATCTCATTAACCCGGGAGTGCTCGCAATAGATCTGTGAGATCCAAGCCACAGCAATTTTATGTCCCTGAATTATTGCGATGCATTAGTCGTCTGATATTTCATGTATTCCTTAATTGTACTTTTCTGAAATTGCCTGGTCTTTTATTTCTTTCCTTTTGCTGAATCACATCACGTGAGTATGTTTAAACTTGAGCGCTGCACTGCCGGAGATCTGTCATATACGTTGGGTGCAATGGAGCACTGTGAGCTTCTGGGCTGAGCAGAACGTATTATGGCATTATTTTCAGCAGTATCTATGAAAAGTGCCTACTAAAAAAATTTAATAATTTACCTAATCTACAATCAACTGTCACAATTTCTGGCCCAAGAGAAGATGAGCAGAAGACGTCGGTAAGGAAAAATAATGGGAATCTTGCAAAATAGAAGAGAGACAAAGACTTTCTAAATTTGTTTGTAAAAAATGTATAATATATGTGTCTTGAACATTCAAAAACATTTGAGGAAATTGTATTTAATATTATTTAATACGATAATATGATGTTTAATGATTTTTGCGTGTACTTTATCAATTTTTACCGTTCTCATCATAACTATTCAGACAAGAATTCTGCAGAGTAAGACTCATTAACAATTTCATTTAGGAACTTGTACAAACTGAATAAATATGTATTTCAGTATATGGACCTTCAAATAATTTGCATTTACAAAAGTTGCAGCTAGTTTATCTGAGAAATACGTTGCGGGCAGAGGCGTGTCTACCTATTGCCGGCTCTCCCGGGTTTACCCCCTACGTCCAAGAATTTAATTACGTCGATGACTTTGCCTTCCTTGCGTCCTATCCTATATTAAGCCACATACTCACCTAACATTCCACCCTCCGCCAAAACTTTGCTAATATGAGTGAGCCAAACGCCATCCAAATTAATGAAATATCAACACATCCTCTCCTAGAATAACATCCAAACATACACCTCCATCTCTAAATCTTCCACCATCCCATATCCTGACATATCATAAATCGGCATCACCATTAGTAAAAAATAAACTTTCAATTACATTCGTTAACTAAATAAGATCCCACACATTAATCCCACACAGAAACTCACAAATGACTCATTCTTTGAAAATATTCTACTCCCTTATAGAAATATCCTTAACAGAAATCTCTCGCCGTTGTTCATCCAAAGACACCTACAAGATATCCTGAAGATCCTCTACCTCCACATAAGCCAGAATATAAACAGCAAAATGCATAAACAGACGAACAAGGACATGCAAATTAACCAATTGACACAAGTGTTTCCTTACAAAAGACTGATAGCCAAGGTCGGACGATCCAAACAAAATACACAACTAAACATTCTTCGGATGAGTAGTGAGAGGACTGAAAAGTAAGCGACCATAAACTCTCGAAACGGCAGCGACCATAATATCATGAAAGGCAATGAAACTCTGGATTCTGATCTATGCATCGCCCTTAAAAAACAACTTGTCAACCTATGCAAACTCTCAATCTTTAACTCTTTTTAACCATCACACTTTCTAACCACCTTTCCTGGCACTCGACAAAATAACCTGCTTCTCCACATAAACATCCATTCAAATGCCCAAACCGAAACTCATTTAAGCTAAATAACACATCTTTCTTTGTTCCCAATAAAATGATATGTTCCCAAATACTTCCAATCATTTAAGACTGTAAACAAAAAATATCGTTCCTCACCAAAGTCAAACAGCCATTTACCCCAAGGCAACACAAATCCGACAAACTTACCTCAACAAAAAATGCCATCTAAAGATGGCATTTTTTGTTATTTGTTATTTGTTAAAACAAAATAACCCATGTTTTCCCTGTGCACCCTAAGAAACCTTAAATAAAATAACACATCTCCCGGCCGCCTACCCAAACTCTCGACCCCATAACTGTATGGGAAATCGAGCTCAAGAAGCATATGACACATGAAGCACAAGAAGCATATGATATAAGACACATATGTCACTCTACCTGAAGAATCTCATAAGGGAAGGTTCGACAAGAATTATCCCAAACACAAATAGGACTATGAAGGTTGCAGTACTTTTGCCGAGATTCTGTCCAATGTGTTTCGACCGCAGCTTTTTCAGGAGAGACAAGAATTTCCTGACTTCAGCCACGGAGGCCTACGTTTTCATTTAAACTTGAACATATCAGCAAAAAAATGCAATGACAAATTAAATAAAGCGAATTCATTCTCTCATTGAAAAAATTGACAAAACATCTAGTGAAACTACACCACAAGTGGCACATACGTTCTTGGATTATAAGTAACGGTGACCTATAATCAAAACCTACTAACATATCAGCCATCACTTTAAAAACATCTATCTAATCAAATAGTTACAGTCTCAGAATTTAAAAAATGCTATCTTGTTTTTTGACATTCTAAAACTTTAAATGAAATTATTTTATTTTACATTAGTTGCGTCTTTCTCACGACGCAACGCGTCTCCGAACCCCTTGTTGGGTGCTGAGCGCTTTTTGGAGTAATCTTCCGATATTTTATTTGCATCATGTCATTGAATTGAGTTACAGTACTGTTATCTATTGAGAAATGTTATCTATCTGTTGAGTACTGTTATCTATTCTTAGAAAAAGTTTAAAGAAAAAACGAAAACACAGTTACTCAGACGGGTTGATCGTCAGCGCTGCTCTTGAAAATCCTGCGAGCCCTCAAACTGAGCTATCTAAGCTACGGAAGCTGTCTACTACGTTATAACATATTCGTAATTGTCCTGTGATACTCCACATTTAAATTACACATACCGCGGAAACTATTCATATTTTTAAAATAAGTGTAAATGAAATGATTTTAGGATCTAATATTCAGAAACAATTTTCAATATTTAACATCTCCACTTTGAATATTAATTTCTACGACAGTCAGAAAAAACTAATCTTCCTTTTTCAATTTTCAAAAATTCAAAGATTTCAACAAAAATCGAATCCGTAACAATTTAAACGTATATTTCTCACTTAATCAAAAAATAATTCTAAAAAGATAAGTATCCATATTTGAGAAAATTTCAAAAATGTCGCTTTGAAAATGTAGAGTATTTCAAAAATAAAAGTATCCATTTTCAATTCGAGGGCGCTGATCTACATATCGGAGGGCACCGAGATCGATCCAAGAACATTGATATTGGTGAAAATCCTGTGTACAGTTTAAGCGCTAGTATCCTTCGCAACAGCAAGAAGATAGACGGTCAGTCAAAAAAGAAAATAAATCTTTCTATATTAAGAATCCACAAAACATGTATTTTGACGTACTACGTATTCTAAAATGTAATTTAGCATGAGGGGAGCAAGATATATTCTCTTTTTCGGTATCCGGGACCCAAGAAATAAGTCCCGGATATTTCTTCTGTCAAGATGGCTCTTTTGGTGACAGTATTACAATACTTTCTCTATTAATAACACAATAAATACATAATACTCTGGAAAGTAATAAATTGCAATCTCTTTTGACTGTACAAATTTTAAATCAAAGAAAAGTAGACCCTCGATTGTTCAATTGATTATTTTGTGTTTACGGTCGCCCCAATTACTTTGGTTACTAGTCCCTGAATTATTCAGTCCCGGTTAACCTTCGCAGATACCTACATTTTTAATACAATTTATTATTCGTCAAAATGTAAAAATTCTAATAACGTGTAGGCAAAAGTATAATCTGCGCACTTTTTCCGGAGCTCCAGAATCATGACATAAAAGTCTGACAGCCTTATTTAGCCTATATTAAATTTGATATATTTCTGACCTATAATCTCAGAAACTACATTACTCAGAACTTCAGAATTATTACAGTATATTCTGTAACTATCCACTATTTTATTTAATCAGAATTATTGCTATAGGATCAAAAGCGTTTTAGAGAATTTTAAATTAGTGGTGGTGAAGCAGCAAATACTTTCTCCCTCGTATTTTCACGCAAAATTACATAAAACGTTCTCAAAATTTCAAACAATTGTACATGATCTTATTTCAAAATCTATCTTTAAGGAACAGATTTCATTACGGGAAAAATCTCTTATCTTTAATATTTTAGTAGTAGGAAAGCTCCGAAAAAAATTTGAACTTTGCAACTTTCGAAAAATTAGAATTTTCAACAACCATGAGACTGCACCATTCTCTTCCCGTTGTTCACACTATCCAACAACAAAATTTAATCAAAAATCATGGAGCCATTTTCTTGAAAATTTGAAAAATGTCCCAGAGGCTTCATATACAGTACACCCTAAAATTGCAATATCGGCATCAAATTCAAGGGGCCGCGACATAAGGCAGATCGATTGGGGAATCAGTTTTGAAGAAAAATGGCAGAACGGTTTAGCCGCTAGCATTGTTCAGAGAGACGCGCAGACAGACACGTTTCGCCGTCATTCGATTTTTCGGTTCCAAGGACCCACAAAATATGGAGTTTAGCTACACCACGTGTTAGAGGACTTTGTTTCTAAATTTAACTGGATTTATCCACTTTTTAGTTTCCAGGGTCCTGTAATAAGAGTTTTTTCTAACAAAAATGCACCGTTTTTTCGCGCAGAATTCTCTCTACTCCGTAGGGAGTCAGTAAAAGAGTTGAAAAAAAGGAAAACTATTCACACATTATTCCATAATTCAAACAATTTTCCAATCTACCTCATTATTTTCATTAAGTAGCTTAGTCATGGTTCAACTATCCTGAACATTCAACAATCCTGAAAATTTCTTAATTTTTTCTTGAATGGTTGCAGAAAAAAATGGGTAGTATACTCAGAAAATTATATATTTCAGGAACGAAGGTTAGAGTTAAATTTAACTATATAATACCTTTATCATATTTTCTCCCCCAACAAACAGCATTTCACAAGTGAACACTTTCCTTCTCTTCATTAATAACTAAAACTGCCCTCCAGTTCTTAAGTGTTGCCTCTTTAATTGAAATACTTGCTTCATTTTCTGGAGCTTTTGTGAATTGTTTCTAATGGCCTTTCCATAATTTGCAGTTCATCAATAATTTTGTCACCAAACTTGCTGTAAATTTTCCCAGCAGAGATGTATTCCCATCAAAAAACTACCAGACAATCTTTGTTTTAATTTTCTCAGTCTACTCCCCTCCCATCCTCTTTTGGACATAGCCAATTCATTCCATATTCTTTATTTCCTACCAAATAAGACTTTGCTTACTTTACAGATCTGTGAGCCTTTGAATCCCCATCGCCAATAAATCCTGAGTAGCATACATGCCTTTCTTCCACATATCTTCCAAAAATTTTAACTGCTGCAGGAGCTTTCATACGTTCACTGGTGCCGTCATAATTTTTCACAATTGTAGCCACTTACCTTTGTACTATTTTACTTGAAGCAGTACTTGGTAAGGATTTTAAGGTGTAACATTTTCCATTGTCAACACCCGTAACAGTAGCTACAAAATTTTTTGAGGTGTGGCCATGCTTTGCCACATTTATTAGTGTAGCTCATTCTGCAGCAGCTTTTGTGGAAGAAGTAGCTACAGTTTCGACTGCGCTGCTAATAACATTCGTATATTTCGTTACTCCAAGTGGAGTTGAAAGATCAATAATGCTACATAGTATTTATGCAGCAGTATATCCTTTTTCAATTGATCTCATACTATTAAACAATATGACATTACTTTCATGAAAATAATTCTTGCACCTTTGTGCTCTTTTGCATTAAGTGTGAAAAGAATTTCACGACTTGCAGGCCAAAAAATTAACACAATTTTTTCCCCCAATTCCTTTTCTTTCTGTGAGTTCTTTCTGAAGCATACATGCCCACCATGAATGTTGCAACTCACATAATCTCTCAATATCATACTAAGAATGCAAAGTGCATAAATACAAAAAAATAAACATTATACTAAGACACACACACACGCACGCACACGCACGCACGCGCACGCACGCACGCACGCACGCACACGCACGCACGCGCACGCACGCACGCGCACGCACGCACGCACACGCACACGCACACGCACACGCACACACACTCGCACACACACTCGCACACACACGCACACACACGCACACACACGCACACACACACGCACACACACACGCACACACACACGCACACACACGCAAACACACGCGCACGCGCACACACACGCACACACGCGCGCACACGTACACACACGCGCACACACGCACACACGCGCACACACGCACACACACGCGCACACACGCGCACACACGTACACACACGTACACACACGCGCACACACGTACACACACGCACACACACGCACACACACGCGCACACACGCGCACACACGCGCACACACGCGCACACACGCACACATACGTACACATACGTACACATACGTACACACACACGCACACACGCGCACACACGTACACACACGTACACACACGCGCACACACGCGCACACACGCATTTCAACACTTAAATATTTCACTTCTGTATCGAATTTTGCAATAAATAACGTATCATTGTGTTTAGGGAATCTAAATGATTTAATAACCGTAAGTTTAAAAAATGCGAAAAGTTTCATATTCTTGCTTTCAGATTCCCCTTAATTTTTTAATTTTAATTTATCGTAAAAAAGGAAAAGTCCTATGTAACGAAAATGATAATCGCAACACTTTCTCTGGAGCCCTAGTATTATAAAAGAATTAATCAAAATAATCCTTTGAAGCTTCTAACACATAATTGCAGCTTTCTTCGTATGGGAGGTAATCTGTTCCAATTACGTCGGATAATAGTTTACTGTTGTTGCTAATAATATTTATGTAATATAATAAAAAATAAGTATAATAAATATAATAAAAAATAACACAAAATGAATCATGTAATGCGATATACGTTGATAAACAAATTGGGATTATTTATTTAAATGTATAGAAACTTTTCAAGAAAATGGAAGTATATTATCTTAAAATAAATACTAAAATATTTAACAGGAACGTTATTTAAAAATCTAACATTTTAAATTAATTTTGAAAACTTAGATTTATCGACTTTGCAATACTTATTGAAGTTTGAAACAATTTTGTGACTATTTTAACTAGTGTCGATAAATCCTCATTTCTAAATTTATTTTAATGCAATTGTATTTTGATAGGATGCACTGAACATACGAGAATTCGACGTAATAACATCAGCTGGAGAAAAATGCGTCCACATGTTGCCTACCTGTGTGATGATGAGGTCTCCATAAAGACAAAACAAGCCCATTTCAAAGGTAACAATAATTGTTACAATAAAAAATTTCATGCGAATAAGGAACTCTTCTCCCTGTAATAAAAAGAAACATCATGTACATGAAAGAAATTTTGGTTTAAAATCATATGTTCATGGTCTGTTTAAGCATTTTACTCTAATTTTATTCTTCGAACAAAAATTATTGTCTTACGTCATTCATTCCTAGATAAATATGAGATTGTAATGACAAAAGACATACGTAAACAGAGTGTTACAAAATCAAAACTTCTTACATCCAAATTTAAAAAAAAAAAATCTTCAATAGAATCACTGGTATCTTGTCTCAAATCACTGGTATCTTGGTGCATCAAATACTTGGACGGTTCACGTATACAATAGGTATACAAAATAGTATTTATAAAATAGAAGTATGTGCCTTATTTCTCCGGATTATAGGGCAAATAGCTATTCAATTCCTTTAAGAGTTGGTGGTAAATAATTGGAGATGTTTATGAATCTTGAAAAAATTGATCTACTGAAAGCAACAAATAATGCCTAAAATGTCCTAAACGGGCGGTTGATGTCTATTCTGTTTGCCTAAAACTGCCTAAAGCAAGTAATTTTGAAGAATTATCATATTTTAATTATTCATTTTACTTTCTCGCCCTTACTTCGTAAGCCGAGGAGTGTTGTAAACTTGCACCGGAAAAGCGGCTATTTAAAGAAAATGTTATACCGAAACGCAAATACTTTCCCGAATTTCCCGAGACGCTAATATTCCCACATGAAATACTCAATCTGCAATCGATATCTTTCACCCAACAAACCGAACATAAGGAGCTCCGCAAGTCAATGCAAATAGGATGTTTCACACTCGTCTCCAATCAGCACGCACATCTTCCCGGTGGTGCTGCACTGTTGGCAGGTTAAAAATAAAAAGCGTGAAAGAATGAATGAATGAAATAAAAAGATGAGGAAGAGAATAAAATAATATTACTCGTATAAATATAAAAATTGAATCGTGAATAATAAAAATGCCTCATTTAATCCTTTCTTGATCTGTTTTAGATCCCGGAAACATAACTTTTCATATGTAATGATTTTAAGTGCCTAAACGTCACTTTTTAAGACTAACAGTGCCTAATTCCATAATTTTGTAACCTATTTTAGGTGGCTAAATCATCACTTTTGGGGCCTAAAATTCCGAGGTCTACTTATTTCCTACTTAAATCGATTTTGTAGACAGCGTACCTTCGCAATCTGGAATAATAACTTTTAATTTATTAAATAAACAAATTCTACAGTTCAAAATATTGAGGTACTTGTTTCTCTTGTGCGAGTTGTAATATATTTATTTCCAATAGTATCACCTACCATCTAGGTGGCATGGCTACAGCTGATACCATGTCACGGCAATAACAGTTTTTCTCTCGAAAATTCACCATTTCCTGCCACACGTTTACAATACTTTCTCTTCTAACGAAGTAAAGGGGAGAGAAGAAAAATAGCCTGTTATTGGAACGCATGTCTTAGCTACTTGACATTTCTTAACAGTTTCCTTTAAGTTTGAAAACTGGCCACCTTAAACATTTGCTAAAGCCATTTACGCCCATCCCAGCCCTGTCGCCGTCTCCCTCTCGGTCTTCTCCGCCCCGACCCTCACGCGCGCCTCCGTGCCCTTCGCCCTCCGGAGCCCTTCGCCCTAAGGCCGGAGGCGGCGCGGCGCGACGGGCCCAAACTGACTAAATAATTTGGATGATCAAAGGGCGGCGCGTGAAAGGCGGAAAGTGTGGGGAGGGGGAATGTGGGGCGTGGAGGGTGCGGGTGAGATAGGAGGAAGAAGTGTGGGGTAAGATGGGGCAGGGTGGGGTAAAATGGGGCAGGGTTAGTCGAGGTTGGGAAGGTGGGACAGTGTGGGGTGGGCAGGGTGGGGCAGGGTGGGGCAGGGTGGGGCAGGGTGGGGCAGGGTGGGGCAGAGTGGGGCAGGATGGGGCAAGGTGGGGCAGGATGGAGCAGGATGGAGCAGGATGGAGCAGGATGGAGCAGGATAGGGCAGGGTGGGGCAGGGTGGGGCAGGGTGGAGCAGGATGGAGCAGGGTGGGCAGGGCGGTGCAGGGTAGGACGAGACTGGGCAGAGCGAGGCTGGGCGGGGCAGGGCGGGGAGGGAGGAGCAGGGAAGGGCGGGCGGGGCAGGACCGGACGAGGTGGGACGGTGCGGTGCGGGGAGGGGAGGGGAGGGGTAGGGAAGGGTGGGACGGGGAGGGGTTGGGAAGGGTGGGACGGGTAGGGCGGGGCAGGGCAAGTTATCGGGGATGGTGCAAGGTGGGCAGGGAGTGTGGGAAGGGGCAGTTGGGGCAGAGGTGGGACGGAGTCAAGCTACGTGGGGCGGTGTGGGACGGGGTGTTTCTGGGTAATGTGGGTTGGGCTGGGGTGGATGGAGTCGGAGAGGTCATTGTAGAAGAGGGGAGGAAAGGAGGGGTGGTGCTTGGAGTCGAGGATCGGGGTGGAGGGGAGAGGAGAGGCGGGCTTGCTCTTGATCTGCGAAGGGGTGTCGCGCTGCACGTCGTTAGTAACCGATTCCTCGCTCGCGTCCCAGAAGAAGAGATGGGAGGGGCGAGAGTGAAAAAAGGTTTTGATCTAATGACACGTGTTGATACGGCTGCTGCTGAGGTGTCGTACTGCAGTTGTTACACCTTTCGCTTTTCTCTTGTACGTTGCATGGCTCAATTCCAAAAGACCTACGGATGTGACTCCCCCAGACATAAGAATATATTCATAAGAGATTCTGTTAATGTTAAAGGGAATGTGGGACAGTGTACATTGCGATATTTCATAACTGACACAGTCTTTATTAAACTTATCTATTAGTGACATAGCACACCCATTATTAATTGCTTTGACATTACAAGGTTTGGAACCGAGGGAATTCCAGTGAATCAGATAAGATGGCAACGATTGATTACTCGCAAGAGTTTTCGTTTACCTTCAACATATAATGTGACAAATTCACAAATAAGACTTGTGCTACGTAATACTCGTGAAAATATCCCGGTACATGCGCTAATTCAATATTACTGTATTCTCATTGATAAAAGGTGTAGAATACTTCATAAAATAGCCAGATCTGACAATTGCATTGGAAAATCATGATCAAGAAGTTTACACAATACACAATTTTTTGCTACCAGTACATAAACACTAAAGGCGTCTTTTTAATTGATCGTTTGTTAAAAATGCCTGCACGTCTGAGGTTTATTGTCGTCAGAATCTTCGACTGTCTGGTCGTGTTCGAAAGATTGATTGTCCAAAAGTACAATATCTTGTTGTTGCTCGTAATATTGCATCTACAGCCCAGATTCAGAGATGCGTGACCATCCACAAAGTGAGGTGTATTATCGAGATTTTCGTAATTCGCTTAATGAGGGCGACGAGCAGCACCATAGATAATGACTACTCCTACCCATCGACAACAGAGACAAGAGGCGACGGTCTCAGTCAACTTAAGTGCAAATTGCTGTGTTCCTTGACTGGATATATATCATATCTGACTAGAATGGGGATTTTGGTAGGATTTACGCTTGCCTAGCATTAAGTCAGAGTTATTTTCCAAGCAATAATTGTGACATCACACAACGAGTCCAATGTATATTGTGGTCTAGATATTATTTCACAACTCTTATTTCGCACAATATTTTTTTTAATTACATCAAACACATTTTAACACATAAACGAAAATTTAACCAAAGAAAATTCGAACTACGGTGACTTAAAAGGGAACCACTGACCGTTTGTATAATGTATCCGCTCAGGCACAGAAGTGAAACATTCTGCCCCAACTGGATCAAGATGGCAGGTGAGATGATCTTCTCCAGGAGTTTCATACAACTGAAAATACAGATTGAGGATGTAGTAGGATAACTCACTCGTATAACTCTCAGAATAAGAAAGGATGACAGTGTCTACGATTTAGAAGTTTGTTTACACAAATATTTTTTTCTTATTTCGAATGTCCCTAACAGAGACCCTACATCTTAATAGAACATTCCTTCTTAAACTAATTAACTTAATAATGACCAATTGCATTGTAGGAACACGCAGAATCTATTAAAAGGAATTAAGTGTACAAAACCACAACGGCCAAAATGTTAATCGTCCGATCTCTTTAAAACAGACTCTCGAACTAATCTGCCATGATAACAATGATGATTTCGCATGTTGAAATACACAAAACTCTCGCCAAGATGAATCAAATTATATCATATAATTAACATAATTAGCTTTATCTTAAATTATTTCTATAGCTCAGAGGTATGTGCCACATAAATTGTATTTTATTTTAATTGAAAATGCTTGGTAGTTCTCCTTTCAACATCATGAATGTTGAAGGAGATGAGATTGGTAACGGAAATACTCATATTATATTCTAGCATCGTATTAAATGTATATAATTGCTGGCCTCTGTTTTAAAAAATGATGTAGCTTCAAGGTAACAATGTCAATCAAAAATAAGAAAGAGAATATACCAAGATGATGTTGGAAGAGTTGATGCCTTTGGTATAACTGACTATTGTTTAGGTATGATGTACGCTGGAGAGCTGGAAAGCTGGAAAGCTGAATCGCGGCTACTCAGCGGAGAAACTATGTTCTGGCGTCAACAGGTCATTGTTTCTTGCCTCAGCAGGACGTACACGTGCTGGGAATAAATACTGATGCGCAACGTCTCAGGCGCCTGATCCCTGTTATTTCTATTTTACCAGTAGTTGGAGTCTAGGTTACCAATTTCGAATATAAGGATAAATTGACGGGAAACATGCAGCGTCCAGCCATGTGATGGGGTGTTTATAGTTTCGTTAGAAATCGAAAAATTAGACAGGTGAGCAGCGCGTTGTGCTGAAAATGACCGAGGTGTACAATACGATTTCTTGGTGTGACAAAGGCAGAGAGATGAGTTGACGACATGGCCCTGGCAACGCTGGAGCCATTTTAGCCCACGACGCTCTGAACTCCGCTCGATGGGAAAGACTGCGTACGTGCTGTGCTTGAGAGCCTTGCTCCATTTGTTGGAGAACTCGCATTGAAATCCGAGCGGCGCGGTGAGCACTGCCAATGATACCGAAATGCGTTATACTGTATGATCTCCTGGTGAGGGAAAGTGATCGCGGCGAGAAGACAAATTGATCTTGGCCACGCTTGGGAAGTTTGCTGGTCCAAGATGCTCTGAACTCAGCTCGATGCGAAAGACGTGCTCGGCTTGTATGCGTGCTCGCCTTGCTCTATCTGTTGGAGAACTCCCATTCCAATCTGAGCTGCGCAGTGAGAGCCGATCCGAGAACTGCAAGTGCCAATGCTG
Source organism: Teleogryllus occipitalis (assembly GCA_011170035.1). Lineage (NCBI taxonomy): Eukaryota > Metazoa > Arthropoda > Insecta > Orthoptera > Gryllidae > Teleogryllus > Teleogryllus occipitalis. The sequence goes on from BLKR01000717.1 coordinate 158,424, forward strand.
CAGAACCGTGGTCTACCGTACGATCTCCTGATGAGGAAAATGGAGAGAGGTGAGAAGACGAAGTGCCCCTAGCAACACTTAGGTCATTTTTTGGACCACGATGTCCTAAACCCAGCCCGCTTAGAAAGATTGACTTACGTGCTCTGCTTAAGAGTCTTTCTCTAACTGTTGGAGAACTCGCATTTCAATCCGACCTGCGAGGTGCTAGCTGCCAATGATACTGAACCGAGGTGTACCGCACGGTCTCCTGGTGAGGGAAGGTGAAAAGATGAATTGGCCTTGGCGACGCTTATTACAAATTTTGTCAACGATGTTCTGAACCCAGCCCGATGGGAAAGACTGACATACGTGCTCTCCTCGAGAGCCTTGCTATATATGCTGGAGGAATCGCATTCCAATCAGAGCGGAGCGGTGAGTGCTGCGAATGATATAGAAACGAGGTGCACCTCACGATCTCCTGGTGATGGCGCACACAGTGTCCCATTGCAAGGACGGCCTTCGCCGCCAGCAGTTGCTCCGCGCCGCCCTCGAGACAGCCGGCGCCAAGCACCTCCCTGGACACCATATTCGTGCCCCCAGCTGCCTTCTCATCTGCCTCGGTCCTTCGCAAAGAGGACGGGATCCTGTTCTTATTTCGCATTCATAATCTGCTCATAGAACTACAAGCGCCAGTAGTACTAGAATTCTCCTATGCTAAACATCAAATATCAAAACAAATAGCACTTTAACTTATCATAAATGTATACATGTGTATGTATATATGTATGTATATATTCTATTATTACAAGTACCTCATATTCTAACTTTCTGGTATTGTCACTTCTTTTCAACAAAATCTTCTATCGTGCCCATATTCTACTTCGAATTCATACATGAAAGTATTCTCCTTTCCTAAGTATATTTTTCTAGTTTAATTAGTATCAAAGCTCCGATGCTCAAATGACTTTTTATTTTATTTATTTACTTATTTTATTTATTTCTTTACCTATTTTATTTATTTACTCATATATTCACTTTCTTATTTACGTATATATTTACTTACTTTTTAGATTAACGCCAAAAAATAGAAAATTTTGGGTTGTAAGATGGAAAACGACAATTTGAAAACTTTTTACGGAACCCGTACGCGAACTGCCTTAATATAGATTCACTTGAATTGTAAATTCAAAAGCAACGTAAGGTTTTTGCAATTTATGATACAAACAGATTTCTTCTACCGGGTATACAAACTATTTTCACCGGGAAATAAGCTATAAATTATGGCTCTTACCCTTCAACGAATCCCACGCCAAGAAATCAACGTACAACCGCGAGAAAATTCAGAAAGATTATTTGATAGCACTGTTCGCGAAATATACACCTAAATTCCCCTCAGAGTTCAGGAAAACGTGTCCTCATAATGAAGATACATTTATAATCAGAAGAAAAGCAACGGGACCTTCTTTACATTTCCTTAAGGTATCGAGAGAAACTGGAGGAAAAGCTGATCAAATTGTGTCATTGACGCACAAGTTAATGTCAGGTTAATGTCAAACACTTCTTTCAGGTAGTTTCTACAACCTAAATGTTTCTAAATGTTTCTACAACCGTGTGTGGAATGAAAAATGTTAATGATAAACATTTACCAAATTTCAAATATTCTACAATTGATAGCTTATTGATAGCAGTGGGAATTAAATATAAAAAGCGAAAAAGAAAGTTCTAATTATAGAAAGAAATGATAAATTTGTGGTGACATTCACATCTACAAAAAATGTGGCAGTTTAGAAATGACAAAATAAACAGTACACATTGATGAAATTTGTATAAACGTTGGTCATAGTGTATAGTTTATTATGTAAATTAATTAATCAATATTTGACGGCACAATCAATAATTTATTTTTAATTTTATAAGATGTAGCGTCCGCTACTAAAACGCGCACGGCAGTGTGGTGCACAGCGGGTATCGTGGACACTTTCAGAGTGGACACATGTAGAAGGCATCGCAGTGGGCAGGAAGCGAAGGAGGCCGAGCCCAGGGTGCAGTTCGAGAGGGTACGCGTCACATTGGTGCCAACGTGTCGCAAGACCCGGCGGGGAGTGTCATCCGCCGGGTAGTAGCACCCGGCGGGTGGCGACGCAGCCTCAGCGAGGCTATAAAGGCGGGCCGGCCCTGAAAAGGGCAGCTTTTTTTCCTCGTACTTTTGTCGCGAGACCATCGCGAAAGGCCAGTGTGCGTGGGAGGCCGCAAGCTTGCGGGTATGAGCGCCAGGCTCATGTTAACAGTACATTCGGCAGTTAGCAGATGCTAACAGGGATCAAATGTTCATGTAGTAAATGGTAGGACAGTTATGTGTATATATGTAAATTAACTGTGTATATACCAAAGCCATCTTATCTGTGATTTGTGAAACCCACGACGTCATAAAGACAACGCATGTAAAGGTTTCCTGTGTGGGTAAGCTAATTAAAACATTACGTCTTTAATAATAATAATAATAATAATAATAATAATAATAATAATAATAATAATAATAATAATAATAATAATAAAATAATAAGAATAAGAATAAGAATAAGATAATATATATAATAACAATAATAACAAAGAAAACATTGGCAATAGATAACAAGAGTTACCATCGTTCTAATGTCTACCCTTACCTTTCAGAACATTTCCACATGTTGAATTACTAATTTATTTATTTCTATCCTTTTACGTTACACTATCCCATATACATTTTGTTTCTCGAGTTCAAAATTCTCATCATATTTCATGATCATGGGTGCGCTAGGACTTTCCTTAAAATAAACATTTTCGAAAGGAAACAAGGATACAGATATCACTATTTAATACTGTAGCTTCATTAGCAGCTCTTTCCGTCATGAGCGTTGTGGGAGGTTAGTGGTTGAAATATTTATCTGACTGTTGTTATTTGAGCTAAATCGAATAATTAGGTAGTTGTCGTTAATGCATTCAAATTAGTTGATATCTCATTTTAATTTATCCAACATATTGATAACGAAATATATTTACGAAATGCATTTTATGAAACAAACACAAGACAAGTGAAGTCGTAGGCTTCCGCGACCAGAGTCGTGTAAATGATCTTGGCTGTCCAGGTGACGCCGCGTCGAAGACTGTGAAGGCACAACAGCCCTGAGGAAGACCACGACAAGTTGTCGAAACGTCGGCAACACAGCCTTCGTCACGGCGTCACCTGGACAGCCAAGATCATTTAAACACAAGACAAGTATTTTAAAAATATAATATGCTGACCCAGGATTTTGGGTTACAGTTGCGGGCTCTATTCCAGATCACGTTGATCCAACTGATCCCTGTTGGGCGCAGACATTCTTAAGAACTAATAACACATTCTACACTGTGCAATACTTTTTACACAAAATTGATAAGCGTGATTTTCAGTGCATAACGCACTATGTGAGATAAATAAATACTAATCTTTTTGAAAACAAATTAAATCATTATGTTCAGACTGAAAGAATTCATAAAACTCACTGGTCATTTATATGTTCAGCATTTATTTTCTCTAAATATTCTCCAAGAACCTTCAGTTCAAAAGAGAAATATATAAAAAGAGAAATGTACAGAAGATCTGCTGCATTAGTTGCAAACGCTACTAATGAGGATCCAACAACCTGAAATTGAACACCACCATATATTACTACGAACATTCATCGCACTTATAGAGAGCATAATAAAGAAAAATGCACTAATTATTTTTGCGTCTTCTTTTGGATTCTGTAATGCTTATAGGTATATCCATATCCTAGTCAGCCGACTCAAACAGCTTATCTCAACACAATGCGAGTCCATGCATCTGGCAATACTACCTGTGGAGAACTATAATCTGACAAGAACCCTAGTTAACTCGTATTTAAATATAATGTAAATAATTCAAACCATCTGACACAATTTAAAAAGTTTACAAATTTTATTTTTGAACATCATGACAGTCTGATTATTTCCAGCATTCTCCGATTGGATTTCTTACAAAGTCTACACCTATATTTTTAACAATAAATGTTCTGAAATATTTCAGTAAAGGTCTAACATACTAAGGTTTTTGTTAAAGAATACAAATGCTACAATAACTTTTTAAGTTATCATTTACTATCTACAATTCAACTGATTGCCGTTAATTAAAAGAAAACGCATATAAAATAAACATTCTGAAATATATGTTTGATTTCGACAGTAACAACTTTCCAAAAAATGATATTCGCGATAATGCAAATAAAAAGAATATAATGATTACAACTCAAAGGACCCACGACCACCATAAAACTCGAAAGAACATTTACAAGGATATATATTAGAAGAGAGAAAGAACATAACTGGAAGCAAAGCGGATAAAAAAATAGGTGCCAAAACAGCACATACTTTCTCGCATTATTTCTAGCCGCTCCACTATATTTTAAAACTACATAAACATGCAAAGTGTTTTCAACCAGCAAAAAAATATTTTCTCGTCCGAGACTCGACCTCAGGTCCTCCGAATTAATTCGCCATTAACCATGCCACTTCGCTACAGAAGCGCCGTGAGGTTCGAACTCGGTAAGACGCTTAATTCTCTCAACCCAATATTTCCAACCTGAAAATTTAGCAATTCTCGAAAATACGGAGAGTTGGGAACAGAAAATGAGACCAGGATCATATATTTATCGTTGCTTGATAAATTGAATTTACTACATGTAGCAACAGGATTTATCCACGTTTTCGTTACCACGGCCATGCAATGAGAGTTTTTCTACCGAAAATACCCCGTTCACCGGCACAAAAATACATGACTTGAGAAGGAAGTACGAGAAATTAAAATGATAAAAAAGTGAAGGTGAAAAAAAGTTTTGAAAAAAAATTGTCAAACGGTTTAAGCGCTAGCGTTGACATGGACGGAGGGACGGACGTACGGACAGACAGACAGACGGACGGAGACCCGGACGAACAGGGACAGACGAACGGAGACCCGGACGGACAGACGGACGGAGACCCGGACGAACAGGGACAGACGAACGGAGACCCGGACGGACAGACGGACGGAGACCCGGACGAACAGGGACAGACGAACGGAGAGCACCGGGCAGACGGAGAACGACGGACAGACGGAGAGCGCTGGACGGACGGACGGAGAGCGCCGGACGGATGGAGACGGAGGGACGGAGACAGACGGAAGGAGACGGAGGGACGGAGACGAAGGAGGGACGGAGGGACAGAGATTGATTGATTGATTGATTCATGTTTCCGGGCGCGTCAACTACTCAGGTCATTAGTCCCGTTAGTGTAGTGCATGTTTTTTTCTCGGGAGATAGCAGTGATCTTCCGCCACTGGATGGCGAGATCCGGCACCGACCTACCGTCGGCTAGTGGGGTTTCCCCCTAACCAGGACTCTCCCACCAGCGGGGCACCGCCCCAGCCGGGACAAGCTCTCAGCCCCCGACCGGTCTCCCGGGATATGTGGTAGTGTAGTGCATGTTAGTGTAAGTGTGTGCGTGTGTAAGGGGAGAGGAAAGGACAAGGAATGGGAAGGATAGATCGCGCGCGGTCCGTAGCCCGTTTGATAGGGTACTGCTCCGGCATTCGCCTGGTGTTGATCGGAGAAACCACGGAAAACTACCGGTCAGAGCAGTCGGCCGCTAGAATTCTCCTCCAGACAGCGACTGAATTCGACCTAGCTGAAAAGCTACTGCCGAAAATCCTGCCGCCGTCAGGACTCGAACCTAGGACCTCCCGGTCAGAGGCGCTGCAGTGACTTCAGTTGATGCACTGAGCTACCGCTCCCGGTATCGACGGAGACCGACGGACGGACAGACGGACACGGACAGACGGATGGACGGACGGACAGACGGAGACGGACAGACGGATGGATGAACGGACAGACGGACGGACGGACGGACACAGAAAAAACGGAAACATACAGACGGAGAATGATGGACGCACGGGCGGACAGACATACAGACAGACTGACAGATGTATTTTTGCCTATGATTTTTTTTTTGGTATCAAGGACACACAAAATGTGGATTCTGGCTACAAAATTTTCTATACGTCTCATAAATAGCATACACTTCCCACTTAAGGACGTAACTAAGTGATTTCTAGGCATTTTAGGATCTCTTGGGTTTCCTGTACTTTGCCAAGGGAATAAGAGGTTCTTTTTTTGCACTTACTAACATAAGAGCTAAATTGCTGGATCGTAATTTACAAATTGGGTGAAGAGCGTAATAGAACTACTGAGAGCAATTAATGAGTTAGTCAGGAGATCGACTGGAGGAGTGATCCCCTACTTCTTGAAGGCAATGATCTTGGTTAAGCCCCAGAGGTGCCAACCACTACGGGCATGATTCTTGAGTTCGTCACTCCATAAAGTTGTGCTGCCAGGGAAATGACTCATAGGTATTTTATCACTTTTTCCTCCCAAGCATTCAGGAGACTCGACACATCCTCGTGGCGGATAGTCATGTCGACCTTCCCAGGAGGCTCCCTGACGGCTTTACCAAGTGGGGTTTGAGTCTAATCCGTTCGGCAAAGAAGAAAGTGGCTTCGTTGGACCCTACTCTACGAAGTTCTTGGCCTCGTCATGACGCTTTATTCTTCATGGCTTAGTAAAAGAGCATTGACGCAGGATGTAATTCATTGTTTGTATCGCTGTTTTCCACTCCCTGCAATATAGAGACACTCCCTACTTCGGGTAGATTCATTTGCAGCAGTATTCCATCTCAATGGGAGTGCCATGATAAAACAAATACTCGGGACAAGTTACAGGAAATAATTTTTTGCATAAAGAACAAGATTTATTCGCTTTTCAATATCAGGGCCCGCGTCGCAAATAGTAGTTTTCGCGTTATTTGGGCTTGAAATTAATGCAATTTATAAAAAATATCCCAAAAATCGCTTCAATTTTTCTTCTCTTTTCCACGGAGAGAAAAAGGGACGCTTAAAATAATGGCGCGGATCTCATTTCCATTGAAGTCTATAAATTTTAGAACATTTCAAATTTATAGATAAAGCGAGAAAATATGTGTGGTTGAGCACCATGTATTAAAAAAAAATTATTCGGAAAAAATTCCGCATTATGCAGTCGAATATTGTATAATTCACAATTGCCGGGACCGCGGTTCACGTAAGGCAGATTGTCGTATTATACATCCGCCTTGAGCAAGTTTTCTTGAAATATATTTATGAAGACCGGTCGAACTGAAACGTTAAAATAAGGTCATCTGATATAATTGCTGAATCCGCCCATACTCTCCATTCCGCATCCAACGCATGAGCCAAACCACCTGATGCGCGTAGCAGAGCAGAAACCAGAGACAGTATCGCGGCTCGCAGATGTCGTTGAAGGGCAAGTGCAGCTGGTGGCCCAAAACCGCCATGCCGACCGGCGCGAAGAGCCAAACGCCGACGGTGAAGGTGCAGATGATGTAGTATGTGAGCGCTGTGATAACAGACGGCAACGATCAGGAAAAACCATAGTTCAGAAAATAAACGATACAGATTTATCATATTTGCAATGAGGCCATTGCTGGTCGCCGGGCCCAAACTCACCCCTCGGTCAAGCCAAATAGGACAGTCCCTGATTTGACACGGCTCAGCGCAAGACGCGCGAACATGTGCCTGTCTTTATAACCAAAGGTTTACGACTAGGTTGGGAGTGTCTCCCGGGGACAGCCCTTCAGGCAAAGAGCGGGCGGCTGCCCGCCCACGGTTACAATAGACACCGGAACAAGCGAATTATAGAGATCCCGGCTACTGTCTAAGTAATCCCATAGGACTTATATAATCATCACGGAGACAGCAGAAAGGACTGCTTGGTTCATTTCTGGTGTACTGGCCAAGACACACGCACAACAAAGACCACCAATCACGCGCCCAGAAAATGACATTGTTAGAAAATTCCCTATCGGCTTCCGACTCGCGTCGAATATTCGAGAAACTAAGATTTCGACCAATAACATTTAAAATTCCGATCACGTGAAGGAGCGATGTGCAAAATTAGAAAATAGAGTGGGGATGCGCTATATGTTTCGCTCTAATTAACCAAACGTCCAAGCCACCCACGCAACTTTAGTATCATCAGAATGCGGGACTCAGAAGAACGCCATACCGGTGTCTATTATAATAGATGACGCTCTCGCTGACCACGCCGGTATGGTGTTCTTCTGAGTCCCGCATTCTGATGATTCCACTGACCGCGATGGCGCGATAAATGCAGGGCATGTGACGCACACTGGGTCAGTTCTGGAAAGGTGTAACGTGCTACCTCCCCTAGCAGAAAGAGTGGCGGAATTTTCCCCAACCAGATATCTCCCACGAACGGGGCACCGCCCTAGCCGGGACAATCTCTAAGTCCCCGACCAGTCACCCGGTATGTGTGGTAGTATAGTGCACGTTATTGTGCCTGCGCAAGGGCTGAGGATAAGACAAGGAAGAGGAAGGAAAAATCACGCGTGGCCCGTGGCTCGTTTGTTAGGGTATTGCTCCGGCATTCACCTGGTGTTGATCGAAGAAACCACGGAAACTACCGATCAGAGCAACAGGCCGCTACAATTCTCCTCCAGACAGCGACTGAATTCGACCTAGCTGATAAGCTAAGTGTCGAAAATCTTGCCGCCGCACAGTGTGTAATTTTGGCAATCTAGGTGGACTTAATTCATAAACTACAAAAGTATGGATTGTTTACTGTTTTAGCTAACATATATTGAAACTAAATGATAATTCTCATATATGGAACAAGTTTTGTTAAAATATTTTGACTACAACTATTTTTTTACAATAATAAAAAATCGCGCATTTCACGACTTGACACAGAAAAACGCCAATAAAACTTAAAATAATGTATATACAGTAAATAAATTAACTAATTATTTTCAATATTAATTTTTAATATTTCAAGAAGAAAATAAAAATATAGATCAGCCCCTATGGAAACAAATTAAAGAATTAGAGTAAAAGAGAACTATTACATGCTAGTGTATTTTCAGTCGCCATCCGATGAATCCTCGGATGAGGTAATGCCATGTACTTCTTCAGGGTCTTGTTGATCAATGTCTAGCAAATTAACAATTTCTTGATTGTATTTCTTCTTTTTTGGTTTTGGAGATCCCTGTAGACTTGCAATGTATAGATCCGATGTAATGAGAAGCCTGTTCATGAGATCAGTGTTTGTGTCTTTTCTTGATGTTTTCCTTGTAAATAGTTCCCTGAACTTCCTGTTGTCTTTATTTCTTGCTTCCGGAGCTTCTTCAGATAGCTGTCCAATAGGTAGAATGCAACTATCAACTATGTCGCTTCCGTGGAAGAGAATCTTATGTAGAGTTACAGGCATGCGATACCACTGGTGATGTTGGAGATGTAGGTCTCGTGTGTCATAAATAAATTTTTGAAAAGTATTGAAGTTGATTTTTTCACCACTGTTTAGGCATTCCAATATGATCCCAAAACGTTTTATTATGTCCAGATTTATTCCAGTTATTTCCGAAGATATCTTGGGATTTCTGAAGAACTTTCGGGCAGTATTTCCATCATTAGTATTGCCACTTTGTGGTTTAGGCATATCGATCAACAGTCCCAACTCCTGCCGAAATTTATCTGGGATTTTTTTTTCATTGAGCTACTTTTTCTTTATTTTCAGTTCCTCTTACATGACTTGTTTGAATTTCCAGACGATACGAAATGTGCAGGAGACATTCAAATACCCTTATGAAGAGGAGATATTCTGAAGCAGAGATATTCTTTCTTCACTTTTTTTGTGCGTAGAGCTGTCTGTGTGGAAGAACACGATGAAACGGCATTGCAGACTTTGCCATCCACCATGCAAAAAATCATTTTTGGTGTAATGGAAATTTCTGAATGGAGAAATTCCATAGTAGTGGGAGTTAATAACCCTATCTGTTTTTTTACTTTGCTTACTTCAGTGTTAATAACACTTGACGTTTCTTTTGCAAAAATAAATTTTATAGGGCGACAATACTTAGTTGAAGACGGTGTGGAATTTTTCCAAATTACATTTTCTCCACCAACAGTCTGCATTTGTATTGGCACCATAGACACACTAAACACATTTTCGTCTGAGTAATTTTCTTCAATGAACTTTTGTCTGTATTTGTTTTGCTCTGAACCATCGCAACCCCATTTTATAATAATTTCAAAAATAACATTAGATTGTAGTTGAAATTTCTCTCTGATATCTTGGATTTCGCACAAACGACGAATTGTATGGTAAATAACTGACTGTAGAAGTATCTCAGCCGATATTTCTGTCACTTTCACTCCTCCTGGATAGCACATGACTTTTGCTTCCTTAACTCTGTAATACGGTGGATATAATTTACAATTTGTTTTTCGGCTTGCTCTCGTATTCGTAAATATTGCCGAGTAGACAAATTCGTACTCACCATTAGAGCGAGTGCTTGTTCTGGAGAGAAAAGATGGTTCCTGATGCAACGATCTTCGAACTTTCTTAATTTTTGTGCCTCTATTAGGAGAAGCAAGTACAAGTTCCTTCACTATGTTCGAAGAATCTCTTTTTCCTTCATTCCTTAATTTTATGCCGGTAGCTGTTCCCAATTCTTCTGTGGATAAACATAAGAGCTGTTTTACTCTCCGTCCTTTAGCTCTAGGCGACACGAACTAAATGACGGCCAACGCCTCTAGTAGTATCATCTAATTGTGATGTCTTTGGGTCAATTGTTGATAAATTTATTGAAAATTTGATGTCTTCCTTCAGCCACGATGAGTAATTTTCTAGAAAACGCTGTTTATGCCTCGCACATTTTTTCCATTTTCTGGTGATTAACTGGCAAAAATTTTTAATTTGAATTTTTATGGGCATGATTGAAGTGTCGGTAATAATTTCCTCACTTAATTCGTGTAAAACATACGATAGCACGGCGTCATACCTTGCTTCCGTGGAGCTTTCACACCATACATGAAATAGCGTCCTGCGTGAAATCAAGCGCTCCACTGCGAAAACAAATTAAAAACTCGTGAGTGCGCAGGTATGCGCAGCTGATCTTTCATGATTCCAATAGCCAAATGAATAAGGTTTAATACCTACATAGTCACAAACGTCAACTCCTGTAAACTCTGTATTAAAAGTCTAGATACATTTGTAAAATGGCGCGAAAGTAGAACTAAAATTACTTACTTTTTCAAAAGACCCCCACAAGCAATCGCAAACACTTTTTGCTTATCTTTAGGCACTAATAAAAAGAAGAAACACCCAAAAACACAATTATTTAATCACTATCTCTCTGTGAGTAGAAGGCGATGAGCAATGGTCTCCAACACGAGATGTACTGAAATGCGATTGACAGAGCCGCGCGGTGTCAGCGCGAGATCGTGCGAGTTTGAACTTGTTCTACTGCCGCCTCAAGCGATGCAGAAGAAAAGCAATACCCAATTCATACACTATGGACATTCTAAAATCAAACAAATACCCAACTTAATTCATTTGAGTACTTTGGAAAATTGAATTATGTCCACCTAGATGGCCGAAATTGCACACCGTGCGCCGTCAGGACTCGAACCTAGAATTTCCTGGTCAGAGGTTCTGCAGTGACATCAGTTGATACCCTGAGCCCTCCCGGTCAGTCTAATTGTTTTGAAAACTAAATATTTCAAACGCTTCGGCTTTCTGTCAAAACAATAGTGTATCAAGAGAAGTCGCTAGAACGCGCCCCGTCAATTGCAAAGGGCCACAAGAAATTGACGTGCAGATGTACACAGTCAAACTTTTTTTTCGCAAGCAACACAGGTTTCAATGGCTTCTAGGAAGCAATTGCTTCGCATTCCGTTGAAAGCTGAAGAGGTAGGGCGCACCGATATGGAGATGCGAGGATCGACTGTCGCCGCCCAAACTGCAACGACGTTTTTCTGCTTAGGAATAAAAGTGCATCATTGCTGAGAACACCGCTTCAAATATTCTTTGAATTTCAATCTGTGAAATTTGGAAAATAATGTGAAGAACGGGATTAGAACCTTCAAGATTTCGCAGGGAAAACCCCTAAATTACATCAATTGAGACCCGGGTTTAGACATTTAGGTTAAAATTTCGATTGACGTTTCTTCAAATTCGGATTCAGCCATTTCGAGTTAGACTTCTGTGACTTCTTCTTAAATTGTGGGTTTTATTTCGATTGGCACTTCCACTTCAGCACTCGAGTTCAGTACATCGACCAAATTGCAAGATTTTTATTTGCCCCTCCGAGATACATTACGTCTCCCGAATACAGCAGAAAGATGCATTTCTGGAGATGATTCTTACTGAAGACGGTCTTTGAGAGCAACGGCTCGTAAGTATCCGTCAAGCATTTCACGGGACGGAATAATAGAAAGTGATACATTGTGCGCGAGGGCCCTCCTTAGCGTTGCTTTGATTGATTGATTTTTTTCGTGTTTCCAGGCGCGTCAACTGCTCTGGTCATTAGTCCCGTTAGTGTAGTGCATGTTTTTTTCGCGGATGATGGCGGTGATCTTCCCCCGCTGGATAACGAGATCCGGCGCCGACCTACCGTCGACTAATGGGGTTTCCCCCTAACCAGGACTCCCACCAGCGGGGCACCGCCCCAGCCGGGACAAGTTCTAAGCTCCCGACCGATCTCCCAGAATGTGTGGTAGTGTAGTACATGTTAGAGTAAGTGTGTGTGGAAGGGGAGAGGATAGGACAAGAAATGGGAAGGACAGATCGCGCGTGGTCCGTTGCCCGTTTGGTACTATACTGCCCCGGCATTCGTCTGATGTTGATCGGAGAAACCACGGAAAACTACCGATCAGAGCAGCCGGCCGCTAGAATTGTCCTCCAGACAGCGACTGAATTCGACCTAGCTGAAAAGCTAGTGTCGAAAATCCTGCCGCCGTCAGGACTCGAACCTAGGACCTCCTGGTCAGAGGCGCTGCAGTGACATCAGTTGATGCACTGAGCTACCGCTTCCGGTCCTTAGCGTTGCCGATCTCTCGGTTCTCTCGGGTTCCGATTCTCTCGGGACACCAACACGATTGCGGACGGCTCAACGCCGCGGCGCGGCAGTGGGTCCTAGGGTCGCGCATCGCCCTACGCCCGGCCTCTAGTCAACGCTTGTGTGTGGTCATACCGACGGACGATTCATGATGACACCGTCATTGTGCCGCGGAAATTCGCGTAAGCTTCGCAGTGTTCCTCTCGCCCCTCCCCGTTTCCTTCGGAGGTTCAAATCGTTAATATCATGGTGTCTTAATATTATGGCAGATTAATAAAATGGTGCAATGGAAAGGAAGATCTGGCATCCTTCTAGGTTAAAAAATGTTTTAATATGTAATAGAAAGATGTGTTATATTTCTGTATTTTCTTGCTATATTTTTGATAAAAAAGTAGATACGTGATATATTACAGAAATTACTTATAAAATACCTCTTATAGAGCTTATCGTGTCTGAAAATTCTTAAAGTTCACTCTGCCCCAATATGGGGTGCAAAATTTTAGGTTTTCGTGTGCAATATTTTAGATTGTTTTAGGTAGGTAGGTAGGTAGGTACGTACGTAACTCAAGTGGTTATGAATGATCGTATTTGGATGAATGTTGAATGTCATTTTATTTTTTAATTTCCAAAAATAATCCCTTTCCCTTTCACCCACCTTCCTCTAAAGATTTTGTCAGTGAAAACTGACAGTGTTAACTGGCAAGTGTTTACACATTACTGACCTTGTCGCCTGGTGACTGAGAAGAAACTTTACCCAAGCAGAGGCACCTTCATATTAGCCACTACGGACTGACTTAGTGGTATTGTACGATACATTTCTTGTATCGCTATTCGATTGAAATATTACGGACGTGATTAGGACAGAAATTGTCTGAGGAAATTTAATAGTGCCCTGCACCTACATGCCACATGCGTGACATGGCATATTGAGGATATTCGCCCCTTTGAATCTCCGCTCTAGGAAATTTCTAACGCGCAAACTTAAGCTCAATACAAAGTACGGAGGTGGGTAAAGGCTCCAACTATGGGGTGCTCTGAAAAAATATTAAAATATTCGAGTAAAAGTCCTAAAAGTATGTTCGGTTTAAGTCGATTGTTAATCAACGCGTCCATAACG
>BLKR01000717.1:177500-419757 GCA_011170035.1 Teleogryllus occipitalis
GATGGGGCGGGGCCCGGGCCCCAAGGAGGCTGCTTCTACGGAGAATGACGTCATCCGTGGGACTGCCTGCACGTGCCGCTCTGAGACCGCCCGCCCTCTCCGTACTTACCAATCATATCATTTTATTTATTTGGTTGGTTTTTTATCTATATTTGAGAAGTATTTATTTTATTAAATTATTTTTCCACGAGACTGTTACCGAATTACATGGCGAAATTTCAGTTTATTCACTAGTACAACTATTTAATATTTAAACATTTTCTTTCGAACAGACATCACGTGCTGCCCAACCCTGCTCCACTCACTGTGAGCCACGCCCCCGCGTGTTACGCCACGACCTGGTCCCTGCACGTCCGCATAGTGCCCCACCCCCAGGCCCATGAAAGGGAATAGACAATTGGCCTGTCGCTGCTTCATTCTTTTAATGTTATACTACACATTAGTGGCTGTACCTCGCGGAGAATGAAAAGTTGCAACATTTCTTCTCCTTTTCCTCCGTTTTCCACTATTATTGCTACATCTTCTTCTACTTTCCAATTGTAGAGCTAGAGAAGGTTAGAACTACATGTTATTCAACTGCACACTCGGCCCTTTTTTCTGTTGCATTACGTAATTTTCTATTTCCATGAAGTAGCTACGGGAAAGTAAAAATTGTGAATGACATCATTTAAGGATCTACTCTTAAAGAATAAATTTTAGAATGAAGAATATCTCTACCATAACTAATATAGTTGTAAGGGGGTCTCAAAATATTCAAACGTTTGCTAACTTAAAATAATCAAGAAATTGAAACCATTTGGGAGAAAGTTTCGAAAATGTGGAAAATTCATGTAAAGTAACCCCCAAAACCAGAATATCCCTCACAAATTTGCAGGCTCTTAAGTTCGGCCAGATCAATCAGGGAATATTATTTTTTGATAATATCGAATAAAGCGTTTAGGTAATAATGTCTAAAGACGAACGGACAGACAGACAGACAGAGTTTTGGCGTTGAATAATTTTTAGGCAAACACGGGGATTCTGACTATACAAAAATATTAGAACATGTAAAATTTACTAGATATAATAGCAACATTTATTCACATTTTCAGTACCCGAAAACCACAATTGTTTTTGTAGAAATATTGCTGCTACTTTACAAATATTTATCTTGTTTGCTTAATTATGTAGTAGTCTTAACTACTAAAAAAGAGGTGTATAGACGGCAGGTAAATTAATTTGTGTACTTCCAGACAGACCGTCTCCCAACGCCTTGTTAATCCGATAAATGTTCTTATTTCATTCCGGTGTGTTTTCAATAACGTCTTATTTGATTTCTACGCAATACGGGAAATTGAAGAAATCGGAAACATAATGCAACAAAACGATGTACCAGGCCCTTCACGATGCAACAAAACGATGTACCAGGCCCTTCACGATGCAACAAAACGATGTACCCTTCTTCATTACCAGGCTACACGAAGAGATTGCTAATGTTTTTCAACGTACGTTTCGTGAGCTACAAAAATGGTTCGTCCCAATCTTAGTGATGATTATCTTCTATATACAAATCTGATAATTATATCAAATTGTGAGAGACACATAGGAATTAAAGGCTGCAAAATGGTTCATTCATTTCGTTATTAATTGAAAATCTCAAAAACACAAATTGTATGAATGTTTTAAAATTAGGATTGAAATCCTAATATAGGGGATACCGGGGCATGTTGGCAAAAAAATCTGATTAATATATTCTTACATCGGCCACGTAGCTTCCATAAGCCAATTTGTGTCACGTCTACAGACGTGAGTATGATCAGTGCAACGATAGTGGAACCGTGATCTCAAACTGTGTTTTTAAGCCTGGAGAACAACCTTTTCGTAAAGAAAACTTTTTGTAAAGAAAACTTTTCTGTAAAGAAAAAATATCTATTTCACTTGTATCACACCGTATTGTTGCCTCGATAAATTCGATTTTATTTGAAAGAGATTGCACATTATTCGAATGCACTATTATGCACGCATTATTGCATTATTCGAATCTTTTGCATGTACCTACTCGGATGTTCCTCTGCTGCATCTGACTCTAGTTGCTATTTATTTATCTCACTTTTACCTGTAGTGAGTGGTCGAAGGAAGTATCGTGTCCCGGCAGCAAAAGAAGGTGAGGAAGTAGAGATGACAGATGTAGAGGAATGAAAGGTGGGAGAGATAGTCCAAGGAGTAGGTTCAGAGGATAAAGTAATTGGGTCCAAAGGGGCCCCGGAGGATGGAAGAGAACTATGAGATGAGGGTGGGTATGAGTTATGGGCAGGACAGTACTGAGGTTGTGAAAGGATGTTTTGCAGGCTCGGTAACGCGTGCATGTTTCCCATCATGGTTCAAGAGAAGACCATGCCGGGTGAAGCGTTTTTCTGAGAGAAAGTTTAGCTCAAATAATTTAATGTGTGCCTCTCAGATGCAGTTTTCATTGGTTGTTCGCGTATCTAATATCTTAGCACAGTGTTGGTTTGTTGTATCAGAAGTGCGCAGCGAGACTATAATATTCGTGATTTGGGCAGCACGTTGAAGTTTGTCAACATGTTGCTCAGATGTGAAGTGATTGCACAAATTGATGTCATTCTGCCCTCCTATGATGACTGAATCCCGTTTGGTGAGAGTTTTTGGTGTGGGTATCCACCTCACTGGTCACGTCGGCAAACCTCCCGTTAGGTTTAAACACACCCGTGAGAGAGAAATAGGATGGGAGTTTCCAATTGACCAGGGAGGAGATTTGTCGCCCACGGCTAAAATTAGTACTTTTTTGATGGGCTCAGTAGGAATGTCCTTGTTTACTTGTGGGCTAGTTTGCGCAACTCCACGTGTCTTTGTTTCTTTGCGCGTGCTAGCCGGTTTGCGTTGGTTTGTTGATAGACGTGTCGATGATAGGACGGCGTAGTGAGGATTGGGAAGGCAAGGGAACTCATTGTTATAATATAATACAGAAATTCTGATTTTAGTCGTGATTGGTAGTGATGATTGTGATTTTGCTTTCACGGGTGGACGGTTGTAAGTTTCTGGGGTGTTTCCTATTGTTGTCCAACCATCTGTGATTTGAACGACCTCTTCGAGCTTTCGAATATGTTCATCTAAATTATTTTTTATGTGTGTTAAGGCTGTTAGGAAGTCAGCTTTGAGAATGTATAGAGTAGAAAGTGTGTAGCGAATAGTATACATGTCACGAATTCATATCGAAGTGCGCGGTAAATACAAGAATAAATAAATAGATGAAAACTCAAACTAATGAAAAAATCCTAAATTATATTTTTAATATAGGGGTGTTAAATTATTTAATTTAAGTTTCGTATTTATTTAAAGAATAAAAGTAATGTGTTGGTAATTAGTATTGAAGTGTTATTGATTAATTTCGAAAAGAGTTCATTGGCTTTACGTTTATAGATCTACGCTGCAAACTAATAAATACAATTAGATTACTATACTTTACCTATTGAAAGGTCACAAAATTCGCCAATTTTATATTCGAGAATTTGAAAATACAAACTTCAAGTTTTCCGTTACTGTTATAGATGAATATTTGAATTTTGATGTTTTTCACAATTATCCAACACTTTCACTAATAGTTTAAAACTTTACGCAAATTTAAATTTATTTATAGAGGAAATAAGTATTGGAAGTCTTTAACCTCCTTCAAATGTAGGTTTGTTCGTTACGCCGTCTTTTAAACCAATATTTATATTACTTCTTTTCCACTAGTTCAGACAATATAAATCCTTTTGAGTTTATATATAACAAATAAACAAGCGAAGAAAATATTTTAACAACAAAAAGGTACCTGAAAGATGTAGGAAAGTTGTCAAAATTAGTAAAATATTGGAGCACAGCCAGAGCATGTCAGTCACACACGCAAGCAAGCCTTTCTCGTAACCTGTAGGTTACGATTCCCCCTAGAGTATTCTCTATGTTTAAAAGAGTGATTGCTGTTTACAACTTATTCCTACGTTTTGGGTTCTCAACATTTCAGCATTGTAACCATATTGCGTCACAAACGTTGGGGGTCACAAACAGGGTACTACTAGCGACAAGAACATAGAGCTACACAGCGCGTATGTATCTTTAATTTCGTGTTTTCAAAGTCCTGTTTGTTAAATCAGTGAATCACCCAATTCAATCTTACATGCTCGAACAATATCTAAGTCTTTATTAGTAGGAAGAGAATCTCATTTCATTCGTGGTTTTGGTTTAATTATTTTTATTTAGCTCGTTACAAATTATTATAATAAATGGAACCCTCAGAATATGCGATCAGGATAAACTTTTTAATAGTTAATTTACCCTTCAAACTACTGATTACGGAATTATCAGGGTCAACATTTTATAGAAGAATTGAATGTCAATTAATACACAGATATAATTTTCTCAGTTTTCCAGGCTAGTTTGCTTAGCAGAAAAAATAACGAAATCAATTTGTCTCAAGTATTAAATATTCAGACATTGTATTTTCGACGACGCGTAGAAGTGTAATTGATTTACGTAAGCTAAATTAAAACAGGTGTGTAGTAACTTCACATTAATATACCGGACAAAGACAAATGAAAGATTTTGCAGTGACTGCGTTCAATTACGGAGCTGCAAGATAAGCGAGAACGCTAATCCCAAGAGAAATTTATCACTGATCTGGAATGTTCTGTGTGATCAAAACAAAGCTTTTTATACTACGAAAGAATTTTAAGGAGAGTTTATACGTTTTGTATCTTACAAGGAAGACTCCTGGAATTATCAACGATTATTCGCCTGATAACGGTAGTAATTAAAAGCTCTCTTATCGTCAAAAGAAAAGAGATGACTACATGTACTGAAACTAAGTGAATTTCAATGCTTTGGGAATTGCTAATGAGTTTGGGTTGAAGTTCAAAATAAACAATACAGAACCATAAAAACAAGTAAATTTGTACATATTTTTGCTCAGTGATTTGCGTGTTTCTCTTTTGACTACAGAATAAATCTGACCAAAACAGCATCAAAAAGATCGCCGTTTCTTCACGATAAAATTCTTGGTACTCCTAATTCAATAATTTAAGAGTTGGATGGAAGTATCAAGGTTTTACACATTATTTTATCAGATTTCCTTCATCTTCAGGTATTTTGACATAGAGTAAACATTTTTGTTAATTTCGTTGGGAACACGACGCAATCATTACATTTCATAAAAGTACATCCCTATTGTAAATATAAGTATTTTTAGTTCTTATAATAAATATCACAGAGGATTCTACATAAACTTGAATTGTATTTCACATTAATAGCCAGTTATATTAACATCGTCTTATACATAAATACTCATCAAAACCGCTTTCTTACAACTGCCGACCCACTTTCCCGTGTTGCCCATTTCGGTCTCACCCAATACACATGCGCATGCATATGTTCACATTAAAACAGAATCAACACTAGCAACTTGAAGAAGCAAAACTACTCGTATATTGGGCTTCATTAAAAGTACCAATTAAAAAATGATATTCTTTCTTTCCGATAGCTCCACAGTCTAGTGCGGGTCTTATTCTACTATCTGCGTTATCAGAGTACTACTAATGGTTCACGCTATACATTATTAATTCTTCAATGTATTATATTAATTCTTCAGATTGATATTGAATAAGACTGAGCAACTGCAGTCACAGACATTACATTTTTACAGAGTAATACTTGTAATAATAAAGAGAAACTTGCTGCAACATCGACGAGATGCTTCTCTTCGAAATTTCCCTTGCTGATATACAAATGGCAGTAAAAAGAACACAGAATTGGAAGTCGTCAAGTCTGGATGGTATCAAAAATATATTATTGTAACAAGTATTCCACTGCCACGCATCCAGGCCTGACTTGACTCTTCAATGAAGCTTTGGGAGATCCAACTATATTCTCCAAGTACATGTTGACAGGTAGAACGTATCTGGTGCCCAAACACGGTTATAGATCCCAGCCAAGAAATTATCAACAGATCACTTGCCTGTCAACTCTATATAAAATTTTGATTTCCATAATTTCTTCAAGAAATATATAGTAATTTAGTTCACCAGTCAATTTTTGCTGCTGAATAGAATGGCTGTCGCAAGGGAAATAAGGGAATGCAAAGAATTGTTAGTAATTAATAGTGTAATTACGCAGCGAATACGAAAGCAACAGCGCAATCTTTTTTGTATGCTAGATAGTTTACAAAAATGCATTTGATTCGGTACCTTACTCATGACTTCTAAGAGTCCTCGACTTGTATAAATCTGTTCGAAGATTGGTAGGTTTCTTAAAGAACTGTATGTATGAATGGAAAACATTTGCCAATTAAGAAGGGACCTGCTATTACGTGACGGAAGATTTCCAATTCGTCTGGGAATCATTCAAAGGGACAGCCTAAGTCAGCTATGGTTTGTATAGCACTCACCCATTTGAGAAGAAAGCTCAGACAATTAGGATATGGGCATTTATTGAAGAAATACCCTGACGTTCGTATCTCGCACCAGCTCTACCTGGATGATCACAAACTATGTGCTTCTAATAGAGATCACTGACAAAACGAGTTCAAACTTGTCAAGAGTTTCAGCGGTGCAATTTGTATTAAGTTTGGGATTGACAAATGCGCTACCCTTCAAGTAGTTCGCGTGCAAGTCCAAAACGGAGAAGAAATATGCAAATTTCTGGTGACACAATTATTAAAAATCTTGGCACTGAAGATTCTTGGAATGCTACAGACTCTGGAAATGCTGCAGTTGTTGGGAATTTTCGATTCAAACGTTATGAACAAGATTATACAGAACGTGCTATCGAGAGTAAATAAATTTTGCAAAACATGAATCAATAAACGAAGCAAAATACCAGCTATGAAAACTCGTGCTATTCCCATAGCAACTTGCACATCTGGAGTAATAAAATGGACAGAAACATCCTTACAAATTTTTGACAGGAAAATAAGAATTACACAGGCATCGACTTCACCACCCAGAGTTCAATGCACAGGCTGTACTTACCTCGAGGTAATGCAGGAAGAGGACTTCTTAACATGGAGGCACGGTGCTGACAGCAAAAAGAAAAGCTACGTCGGTACTTTCTATCCATTTACGTCCAAAGTGATCAAGATAAAAAGATGACCCCACTACGTCCGGCACAACTAAGCAAAGATTTTCATTACATGACGTATCAAGATTTTCAATAACAAGCATAGAACAGTGGAAGAAAATAGACAAGATATTGTTCTGTTTGATAAAATATATATCATACATCATTGATGTTGCTGTATCAAATGATGACACGCTTGTAACAACCGTTGATGAGAAAAGAGGAAATACCAAACACTGGCTTGTGAACTGAAGGACATGAATGACTGAGCGCAGTGGAAGTGCTTCCAGTAGAGGTGTCAGCGACTGAATTGGTCTCCAAGGAATGGCAACAGACAGCGAAGAAATTAAAACTAACTGAGAAGCATTTGCGGACCATTCAGAAAGCTGCATTATTGGGAACAGCAAATATAGCCCGTAAAATCACAGAACGATGCTGAATTACAAACGGTAAGGCGGGATAGTGTTCCTTTGTCGCCGCAGGCATTGGCTCAAGTAGAGTAGCGATGTGTTCTGCAAAATAACCATATATAACACAAAGAGTAAGTAGCTACGAAAATACATTAACGCTAATCCTATTTTTCTTAAAATGAGGGGACCGGCAGCGGTAGCTCAGTGCATCAACTGATGTCACTGCATCGCCTCTGACCGGGAGGTCCTAGGTTCAAGTCCTGACGGCGGCAAGATTTTCGACACTAGCTTTTCAGCTAGGTCGAGTTCACTCGCTGTCTGGGTGAGAATTCTAGAAGCCGGCTGCTCTGATCGGTAGTTTTCCGCGGTTTCTCCGATTAACACCAGGCGAATGCCGGAGCAATGCCCTACCAAACGGGCCGCGCGCGATCTTTCCTTCCTCTTCCTTGTCCTATCCTCTCCCCTTTACACACACACTTACACTAACATGCTCTACACTACCACATATTCCACGAGACCGGTCAGGAGCTTAGAGCTTGTTCCGACTGGGACAGTGCCCCGCTGGTGGGAGAGTCCTGGTTAGTGGAAAACCCCAGTAGCCGACGGTAGGTCGGCGCCGGATCTCGTCATCCAGCGGGGGAAGACAACCACCATCTCTCGAGAAAAAAACATGTACTACACTAACGGGACTAATGACCAAAGCAGTTGACGCGTCCGAAAACACGAAAAAATCAATCATTAAAATGAGGGAATTCATTGAAAATTGACTAACAATTCCATTAGAACATACACAAGTACTACAGATAACTTGTACGATCAAAATGCTCCTATGCACAGAAATACGTGTGCGAAACAATTTAGGCCCCGGTCCAATTTAGGCCACATACACGCAACACACGCCAAGTTGTGGAAGGAGGGCGTGCTCATCCGACAACGTGCGTCCCTTCATCCTGCGACTGTACGCGGACGGCACGACCCGCGACGGAGGTAATAATAATGGGATAGCTCAAAACACCACGCCCTACGGCGCGTGCAAAGTTCGCAGAACTGGATCTTAAGGGCTTGCCGCGTTGCCAGGCGTAACCCCAATAGAAAATGAGGCGTCCTCATGCTCTTCTTGAGCGTCCACACTTACCGCAAAACCTGGAGAAATTGCTGGCAACTATTCAAGCTGTATGGAACGGCTGAGTTTAGTTCAGAGGTAGTGTTAGTCAAGCGGTAATATTTACCCATTGCCGCTGTGTCTGTAGTGTTTATGAGCATGAGGCCTTAGGGTTCGATTCCAGACGGGAGATTCCCGACCCTATATATACATGAAGAAATAAAGGAAGTCATCTCCGTCAACTTAATAATGTTAAGTTGTCTTAATATTAGTATTAATAGTCAATGTATGAAAACGTGTGCCACACTGGTTGCTGGCTCCTAAACTCCACTATTTAAACGAGACTCCAGCTTTGTGCGTTTGCGTAGAAACTCAAATCGAGACAGTCAAGGAGCCAACTTTGGTCTGGCACCTCCTGAAATGTAGCATCCAGCAGAAGCGTGTAGTAACACAGCCAGCCTTCGACAAGCAAAGCCACAATTCTCACGGCGTATTGCGGTGGCAAATGCTACAAATACATTCCTTTGCATTATTTCCTGGAATAGCCTTTGCCCCGTGACTCCTTAATGTTTACCCAGTGTATAACAGCGCATCAGCGTACCTATGCCACTCGCACTAATTTGCCGCACGTCTACATGCGTTCCTAGAACTATAGGCTTCTACCGAGAGGTAATTATGTAATGTAATAATGTTGTGATCTTGGTTTATAGAAACACCATAAACTTTCTCTCCTCTTCCAAGAGGAATTCCTCGGGTTATTATCCAAGTATCAAGCTAAAGACGTTGAAAAATTATATATTCACTCTTCAGCAAAACCTTTCTCGTATTCGCTAGTTTTGTGATGTCTTTGGCCGAGTCTAGCTATTCGGATCGGGGGGGGGAGGATCCTGAAAAGGCTGCTGACAAAATGCTATGCACGTGATCCCCGCAAGCCTCTTTTCATTGAGCTTGGAATCTTAGCATTGCCTTGCCTATTTATTTACGAATGTGTAGTATTTGTCCAAACTGACTTACTTAACGGTGGAAACATATTTTCATGCAATACTGATATTTATTGTTACAACACTCGACGTAGAAATCATGTTCATCAAGTGTCAGTATCAACAGCTCACTACAAGAAATCCACATACATGTACGTTACTGTACAACGCATTGCCAGATGAAACTAAACAATTAAAATTGGTACACAAATTTAAGTTAAAAGTAAAACCGTTTCTGCTGCAAAACCGCATCTATACAATTAGAAACAATTCTGATCGTCAAAAAGAAAAATAATGTTTACTTTAACAAACGAATGATGTAGTATAAT
Source organism: Teleogryllus occipitalis (assembly GCA_011170035.1). Classification (NCBI taxonomy): domain Eukaryota; kingdom Metazoa; phylum Arthropoda; class Insecta; order Orthoptera; family Gryllidae; genus Teleogryllus; species Teleogryllus occipitalis. Next base: position 187,408 of record BLKR01000717.1, read on the forward strand.
GAATTAGTTTATATTTGCATTGTATAGTTTAAAAAAGACTTAATATGCCTGTAACAAGTAATGTACTTCAGCTTCCGGGTCAATGCCCCCATCTCGATCGGGATTTTGTCCAGTTTCCCCTCATCCATTGAGCAAATGCTGAGATGGCCCGATGATGGCGATGCGCACGTTTTGTTGACCTTTCCTTTTGCTTGTAGTGTGTAACTTAGGGTGTGTTTCTTTTTTGTTAGCAATACAGAAAAATCAAATCTGTTCGTTCGTTTACCGTTACAACTAAGTTTGCTATAATTTGGAAACGAAAATATCTAGTTTTTGAAATGTTAATCTCTCGCTTTTTTAAATTTATTATTATTAAATTTTAAATTTATTATTATTATTATTATTATTATTATTATTATTATTATTATTATTATTATTATATTATTATTATTACTATTATTTTTTCATCTTTCAACTATTAATAGTTAAATTGTTGGGAAAGGATTCTGAAACTCAAGAAAGCGTGCGCAGAAGATTTCTCCCCCATACGTCACATACTGTTTTTGACTAAATAAATAAATAAATAAATAAATAAATAAATAAAATAAATCCTCTCTTGGCTGTCCAACCCGCTCTCCACTCCGGTGGTGGCAGTGGGAAGTCTGTTGTCTCGGCACATCCTCTCGCGTAGCCGCACAGTAGGACGGTTCCTCGCTATTGACTGAGTTAGTGATTCCGGGCACGTCAACTGCTAAGATCGTTAGTCCCGTAAGTGTAGTGCATGTATAATTTTCACGTGATTTGGTGATGTTCTTCCCCCGCTGGATGGTGAGATCCGGCGCCGACCTACCTGTCGGCTAGCGGGGTTTTCCCCAACCAGATACCTCCTAGCAACAGGGTACGGCCCTAGTCTGGACAAGCTCTAATCTTCCGATCGGTCTCCCGCCATGTGTAGTAGTATAGTACATGTAAGTGTGTGAGTGTAAGTAAATGGTGATGATGAGATAATGAAGGGAAGGATTGTGCGCGGCCTGTGGTCTTTTGTTAGGGCACTGCTCCGGAATTTTCCACGTTGATCAGAGAAACCACGGAAAACTATCGATCAGAGCATCCGGCCGCCAAAATTATCCTGCAAACAGCGACGGAACTCGACTTAGCTCTCTAGCTAGTGTCGAAAACCCTGCCACCGTCGGGACTCGAACCTAGATTTCGGTTCTACTATTGAAACCGAAAAGTTCAGAAAATGTCAAAAAAATGTTCTTTGGGTGACGATAGATGTAGAGAGCATGGAGCAAGATCTTAAAGCCAGTCCACGCCAAGGATGTGAACTCCAAGGGTGAAAAAATTGCCGCGAGAAAGTCTGAGCCATTCTAAAATACTTCTAGTTAATATATGACTAAAAGCTAACAATATGCATTTTTATTTTATTTATAGCTAGTGAAGTCGAACACCCTGTCATCGTGCTAACCATACGTACCCCTTTTCTCTTGGCCGACAGGCTGGGTCACCGCTGGTCGACCCAGACCCGTAGCGAGCTGCCGAGTCACAGAACAGGAACACAAGGTCTATCTTCCATCCCTTGATTATTCCCAGAGGAGCTGCCGATTGTAATTATGCGCTTTGTAGTGAAGGTCAATCGATTCGAGAAAGCAACTTGCCTCTAATCTTTGTTCAGCCGTTGAATGATCTTGACATAAAGAAAGAAGCTTGGTATTTATTCATCCGCGACCGCTAACCTCATTGGCAGATTGCTCCAGGCTCCTTAGAGGCACGTGTACACGAACTGTCAGAAACGTACGCGGTACTAGCAGTTCCGCCTGTGAGAATAAAGCTCTTATTTTCAGCATTGAATCACGCATCCCTTATAACTATCGTCACTCCTACTACTTCCAGACTCGTCCGAAAAGTGTAAAACACCCAAATCATTATTTTTATTGGTGTGATGAGGTTTTCTATGTGTAGTCTTTTCTGCGTGCAGCGTTCATTACACTTAACGAAGACACTCCCGTGGACCATGGTGTGCGTTCGGCGATCTGCTTAACGGCCAATGTGGGATGTTCTTCAGCTACACGAGAAAACCCTTAAAACTAGTTTTGTCAACGCGTATTAATGAGCTGTCTCTCTTACGTTCTGTAAAAGACTGCCCTGCCACAGGATTCGCCATTATAAAAGGATAGGTACGCACAAAAATTTAGATTATTAAAAGATCCTACGTCAATCTTGCCGCACTCACCGAAGACAACCGACTGTTCTATTGCTTACGGGGCCCTACGAACGCTGCGTGTGAACCTTTTGCTATGAGTCAACCGCCGATTAAACTGTCAGCACCGGGCGACGGGTTTCTTCGCTCGCATTACTCGACGCATTCGCCTTCGGCGTATTTCCAAACAGTGGCCCTATTCAGAGTTGCCAGTACCTGTTTAATGGATTCTACAATCGTTTTTCTTTTTTTCAACCACTTCTTGTATTTTCAAACTTGCATTTAAACAAGGAAATTTAAATATTGACAAGAACGTTTTCAGAAGCGAATCAGTACACGTACACACCCGCAAATCCAAGCAACCAATAAAAAGAAAAATGAAGGATGTGCACACGTTTACATCAGGATCACTCTAGTATTAAGACTGAACAGACCTTAATACTAATCGACGAGTTGGTTGAATGAGCCTATTGAAAGAGAGGTATAGGCGTAAAAGTACCGTGAACTCACTGACTCGAAGAGGAAAGTGGTCTGAGGTAGATATCACTGAGGGTCTTATTGATGAACATGACTTAATTCTAAGTTTACTTTAAGAGCTGAGGTTGACTTGCGAACAACTCAGATTTAGAGACAAAAGTTCCACAGCGTAATCTCTGTCAGAAGTAGACTTAGATAAGTTACAATTCAAACTGTGCATTTCACAGCGGTAGAATTTTATTAGCCCACATTTTATTGGCTTTCGTATTTGCAGCTGTTTTGTTAGCAGAGAGCACGCGGAAGAACGTGCGATTTCGTGAGTGCAACCAGGAGCGGTAGCTCAGTGCATAAACTGATGTCACTGCAGCGCCTCTGACCGGGAGGTTCTAGGTTCGAGTCCTGACGGTGGCAGAATTTTCGACACTAGCTTTTCAGCTAAGTCGAATTCAGTCGCTGTCTGGAGGAGAATTCTAGCGGCCGGCTGGCCTGATCGGTAGTTTTCCGTGGTTTCTCCGATCAACACCAGGCGAATGTCGGAACAGTACCCTAACAAACGGACAGCGCGCGATCTTTCCTTCCTCCTCCTACCCTCACCCCCTTACACACACCCTTAAACTAACATGCTCTACACTACCACATATTCCGGGAGGCCTGTCGGGAGCTTAGAGCGTGTCCCGGCTGGGGCGGTGCCCCGCTGGTGGGGGAGTCCTGGTTAGGGGGAAACCCCGCTAGCCGACGGTAGGTCGGTGCCGGATCTCTCCATCCACTGGGGGAAGATCACCACCATCTCCCGAGAGATAAACATGCACTACACTAACGGGACTAATGGCCAAAGCAGTTGACGCGTCTGGAAACACGAAAAGATCAATCAATCGTGAGTGCAGCAGCTTATCCTATTGACAGCAGGGAAATTATTTACAACTTAATAAATCTATAGAATTAAATATGATCACGATTTTTAGTGATTGAATTAGAAATTAAACGTTAACTATGGGGTCATTTCGTGTGTAATCAGTCCTAGAAAGTTAGATTTTCAACTTTTTCCCCTCTCATGTCTTTGTAAAAATCTTTGCATTCATAGCAAATCATGCGAAATATTTTCTTGCTGAAAACGAGAGCTTGTTAAAATTTTATAGCAGTATAATACGAACATAATACAGAAACAATATTTTTAGAACATTAATATTCACATTATTGATTATTCTACATACGGTTGGCTGACTTACTTCTCGCAAATTGTCAGAATCAATTTAGAAGTTATCTGAAAACCCCAGAACAAAATCAGTTTCTGCCATTGACAAAATAATAGTTAATAACAACTAGCTAACAAAATAGCTAACAAAATATTGACAATCCAGTGTTAATGATTTTTGTAAAATAAGTTATTTTCCCTGATGCATTATATCTTAGAAAACTTTTAAACATGTATTATGGGGAGAATAAATAGTACTCTTCTCATGTCCTTGAGCAGATCATTTATAAATTTATCGAGGATAGCTAGACCGTGCGTTTGTCAAACCTGAAGCATTTCTGGAACTTTCTTTCCGTGTAAAATTTAACAGGATTTTGTGTATCACGGATAATACGCGGAAGATTAAGGTCAGCTTACATAAGATCTTCCTCGATATCTTCAATATCCTGTATAAAATTAACTGGTATATCCATAATATCAACCATTCTGGGAATCTTCCGATCTCAAAGTTTACTCTCCAAAGTCTAAGTACAGAAAATTGGTGACTTGGAAATGAAGTCGCTTTCTAAGTTTACTTTCCTCACAGTAACGACTATGGAATGGAAATAGCTACTTACAAGCTTCAAAGTTTTAGTCAATATCTAAGTGTTGTTCATGAATAGAACTCTAAGAACCGCTCACTGAACAAAATGAACAAAATGAACAAAATGAACAAAATGAACAAAATGAACAAAATGAACAAAATGAACAAAATGAACAAAATGAACAAAATGAACAAAATGAACAAAATGAACAAAATGAACAAAATGAACAAAATGAACAAAATGAACAAAATGAACAAAATAAATAAAATACGTAAATAAATTTGCAAATACATAACATTTTATCTAAAACTACTTACTATTTGACATACTTGCGTCGGGAACGCTTAAACAAGTCACTTTGTTGAGGAACAACCGATTGTCCAAATCTCTGATCCACCCGTGTCAGGCAGGCAGTGGGTCAGTGGTTTCTCATATGACGCAAGGGGCGCCCCACCGCTTCCGACCTCCGGTCAGTACGGCCAGCCGTGTCGTCCGTCCTGCGTCCTCCGTCCTCCGGCTCAATGACCCCACTTTCCTCCTGCTTCCGTGCGAGGTCACCGCGCTCACGCAACCTCTCCCGGCCACAGGCCGCCGCTAGCACATTCCACGTCAAACGATGCATTGGAACGCATGGAATAGCGCTGTTCCATGCTCACCCGCCGCTGGAAGGTCACCAACAGAATGTAGTACGAGACAGCGGAAAAAGGAAGCGAATATTCTTCTCGGTTTTCCGTTGGGTGTGCAACGCGGGGGAAGTCATTTTCTCGGAAAGGAAGGAATGATTCATGTAGCTCGAGTGGCTGAAGAAAGTGGCAAAGGGGTCGAGTACTAAAAACGTAAACACAAATCGCCATTTTGACTCCTTCACCACATCTTTTGTAAGTTTTCGTAGCTTCATAACAACGTGCCCCCTCTCCAAATACCCAGTACGTGTTTTCTAGATGTCTTTAAATTAACAAGATTTGATATATGTCAAGTGCGTAATATGTAGGTGCACATCGGAAAAAGGAAACCACTTTCTTTCTCCTTTCCGCTAGTTGTAGAACTGTGGAGTTAGCTTCCAAGCAAGAGAAGTAATTAATTATTTTAGTTGCTGAAAATATAGCAAAAAGGTGAAGCAAAGAAGTCAAGTCCTTATGCAATGAAGGTTATTAGAAGAAAAAATCCATTCGTTATAGGTAAAAAAAATATGAGAGCTAATTTAATGAAAACTGGAGAATCTGATGTGTAAAATATCAGAGATGTAATCTACATAGGGTTCAGTAATTGTTTTGAACGCAGAGCAGCAAATATCTCTTGCTGTTTCCTCTCAGCAATAAATAACGTATAATTGAATTTAATAGCTGGGAGAGTGAAAATTATTTACATATTATTGTAAAATTCACGAGAAAAAGGTAATAAAATTACGCAATCGTGTAATGCGCTAAGAATTGCCTGTTCGAACAAATATTTTCGTATTTTGCACTCCGTAAAAATAATCATTTATTAAATATATTTCCAAATATTCTCACGCATAAATTGTTCATCTTTTTCTCAATCGGAAAGAATTCGAATATTCGTTTCCGAACTTGGCCTACCTTCGAAGCAGAAAATCCTTATTATGTACAAAACCAGTTTATTTCGGAAACTTGTGATGAAGCGTGCACTAACAGTAACGTATTTATTTTTCAACTTTTTTCACGGGTTCTAAGTATTATAAAATCTAGATTGTATCTGCAAGTTAGAGTATCGTTTTACGTAAACATTTTTAAGCCTAATAAGTCACCTTCAGTGTTTCCACACTCAAGACAATGTTTGTGAAATTGTATAATAATGTATTGGCTCCTATAGTACTCATAATACCATAATCAAGTTCGTATGCTACGATTTGCATGACGATAAAGACTCTCGGCTACAAAAGCTCATTTATAAGTAACATGAAGTTACAACACCTATCGCTTTTAGTGGTATACTGATAAATTTTCGTAGTATCGAATTCCAGGTAGCAAAAAAAAACCAGCGATACTGCTCAGGGCACATTTCACTACACTTCGAAATACTCCTGCAAATAAAGAGCAGAATAACGGGATACTTCCATGAATATATTTTGAATACATGCAATAAAATAAGAAACAAACATCTAGTCGCTGAGGTCGTTAAGGCTGAAGGGCCGTAACTGCTTCGGCTCGAACGGTCGCGGGTTCGAACCCCGCCTCGGGCATGTATGTTTGTGTTAAACCTTAAAAAATTGTAAAATAACATCTTCTCTTTAGTGCAGTTAGTGATAAGCTGCGCTCGTTCTGCGGGTCAGGCCGAGTCGTCATATTACTGTGAGGGTAAAAAGTATTCGTACACCAGTGCATTTAACAGTTACTATAACTATTACGCAATAATTAACTTATCAATAAATATTTTCATCATAGTATTAAAACCTAAGTGTACGCAAAAGTTAATAACAAAAAAAGCAAAAAACGCATGTATAAAGCAGATAGAACTGTTGAAACTTCCTGAAGTGGGAAATCTCGAGACGCAAAAAGTATTCGAACAGCAAAGACAACTGTAACGGTTTTAGCTCCCCTCCGCCTGACCCGTGAGAAATTTGTGACGTTAGGAAGGGTAGACAGCAGTGGCCTAACATAGTGTTTGATAGATAATTGACAAACGTCTGTGTGTTTTATGAATAGAAACAGACCGCAAAGGGAAGGCCACGTCATTGGAAAAGAAAAAATTATCATTAGGTTGCATAATCTATGGAAATCATTGCGGGAAAGTTCTTAGATTTTAAACAGACCAAGGAATATCATTCTGGGGGGTATTTATAGGTTTAGTGTAAGGAAAACATTGGAAAACGTGAGAAAACTTAGACGTCCAAAGAAACTCAGATGAGCAGATGGTCGTGCAATTCTACGAAAAGTGAAGAAAAATCCGTAATTAAGTGCACCAAAAATACCGAGTGAACTTGAAAATGAATTGCAGATAAATGTATATGAGAGTAGAGTGCGGTATTTATTGAGACAATGTGGTTATCATGGAAGAGTAGCTAGGAGAAAATACTTTGGGAATGAAGTCAACAGAAAGACAAGATTAGAGTACGCAAAAAAACCTAAATAAAATAAAACGAGTGAGTTTTGGAAAAACGTTATTTTTACCGACGAAAGCAAATACAACATATTTTCTTCAGATGGAAGACGGATGATTTTTTTACTTTTCGTTACACGTAAGCCAATTAAAACAGTTTTTGTGGCAATCCTTAGGTGTACCAATACTTTTTACACTCGCTGTACATGGGATTCCGCGCGAGCTGGCGGCGGTGGCGGCGGCGGCGGGGGGCAGGGGAGGGCGTGGCCAGCGATGAAGGCCGGCGGCAGCGCGAGCAGCAGCACGAATGTGGAGCGCGCCCATCTCTACCGCCGCCGCCGCCCCCTCCCCCACCCTCGCCGCTGCCGCCACCGCCTCCGCCGCGTGGCCGCGCGACCTTCACCGCCAGCGGAGTCTTCCGCACGCGGTCTTCGCCCTGGCCACGCGACCGCCGCCGCCGCCGCCGCCGCCGCCGCCGCCATCTCCATCGCCATCACCGTCGCCCACACCGGCTCTGCGGCCGCCGGCGGCACTCTATTGCCAATGCCGTTGTTGCTAACTATGCCGTCTCTTTCTCTCGCCGACACATCAACCACCTTCGTTTCCGTCGTCGTCACCTCACCACAACGTCTGCCAACGGTGAATTCGCACCATCGTCCTCCCCACCCAGTGGGTCTCTACACCGTCACCGCCTTCGCGTCTTCTGAACAGCATTCATTCTTACATATTTTTATAGCCACTGCGATATTTATTGTCAGTGCAGACTTCCGGGGCACCTTTGCCTACTTTATACGACAAAACACACTCCGAACTTTCAATAAGTAGGGAGGTAAACTCTATTAAAATTCTTAGTGTACGATAGAATGCATTTTCCGAAATTCGAATCTCCTGAATAACGGGTGACTAAATTCATGACATCTCTTCTGAAACAAATTTCTTGACAGTTTACACGGGAAGGATTCTCTCCGTCGGCAGCCATATCGTTTTGCTCGTCGGTCAATTTCAGGTGGACAAGCCACATCAATCATGAATTTCCATGATGTCTACATATTATTAATTTAACAGCATGTGCCGCCTTAATAATTTGGAAGTAGTGGAAGAAAAGAACAGCTATGGGATAAAACGCTTTACTTAAGAAGAAATAAAACTATTAAAAACTTTTATTGGGAAATGTTCAAGAGGAGGACGAGAGTATTATTGAAAATATCTGGCTAATTGACGCAGTTAATTTCTACAACAAATAGTTGTTTCTCAACTTTTTTCATCTTATGATCTTTTACATACTACACTGATACACATAATAAATATATAAAAACTTATGGTCTGCATCATAACAAATGCTGCTCAACCAACCCCCACAAAATGTTTTTCCAACAAGTACCACGCACACTGTTCAAAACAATAAATTACTCCCACTTAAGACTACAATAAATTAAGTATTTTTGTAAAAAACAGCCTTCATTAAGCTTACAATAACGTAGTATAGCATATACGGATAGTACAATAATTCTTTACATACCAAGAATATTAAAAAGCTGCCGTTCCATAACGCAACACGTAACTAACAAGTGTTGAATTACTTCCTTGTATGATTTTATACGTTGTGCAAGTGTTGAGCCTTCCAATTGCATGACTTTATACTTTGATTTATTTAAAGAGGCGCATCATATTCATGTCATATTCATATAAATATTATCTTCGAAATAAATATTTATTTTAAAATGCAATAAACGTGTTAGGTAGTAGTATTCTTCATACCAAACGAATTAAATATCATTTAGGAAATAATTGTAATAAAAATTTGGGGAAAGTTCAGAAGAAAAAAATATTTAGATAATCTGAAAATAAGATGTCTTCATTGTGCAATAAGAGAGAATCCTGAGTGAATAGTTGGCAAAACAGCATCATAAATACAGAACTAATCAAATTCTTAATTCATAATTATTTCATTGTGTATTAAACAACATAAAACTATTACCGAAATATTGATTTTTTTTACGCATGCCAATGTACTCGTAATAATTCTTATAGTTTTCTTATCTTAATGAACAAAGACGTTAACCACACTAACTTATTTGGCCTTGAAGAATTGTGGGGTAAGTACGGTTTGGGATATTCTTAATCATTATCTTCATTTCACAAGTAAATAATTAAATTGATTTTGTACAGTTTGGAAAAGATGCTTTCATTGAGTTCTCGGCCTACTACGCCTCATTCAAATAAACCTCTTTCGAGGAGTCAATTACAGAACAAACAGTGAGAATTTCGCTACTCACCTTCCTTCTCAAGGTCAATTCACAAACTGCAGACAATGATGGTGTGGAGGAACTAACGGCGAACAAATTGGGCAGAGGAGAATGCTGAAAGAACGTACGCTTTATCCATTCATCTGTTAGCCCACCGCCCAGTGTGAAGTCAGGTGTTGTGAAGGATATTACAGAGGTGTGAATTTACTTTCTCCAGCCACAAGGACACGAGTCCTTAAATGCCGCACCGTTCTTTGCTCTTCACGCGCATTGTCAAGGACACAACGCAGCAGAACTGACTTGCTCAAGCTGTTCAACAGTAGACCCAGCGCTATGGAATGGTGCTAATGATACAAACAAAAAATGAATTGTATCAATTACGTTTCATTTAGAAACTTAAAATTTGGATACTGAATTAGAGCAAAATGATCTATTTATACAAACATGTTTATTCAACAAAATGCAAATCAGTATTTATGCAAAACACGGACTCAAATGGATAGTATATACATAAAATATAAGTAAAAGAATAAAAAAAGTTTTTCAACATATCCCTGAGAAACCATCGTCTTGGGGAAATTGTATTTGTTTTTTGAACATATTATTTAGAAATAAGCAAAAACAGTTAGTTCATTAAAATTTATTGACAGTAAAACTTAACAGGACTTCAATTGTTAAATTTCACGAGAATTCCTTTCAGTTTAATGCGTTAAAACAATCTACAAATCTCTAAAATTGCAAATACATCTGCTATGTTTCTGGTAAAAAATGAATAATAGTTATTTTTCCATAAATAAGTTTTTACTACAAAGTTTTCGAAGATCTGCTGAACAAATAATAGGAAGATTTGCGTAGAAGTACGATGCGATAACTAGGAAAATACCACAGTCTTCAGGAGGGAATCGCCCAATTGCGTTCTGCGGTCAAGTTTTCCCCATATCAGATTCCCATTTAGTTTCGGCTACTTGAAGAGGCATAGCTGATAACAGCCCGGCAAGAGGCATGGGGACAAGACAGGAGGAAACAATTAAGTTACGTTTCTACTCACGAGTGACGCAAATAGATTTCTCGAACACAGGTGTTCATGACAGAACTATCAAAACTGGGTACATACATCATCTAATTAAAATAAAGTTATTTTAATTTTTTTATTAAAATAGCAAAGACCCTGGTGCTTTTAGCTCTCCTTGGAGCATTTCATGGTTTACGTGGAAATCAATGTCAATAAATTAAGAATATGAAATAGTTTATTTTCAAATTATCACGCTTTGAAACAATGCGCAACGTCAAAGGGAATATTATTTATTATTTTCCTCTTTCATGTTGTTTAAATATTAAAAGAAAAAAGGCGATCTTCCAAACACTGGTTCATAGGTCAGCTCTTCCATGTACTCGCGAGGGACACCAAACGGGACGCTTGTCTTTTGGATAAGTAGGTAAACGACTTATTGCGCGATTTAACTAGAGTGACTTACGGAAAGATAATCTGCTGTGACGCACTTATCGAATCAGAATCTTCAATACCAAAAATTAAAATCTTAACGAAGCTCCTGATTGGCTAACCGCGTCCAGCAGATGATCCGTCACTAGTCACTCTAAATTGGACAATAAGAAAAGTTGATGGCGGGATGCTATCGGGATACGCCCCAACAGCAGGATACAGCGGACTTCCACCGGTAGACGGCAAATTGTTGGGTAGCCTCGGACAACAAAAGGCTTAATCCGCTTTTGGCGGGTGTTTCAGTATACGCAGCAGCCGGCCCTTTCACCTGTGCGTGGCGGGTGGGCGGGGCTGCGGCTGGAAAGGGAAACAGGGGGAGGGGGCGGGGCCAGCGTTGGTTCACCGATGGCCGGAGGAAGGAAGGGGGACGGGGAGGGTTGGGGACACAAAGGCCAAGGCGACACGTCCCTCACTACCGGGAGACGCGCCTGAGTCAGCGGCCGGACCATCCCCCCTCCTTGCGTCTTACGGCACGCTGCTGCGACCAGAGGCCGTTGCGCTCTCCGCCCTCCCCTCCCATCTCCTTCACAACCCCACCCCCTCCTCCACAGACTGCTAGGAGACTGGAGGGGGAGGTCGTGTGGATCCGGGAACGTTGCACAAGCGCCGCCTGCAACCGCGCACCTTGGAGCATTCTGATTGCGTACAGCTTACGCGTTCTGCTCTTAACGGATTCTTCAGCCTCTAGGCTAGATGCCCATTTGGAGTTGCTGAATGGAGGTGGTTCCCCGGTCTGGTTAAAAATTCACTGGAACACTGGATGGGCAGGCGTGGCGCACCACGCTGAGGCGAATACAAAACGAAGCGTTTCTTGAATGAATAAAAACATGAGTGATGATGGGGAAGATGACGACGGTACACTAGATGAGTGAAGTGAAAAAAACAGTAGAACTATTATAAACTGCTGTGTTACACAGAAAGGGGCCGGAAGGTGTGTCAGTAATGGGGTTTGAGCTCCCCCGACGTCAATGACACATATTCAAAAATATAGCTTTATATTCCAATTTAAACATAGTGTCATTCAAGGTCACAAGCTGGAAGAAGAGAGGGGGGACTGTCATCCAATCGGGAGTTCCAATAACAAAAATTTAAGTGATGAAGCTCCCCATTGGATGAGTGTGACCCCCTATCCGTCCAGCTCGAGACTTTGAAATGCCACTATTTTTAAATCGGAGTATACTAATTTTCTGTACTAATGAAAGTCATTCGATACATCAATTGTTAACAGTCACCAAATAAATGTAAATTTTATATTCAGAATAAATGAAATGTTCTTTATAAGAAAACATCAAGTTGAGAGGAAACTATACCTGATCACACATACACACATAAAAATCTTGGGTGCGCTTTTTTTATAATAAAATGACGTCCTTGAAATTGTACACGGATTGGTTTATCGTTTTAGGCTATCGTAAGAAATGAGCGACATGTATTAACATTAAACTGCTACTTGTCAAATGAGGCCCCAGAAAAGTTTGAAGAATTATCTAACGACCAGTTGACAAATGGAAGTAATCTAATTTATATTTTTAGCTCGAAATTTCTAACAAAATAAATCAAACATCTATGATTTAAGAGCAAACAGAAGTATTCTAATACGTATTAGCATTAAAATAAATTAATCGAACAATATTGGTGTTTTAACAATTAACAAATGATAACAGCAATTTGTACGCAATAAGGTGTGCTTTGTGATAAAAACAGTATTTAAAATAAGCTCGCGTAATGCAAGTTACAGGCGATCTGTGAGACACGACATTACTTGATATTCCTTCTGGTGCATGGAGGTCGTTTGCCAAGTCAGGTTCCAGGATTCCGAAGACAATGAGGTCGGTTAGAAAGAAGCGAATCAGCAGGAAGATCACAGTGGCCAACAGGTCGGCAATGCCTTTATACAGTTTGTAGGGTCGACAAGTCTATTCTACACCGACATCGATAGGCGATGACAGCGTGGTGTTGTAGGTTAATAGACCGTTCGCCCTAGGTGATACGCCGGGCAATTCTATAGCACAGGCCTGTTGACGAAACTGCGTAGGAACTGGCTCGCTCGCAAGAGCTGGTGAAGCATGACTGCCTGCTCTCGCATAGGGAGCACATCAGCTGCGGATCCAGGGTGGGAACTTGGGACCATGTGTCCCCTTCCGAATCACTCAAACTCTGTAACCGAAATGCACGCTGCGAAAACTACCAACCTGTACCGCTAAATGTCGTTACAACAGCAATTTTTATAGCGACCCCGACGTTGTTTTTATTGTTTATGCAGACGTTCAACCCGAAAAATATTTTTTTCGGCATATCTTTAAACCAATAAGTAAAATATGGAAAAATGTACTTGCTTTAATAGGCAAAATTTACAATGCACAATCGGGGGCAAAGGAAATTGTTGTAGATAATTATCATAAATAGGGCTTGTCACAACCAAAACAGTATTCCTGCTATCAATATTCTCGTAATGTGTTCCAAGCGAACAATTAAGATATCGTAATTTGAAAATCACATATGGTGGGTCCGATCTGAAGTTGCCTCTCTCATCCATAAAATAGTTTTTGGATCCGGCGCTCGTGGAAAGGGTGGTGGGACAAAGGGGAAACGGGAAGAAGGGGATCTGAGGGGATACAGACTATGAGGCTGGGAGTAGAGAGAAGTTTGAATTTTTCGCAAGAACGCTAAAGCGTCAACATAACGGAAGAGAGTTTTGTGTTTACTTAAAATATTTTATGATTATATTTTGTACGAATCTAGTTTTGTACGGGTTGTACGAGTATAGTTTAATTATTTTCGCGACAAAGAGGATTTAACATACGTTACTAATTTCCGCGTTTAGCTCGATATCTACAAACAATTTGGCAAGAATAGCGTTTTCTGTGTTACTACGCTTGAAGGTGTTTACATTTTCAGTAATTTATTTATTCTCCATTCAAACACTTTAATAAATTAAAATTTGAAAAATACAATAAGATATAAGCATATCCAGCATGTGTCTTACCAACAGTATCCAGAGAAAAGAATAAAGCAACATTAGAACGTTAGAGAATGGATATCGCAAAAACTATAATTTTAATATGTAATATCGATAAAAATGAAACAATTTGCTTATGACACAGTGCGACAATAGGCTTTGTTTTCCTTTGCATGCGAAGGCCATTTACGCCTGCTGTACAGATCACACCGCTCGATTTGGACAAAGTCAGCTACTCCACACGCAGCTTAGAAATATGTCCATCACTGAAGCCTGGTGTAGCGTCGTGTCGCGGAAACCAGCGTGGGCACGCGGCGTGGTGCGCACCGGATGCGTCTACAATGGCAGAAGCTATGACGCACGGGTTTTTTTCGACGGGGTGTGCGGGCGTTAGGGCGGAGGCAATGGAGGCGGCGGGCAGCGTCGCGAGAGCTATTTAAGGGCTGTGAGAACAATAGCTCTTCCTTCTTTGAGACAGCGGCTTCGGCAGCGTAGGTCGTCAGTGAGAGGTGCGTGCGTGCACGCTGCGAAGGAGCCGGCAGTTATTGTCGTGACTAGTGAGACATGTAGTCGGTCTCAGGGCAGGCGGTACTACGCACGGTGAAACATTAGGTAGTACGTTGCGGTGTGGTAGCCGTTGTAAATATCTCTCCTAGCAATGGGGTCTATTTAGTTAGTTAATTGTATACTGTGCATTGGTTATTTGTGACTACGGTCTAAATTGTGAATAAATCTGCTGTTATTACAGCCCACTCTCGTCTGTGTACTGATTACACCCGTATGACGCCCCAGGGGTAGGGGTAGGGCTATCCGGGTAGGTCAGTACCGGAGTCGAATTGAGAACCACTCACATTACGCCGGGACGAATCTACTCAAAAACCCTCGAGTATAGAACCCTGCCACGACGAAACCAAGGGCTTATCTGGGAGCCATGCGGGCTGTTAACCCGAGCGGCTGGGAGCTTCCAACCTGCCTACACAGTGCACTCACTGTAGCATGGAAGTGACATCGGATCTCAGGGCACCCGGTCGGGAAATTTCAATCCCCCGACTCCAGGATTCTTGTGTGAATCCTGGCAGTTAGCATGGCACATTATCCAGTTGGTTATAGCTGTTGGCAGTAAGGGTTACTGTAGTCATGAATGGAATACATTGGTCCCCATAACACCCAGATACGTGTGAGTTGTCAGAAACTGATGTGCTGGAATAATGAATCCGAGTTTCATACTTGATATGAAATCCTATCATCTCCTCCTCCGGCCTGGCTCCGCCAAAAAGCCCGCTCCTTATCCAATCATCCACAATCCACAGTCGATACTTTTGTGTCAATTGGCTGCAGTCCGGCAGGGAACACAAGTGAGTCTTCGACTCTCCATTCCCATCCCTTACAACATTTGATGAAAAGTGTGTCTCGACATATTTGCCGGGATATCATTACTGTATCGGTATGATTTCTCGTTGAGTGACAGAGTTCCGATTGGTTGCTCGGTTGGTTGGTTAGTGATTCCGGGCACGTCAACAGCTTAGTCCCTTAAGAGTAGTGCGTGTTTGTTCCTCGGGAGGTGGTGGTGATCTTCCCTCGCTGGATGGCGAGATCCGGCGCCGACCTACCGTCGGCTAGCCTTATCTAGAACTCTCCCACCAGCGGGCCACCGCCCCAACCGGGACAAGTTCTAAGCTCCCGACCGGTCTCACGGAATATGAGGTAGTGTAGTGCATGTTAGTGTTACGTGTGAGTGTAAGGGGACAGAATAGGACAGGACAAGGAGGAGGAAGGAAAGATCGCGCGCGGTCCGTGGCCTGTTTGTTAAGGTACTTCTCCGGCATTCGCCTGGTGATGATCGGAGAAACCACGGAAAACTACCGATCAGAACAGCCGGCCGCTAGAATTCTCCTCCATACAGCTACTGAACTCGACTAGCTGAAAAGCTAGTGTGGAGAATTCTGCCGAAAATCAGTTGATGCACTGAGCTACCGCTCTCGGTCATAGTTCCGATCACTCCGTGACTCCAATCAATGGGCGACCCTTTGCCTTCACTGGAGCGTGGTCGACATAGAGATTGACGAAATGGTGTCTCTATCTTCGCATTACCATTTGATAAGTACTCACGACGATGGCAGAAAAGCTTCTCAAGGACCCATTTCAGGTACGTTAGTGCCAATGCACAGGTCCATCACAATCGGCTCTCTTTCAAGCTCGAATAGATAGGGTGCTTTGATTTGGACTCATCACACACTCTTAACCATGAGCCTCTGGATCTGTTTATACAGTGTGTCTGAGAATAAATTTTACTAACTTCTAGAACCCGTTTGGCATTCGCGTTAGGCAGAAAATCGAAATTTCTCTACCAAACACCAGTGCACGACAAGTTGCCTAGAAATCAGGGGCAAATGCAACACGCATAACTTTATACATGGTAATTCTTGTTTGTACGTTTTCTGCATGAATTTTGTATGAATCGCCACAAGACGTCGCTAGGGGGTCTCCCGGATAACAACTGAATTGCGCCGTCCGAGTACTTTTAGTGACAGAATTCCTGTGCGTGCGTTAGGCTGTGATTTTTATTAAGTATTAATTAACCATAGAGAAGAAAAATAGGTAGGAAAGATAGGTAGGGAATAGGTAGGGAAGATAGGAATAGGGAAGGATATAGTTTATCATAATATCACGTCACACAAACGCACCTTAACACACCTAACCATAAAATCGAAATGGCCGATTACCGTTGCGTCGGGTAAACAAATCCGTTAGTGAAAGATTCTGCCGCTAGAGGCGCTTGAGTCAAACTTTAAGCTTTCTACATGAAAGATTACGAACATGCTCAAACGTTTTCATGCAGAAATCGTGCAGTCTGCACTGCACGTTTTCTGAACGTCGAATCTGCATGAAAAATGTACCATGCATACAGACCCTAACACATGTTCATTGGCGGAAACTGATAATCTACGACCGCTTTCCTTGTCCTAAACGTTTTGTAACAATTATTCTGAGACATCTGCATACACCGTATTGCGAGCGCATCGCTGTAAGCGTCCGCGTTCCAAGTGAGAAAACTGTTCACGGCCATCGAGGCCATCGTCACGTAATGTCTCATCTGTATGTTTTGCTTCTGTTTCTTAAGTTGCTTGCCCTGCGATTTAGTTTGAATTTTTGTTGTTTTCCGTTTTAGGGCGTGCGGAGTTTATCTTTATGGTAACAATTTTTAATTTAGTAATTCTGAGGAGCAGTCCGGCCTAGTTTTAAAACCTCAGAGCTACAGGAAGAAATTAAAGGAGAGTGTAAATTCTTTGAGGTTGAATTTTAATTGCTTCTTTAATTCCAGATATAACTAGTCCATTTAAGGACGACGCTGAATATTTTGAATTTTTGCCAACAGTATATTTCAAAAGTGAAGAAGGTTCACACACAAGTTCGAGAGTAAATAATTCAATCCTTAACGCTTCACATATTTGATAATTTTAAACACGCAGACATCTATCCTATTTGAATTCCGGAATAACCGATTGCGACTGACATAAAACGGAAAACGCACGCGTTTTACAACTTCCATTCGAATGACATCTGAGTTTTGAGAAGAGATGATTGATATTGATTCCGGGCCCGTCAACTACTGAGGTCACTCGCCTCGTAAGTGTAACCAGGTATCTCCCACCAGCGGGGCATCACTCCAGCCGGGACAAGTTCTAAGTCCCCGACCGGTCTCCCGGCATGTGTGGAAGGGAAGTGTATGTTAGTGTAAGTGTGTGTGTAAGGGGTGAGGATAGGAGGAGGAAGGAAAGATCGCGCGCGGTCCGTGGCCCGTTTGTTAGGGTACTGTTCCGACATTCGCCCGGTGTTGATCGGAGAAAACACGGAAAACTACCGATCAGAGCAGCCGACCGCTAGAATTCTCCTCCAGACAGCGATTGAATTCGACCTAGCTGAAAAGCTAATGTCGAAAATCCTGCCGCCGTCGGGACTCGAACCTCGGATCTCCCGGCGAGAGGCTCTGCAGTGACGTCAGTTGATGCACTGAGCCACCGCTCCTGGTTTGAGAAGAGAGAAACGCGGTCTGAGCCGAAGAGTTCGATCGAAAACCACGGCGGCGGCGGCGGGGGCGGCGACTGGGGTTGACAGATCCCGCAATGATTCCGAGGTGCCCCCTGGTGAACGGCGTGGGAGTGCCCGCCATCTGTTCCACCTGCTGCTGCGGAAGAATGCCGCCGCCGGAGGCAGCTGGCGCTTACGACTGCCCCGCGTTGCGCGCCTCCCGCAGCGCCGCGGGGCGCCGGCCGCCTCGAAAATCTCGGCCGCTTCGGAAGGTCCTCACTGCTGCAAAACGGAGGGCGAATTCGAAATATCTCGCTGACAACTCCTGCCTCTACAATGGAAACTGGCCTCTACAATTGTCAAATATCGGCCATAACAATGGAAACTATTATAAGACGTATTATTCCAATTTAGAGAGATAGATTTGAAAATGTATTGTCATGTGCTTGATTTTTGAGAAGGAATTTTACTTTGAATTCAATGTACTTAAATCTACTTCTTCGGGATAATTCACAAGTATAAAACCTACAAATTATGTTAATTGTACTATAAACTAGGTAAACAGTGTTTAAACTAAGCAATAATCTCAGAGAGGATGAACTCATTCAAAGACATATGTTTTCATGATGCCAAATAATCGCGACTTCAGGCCATTTTACAGATTGTACTGAAGAGACGATAGAGAATGTATCAGCAAAAATCGATTAGTCATTGTGATCAGGCTAATTTCGGCTAAAGTGGAATATAAAGAAGATGACGGTCGGACACAGGCATTTGGTGAACATGGGTAACTCCATACTACAGATTTATTAAAATATGGAGTCACAGAGCTGAAAATTTAGCGTTTAAAATTTAAATATTCATTTATTAGTAAACGACTGAAAATGATTGAAAACCGATTGAAAATAAAAATCGACTACGCGCCCTTGGTTTAATACACACATTCGAATAACTGAATATCGGTTGCAATACCACTGTGTATCGTCGTTGATTGGGACATTCTAGATTCGAGTCCCGACGGCGGGTTTTCGATACACGCTACATAGCTGGGTCGAATTCCGGAAGTGCGTGGAGAAGTATTGTAGTGATCGGCTATTCTCTTAGGTAGTTTTCCGTGGTTTCACCCATCAATATCTGGCGAACGCCGGAAAAGCACCCTAAAAATCAGACCACTGACCGCGCGCGATCTTCCCTTCCTCATCATTGTACCCTCCTCTCTCTCCTAACATGTATACAAATATACTAAAACTTACTTGCTTTACACTACCACACATGAAAGGTGGCCAGTGGAGGTGCTAAGAACTTGTCCCGGCTTGGGGGTCCCCCACGTTTACTTTTCCACATAGTCACTATGTTCATTCAAACACATATCGTAGAACGAGTTTTTGTATCCCTTCCTCACACACCTCTGTCGCCAGTATGTAGTAAAGTTAGTGACAGCATGAAGAGAAGTTAGTTTTAAATCTACGTCACTGTGAAATGTTTTGTCCCCCTAAAAGTCTTTCAATAGCTTAAAAGGTTATAATCAGACGCAGTTAAATCTGGGTGGCAGGGTGGATGGTCGAAAATAACGCAGCAAAACGTTATAAGGAGTTGTGTGTTTCTATTACGAAATTAGGTCTGGCATTGTCGTCGAGGGGCAGGATTGTAGATGACAATCCTCGCCATCGAGTCTGACGTGCCTGTCACAACTTCTTCAGTGCTTCACGGTTTGCATTAGTATTTATTGTGGCATCTCGAAGCATGAAATCAAACAGTAATAGACCATTTATACATACTTCATGAGCAGTTTAAAAATAAAGCATCGAAAATATATTAAGATATTTCCATTAAACACAATACTAGTTTGCTTTTCCTAAGAAGAAATAGTGTAACATGTAACAGAGGACTAAAATTTAAAATATCACATTTTTAAAAATACATTAATTGTTAATATCACAGTTAATAGTATATTAGTTAATGTAATTGTTAATCGTAATAATATTACTTTGTAAGCACATTTTTAATATTTTAGGTTATTTTTTTAGTTCTCATGTTTCGAAGGGTAGTGCAGTGGACACCCCTGGAGTCGAGTTTAATGGGGATCGCATAACTAAGCTTCGCTACTGGGACTTCTTGCAGGTATTTCTGCGATTCCCGCTCTTCGCGGCCCGCCCTGCTGCTTCTCGGATAACCACCTCCGGGCCGCAACAAGTGGCGGAACCTGTCGGAACCCGAAGTGAAACCGCTTTTCCATGGCCGGCGGGCGCCCTCCGAACGCAGGTTCCCACCGCGACTCACGGAAAAGGCGATTTACTGTACTTGGCGCACCTCCTGAAACAAGAGATTGTAACAGCCTAACTGATGGCTACGACAGATGTCAGGAATAAATCGAGTTTGAAAGCCGTGTAAGTCAAGGTGTTTTCACTATGAGATCGTGGTGCGGTTCTCTTTCCAGTATCTCCACGTACCATATCTAAGCTTCACCCCAGCCACAATCATTTGTCTTGTGTCATCATTCACCCCTCATGATTACAACGATCATCGTTCCTACATAAGGTGCATACAGAGGGGGTTGAAATTTTGAAAAGGGTTGCTTCACGAAACCATGTACATGGTTTAACACAAAATCAATTGTAATTATTAGTTGATCGTTTAAGTTACAGTTTCGTTTCTTCATAGTACGTTTTATTTATTTTCTAGTAAAGTATGTGACATGTAAAGCAAGCCCAGAAAATTAGTTCGTCCAATTTTGCTTTAGGCCGCGCTCATGTGAATGAAGTGGACAAGCCATACACTTGTAGGGAAAATATGAATCCTTTGAGCAAACGCTGAGATGGCAAAAATCTTAACTATTTGCGAACCTTTTCTTGGGTTGTTTTGGTTATATGACGGTCGAAGTCGAAGAAGATGACGAAGAAGAAGAAGAAGACGAAGAAGAAGACGAAGAAGAAGAAGACGAAGAAGAAGACGAAGAAGAAGAAGACGAAGAAGAAGACGAAGAAGAAGAAGAAGAAGACGAAGAAGAAGAAGAAGAAGAAGAAGACGAAGAAGAAGAAGACGAAGAAGAAGAAGAAGAAGAAGACGAAGAAGAAGAAGAAGAAGAAGACGAAGAAGAAGAAGAAGACGAAGAAGAAGAAGACGAAGAAGAAGAAGACGAAGAAGAAGAAGACGAAGAAGAAGACGAAGAAGAAGAAGACGAAGAAGAAGAAGAAGAAGACGAAGAAGAAGAAGAAGACGAAGAAGAAGAAGAAGAAGACGAAGAAGAAGAAGAGGAAGAAGAAGACGAAGAAGACGAAGTCGATGGCAAAGGCGAAGAGGAAGGCAAAGACGAGGACGAAGACGAAGTTATAGAGGTCGAAGTCGAAGAGTCGATGTAGAAGATGTCGGCGTCGAAGGAGTCGAAGAAGAAGTCGAGGAAGAAGAGGAGGTCGAAGAAGCCGAAGTTGAATTTGAAGTCAAATACGAACCAACACGAATTATTTTCTGCTATATATTGAGTGTCACCCGCTCCGGATCGTCCCGAGATGCGGTGCTGCGTGGGGCGACGGCGGCGGTGGCGCAGGCGAAGGCACGCAAGGTCTGCGCCGGGTACGACGCCTGCGGCCATCGGACCTCCCGACCGGTTGAATAGTCACTAACGGGCCCCGCCGCGACCCGGTGCGCCGCCGCCGCCGCCGTCGCCACCTCCGCCACCTCCGCCTCCGCCGCCACTGCCGCCCGGCTGGTCTGCTGACCCATTGCACCGCCACGTCGCGCCGCGCCGCCAATCCACATACGCAACTGCCGACCGACCTGGTCGGATAGTTGGGCGGGAGGGTTTGCGGCGGCGGCAGATGGTGGTGGGAGGGTGGTGACGGCAGGGATTGCGGCGATGGGAGAGAGAGAGAGAAAGAAGATGATCGAAACGAGGCGGGGCGGCGTGGAACTCTGAGCGCTAGTGGCAAACATGCCACTCGTTAGCCGCCCGATCAGCGTACCCCTCTTTACTGTAGATCTTGCAATAACAGCCGTTGAGTTTCCTGAAATAATTTTTTCTGACGCCGTCTGAACACAAATTTGATTCATTCAAGGTCTAAGAATGTTCGTTTTTGAAAACAGCCAAATTTTATTTTTGTTCATTTAAAAGGATATATAAATATTCCTCTCCTAGATGTTAAAATTACACGTTTATACTCCAACAAGTGGGTCTAATAAAGAGTGATCACTTTTAAAATTATTTTGAGCTAAATTTGTACACATTAAAAACTTTCTCGAATTGATATCAACGAAAATATCTAAATCGATATCATTATCGATTATCTTTTGATATCTTATCGATTATCTATCTTCATTTGAGAGATCCATTTATTCCCTATTTACAAATTATTTATATTCATTGCTTTATTACTTTCTCGTATACGTACGTAAATGCGGAGTATATACGTTGTATAGAGAGTGTTATGTATAGCTGTGGAAAACGGATTTCGAGATTTCAACGGAAATACACGTTTTAATTCTTTGTAGATCATCCCTTCTATGAGCTCATTCGATATCACACATCTCTATCTTCGCTTCTTCCAAAATAATGTTCTTATTTGACTTCCTATGTAATCCGGACCTTAAAAAAAGTCTTATTCAGTTAATTTTTCAGAACATAAGTAGTTTGGGAGTAATTTTGAGTCGAATCGCGATAACTTTCCAGAAATATCTGAACACCATTGTCGCAAAGTCTTCTTTTCGATCGTCTCCAACAACTGCCTTTCTTACCCTATTTTTTCTAATACTACCTCCTCGTGTAGCACTTTTCAAATCGCTTCCCAATGATAGGTCTGTTTTCCTTAAATTCTAAATCTTACACTGTAAATAAAAACTCTCCACAAAAAACATTTTATTTTTTATTTTCTAGATTATCTACTCACTTTGTTGCACAGTAGATCATCCTTGTTCAGAAATGCCGTTATAGCCATACATATTCTTTTTTATTTCCACAACACATATTCAATTATTGCACTCAGCTCTAGATACCAATATTCACATCCTTGCCAACCCCTACGGAGATGGTGGGCACAAAGGGTTCACAGTAGCTTTGCTCACTGGACATCAGTTTTCGCTTCCTCGCATTCCATCGTTGTTCCATTATAATTCATTTCATATCATCATAATTGTCGTCCAAGCACACATTTCATTTACCACTTCATTGTTAGGCTGCACATGCTCAGACAGAAGAGTGGTAATAAAGACTTGAGACGCCTTGGAGGAGTGAACGGCGAAGTGCTTGTTTGAGCAAAGGAAGACGTGTTGACAACACCTCCCGAGGATAATTTACTGTTCAGAAACGAGAATGAATGACGCATTGCTATTGGAAGAAGAAATAGGAAATGGTCCCACGGCGTAATTTTGATGTAATAAAACATGTGAAAGTGTATACTATATGCTTGGTTCACTACCAAACTTAAAAATATAATATTGTACGTTGAGGGTACTCAATTATTTATATAAAACTTCCAAAGGAATGTTAAGAGAATTTGATGTAGTTTATATGGCACGCAAAACCATCAAACATTCCAGCAAATAACTTATACTTTTGAACAAAAGGGCCATAAATATCGGTTAAGGAGAGAAACCTATGAACGCGTTGAAAATATGTAATGTACGTATTATAGGGAACAGATATTATAGAGCTTTAGGAAACGTCCAGAAAAGGCATACATTTTAAAGTATAACAATATTAAACATTAATAAGGCCAGTTGTTACAGAAATGGTGCATGATATTAACGAGAACATTTGCAAATAAGATGCTGACTTCTGTGAAGAAAACCCTAAGAAGTATCCGTCTGAATGTAAGCAACCCTCTGGGCCGGTTGAATCTCCAAAATATCACCAAAGAATAGCGCAAATGAAGTGTTCTAGATGTAGTTTTCCATTGGTTTGCTCTCCCAATCAGAGTATGTCTAAACAGCAACCGGTCCAAAAGTAACACCTTTCACTGCACTAATTCCATTTTTAGCTTCACACTGAAAATACTCAGCAGCTTCCGTTTGGCTCAGCCATTAGTCTGTAAGGCTTTTACGGAAGCTACACAATTCTTTTCGTCCCACGAGAAAAAGAACCCGAGCACTTGTGCATAGAAAGAGAAGGGAGCTGCAGAAATCATATGCTCAATACCTCATGAGCCTTTCGGGAGGTCAAGGAGCATGCACGGAAGCAATAATGGTCCATAAAGAATAAATATGAATTTGAAGTACTCAGCGAATATATACAAGGATTGAGGAATGTGTAAAATTAAAATTAGGTTCATGCAGTGACTGGGCCACCTGTTGCCGTGTTGCGCAGGAGGGGAAAGGCGTTCCAAATGGGATCTTCTGCGGTGAACTGAAAGGAAAGAGGGGGATTACCAAGACAGTTTGAGAAAGAGAAAACGAATATAAATGCAGTGGTTATGATTACTTGGAGAAGAAAAACACGCATATAAATTAAATAGCGTAACTGCGAAAGACGTCAAGACTAGACTGAATGGGCCGTATTGCAACAAAAAGAACGAATATTTATGAATAGTAAGGCTTCCAGAGTTGTATAACTAGTGACTTAAAACCGTGGTAAAAACTACATCTACGAGTACATATACTATTTACGCGACGCATGGAGTATCTCAACGTCATGTCTATGGACAGAAAAAGAACTCATGGTCTCTAGACTTAGAATGAGAACTATGGCAAAAAACGTTCAAGAATGAATAATTAAAACAAACAACAAACGTAACAAGAAATAACAAGTGTCCTAATTCAATCTACGAGATACAAAGAAAATACTTACTGGCTTGGCCACCAAGCACCTAGACTGAGTCACTGCCCAGGCCAATTCTTGGAGTTGTTTTTATTGTACTTTAATAATTACTTTTTTAATTTTTTATGCGCAATGACTCGCCATCCACCCCCTACGTTTTTGTCTATCAAACTACTTAAGATGGCGCAGGGCAACTGTCTCCTTAGTAGTGTTTGTGATCGGGAAACCTCACGGTATGAGTGCTGACAGTTTATGTAGGTGTAAACCTCCAACCGGTCTTGCGACCTGTGAGATAGTGTTGTGCGTAGAAGTATAAATCTGTGTAAGAAGAGAGGAGGGGTCAAGAATGAGGAAGGAAATATCACGCGCAGGCCGTAGCCCGTTTATTAAGGAACTACTCCATCATTTGACAGGTATTAATCGAAAAAAATACCTATCTACCGAAACTTCCAATCAGAGCAGAAGTCGCTAGAATTCTCATCCACACAGAGGTTGAATTCGACTCAGCTATCTAGCTAGTGCCGAAAGTTTGCCACCATCGGAACTTGAACTGTAAGACCTGGCCAAAGAAGCAATGATGCTGGTGAACTATCGCAGCAGGTAATAAAACGTTACGTAACGACTTCTTGGTGTTAATATGTGATCCATTATAGATTCTTATTCAGAAAATTTAGTGTCAAACTCTTTGCGACAATTGTAACGTAGTCAAGATGTTGATCGATTTTGCTTCACAAAGGTGTCCTAAAACAAATATTTATACATAAAGAATCAATTGTTCACTTTAAAAACCGAATCTTATATCTGGACGAAATAACCATGAAAAACTTAACTCTTAGTAAGTATACATGTTAATGTAAAATTAACGTAAAAGGCTGAAAATAGATGAAAAATTAATGTAATCTGCAAAACGAGAAAGTTGTGTACGCAGTAAATAAACCAAAGATGCCAAAGGGAAAATACGACTCGGTCTCTCGAAACCATAATATTGAGTAACACTGCTGATTCTCTGTCATCCTACGGATGAAGTGAAACGTGCGCAAAATTATTTTATCTGACAAATGAAAACCCTAAAACAGAGAAATTCTCTCTATTTCACAGTCTTACGATCCATCGAAATCGACGTTTTCGTTCAATTGTCCTCGACCTTGAAAGCAAATTCTGAGTTGAGATGGACCCTTATTTTCAACCAAGACCTCTGGACAAAACAGGCAGCTTTAATTCTCTCAAACGCTACATTCAGTTTATTTCATTCATCAATAGACGTATAAAATAAAAATCTACATCAAATAATAAATAATAAGGAATAATAATAAATAAAATAAAATAAATAATACATATAAAAATAATCTGCCTCAAAAGCATACGTGTCATTCATCTGAGGGCAATCACCCCTAACCACACACAAGTCACCCACGCTCTCAGAAGCCCCTTTGTCGTCACTGTCACCGTCGGCGAATGGCACGGTGACATGCGACCGCGGTCACATGCAAGACTCGTGGAGGAGGAGGCGCGCTTCAGATGCGCTTCACCCGCTCCCGTCGCCTGCCCCGCCTCCTCGGCCTCCGCCTCCGCCTCCGCCTGCGCTGCATCCTCCGCTCCACCTCCTCCTCCGCCAGCGGCGCGCGAGTCCGCGAGCAGGAGGCAGTGGCGGGCGGGTGCGAGCCGAGGCGGCGCTTGCTGGCGTCAGTACGCGAGCGCCGGCCTCCGAAGACGCCACGCGAACGCGCGCGCCCGAGACGAGCGGCAGCCGCAGCAGCACCACCACCGGCGCGCGTGCGAGCGTGCGTGCGAGACGACACGGCGGCGGCGGCGGTGCCCGCGCCAGGGGAACCCCCTCCCCCCAAGTGCCGGAGCGAGTGGTGAAGGGATAGTGGTGGTGCGCGACGAAGAGTCCTTGTGGAACACCGCGATCGTGATCGAGACCGATTACCCGTTGGCGCCGTTGGAATCGCGACCGAGTCTCCCTCTCTTCCGAGTCCGCGCGCGTGCCGCGGTGTCGCGCCAAGGACGTGTGGCGTGTGGACCTTCGACGCGTGTGGACGCCGCCGGCAGCGGCGGTGACAGCTCTCAAGGACGCTCGGCGTCGTGCCGCACCAACGCCACGTGACTGAAGGTGTCGTCCGCGCCCCACGTGGAGTGCTGGGTACGTACTGCATTCGCCTCGCTGGTAGCGGCGGTGTTTTCAGCGGTTAGTGGATTGTTGGTTTGGTGAAAAGATGCACAATTTCCATCGTTTTTATTTGAAATGTGTGTGTTCTCAAGTGTTTACTTGAAGCTACGCAAGGAAATTAACTTGCTGCTATTATATCACGCATACCATTATAAAAATAAGCAAAATATTTATAGCCACTTTCATATAACAATTTCAACTTCTCGATTCTGCGATGATAATAATTCTAAACCTTTGAAGTAAAGAGTCATTATGTCAAGTTCTTTTTTTTGTAAAATGAGATATTTTAACCCACTTATTCCAATTTTTGGAAGTATCTCGGGAGTCTTCTTGTAAGTATTGAGAAAAATGTCCAAAAACATTAAAAAGAAAGTAGTTAAAACAGCATCATGTCCATTCAGAAGACAGTAACACATTTCAACTGCTCCCTCGTAAGATTTCGTAAACGTGATCATTTACCTTCGAGGCACAGAATTAATGTGTTGCACTTTACATTTAAAATGCGATTTGAAATATTGTATCTTGATATGCTGAATTGATATTGAAAATATTTCTCTTCAGTTTCGTGCAGAGATTGTAGCCTTTCATTGGCGAGAATGTTGAACACACATATGACACTATTGATCTTGTTAGGTGCCATAGTGGAATGATTTCAGTTGAACGTGATGTAATGAATAATTTTCAAATTCTGTCAAGAGCACATGTGCAGATTATTTAATGGCTTAGTCTGCATAGGCGTCATGCCAATTGCTCTTGATTGTGAGTAAACTGGGGCAGTAATTTTAAGTAACTGTTCAGGTTTTTTCATGAGTAGCACATTTTATATAATATTGATACTTAGGTGAATTGACATCAACGCTTTTTCAACCAACTTTTGATTGCCGATTGAAATTATGAGATTGTAGTAAAAATATTGCCTTTTTTTCAATTAGATAATTTGAAAATATTCAACTGTAAGTCTGGGATGGAATTGCATTAACAAACGAAGTTTTCAAACATTCAAAACTGATAAAATAATCAAAACGAAACAAAAAAAAATCATGGCAAGTTACATCATAATAAATGTAAACTTAATTCAATATATTCGTTTGTATGTAACCAACACAAAATGCAAAGTTATGCAACACACATTCTAAAGAAATGATGCATGAATTTGGAAGGAATAATAATCATTGCTGTAAAGTACCTCAAGTAGTACACTGCAGCTTTATAGCAGCTGACTCGTCCCTCTACTACTACTAGGTCTCCGGTTTGGCCCCGGAGTTACGGTAGTCGGATTCTACAAAGTCACGCTGCTCAACTAACTATGCAGTCGCTGGTCGTTTTTTACTTTTCAGATTTGTGGTTCACGACGATTATGCTTCGCTACTCACGACAAATGTTGCAAGAACATCCTGCATTGGGTGTGTGAATATCCCACAACACAGTTATAGTGGAGTTATGAAATCATCAATGTGCGAGTACAGGGGATTTAACATTATGACCTATAACAGGGAATAATATTTAAAATATAATGTCAGGGTATATTACTAGATTTAAAACTCGTTCGAATTTCGCCCTCTGAATGGAGAATGAGACATAGAATATTCCATCATTTAGTACTATTAAAAACATCATGTGTGACACTGTAGTACATTATTGGTATTGAAAACGTTAAAATTAAAGTGAATATTGCAAATTTATTTCACAACAGGCAACATCTGTCCAGACAATAAAATTGTATGATCAAGCAATCGAATCATAGATGTCAATCATAACAGTGTAATGACCAATATCAATCATAAGATTTTATTAACGACCATCAATCATTTCTGCGATAACATGGAAACAACATGAAGTCGTCACAAAATAATCTGCATTGACACATTAAGTTGGGTTTTTAATTAACTCTCTGTTTACCACGGTCGCACCTGACTTTTTATAAAATGCAATATTGATTTTTTCGTATAAACTATTAGTTGCCATATATTTGCTTGCCATCTACGATTGTGGAAATGTCACGACAAAATGCGTTATTTTAATTTACACAAATAACTACATGATGTCAATCATTTCAATGGTTCATAAAGTGAAATGTAATTTTGCAAAACTACTGAAATGGAATTTCGAGGCTCTCAACAGACTAAACTGTGTTATCAAAACGGATTCTCAACTAATATTCTAGAAAATTCAGAGATGCTATTAATAACCATATTGCTTATAGCATGTACCATTTATTTAGCCAATCGCTTACCTCATCAGCAATTTAAGATATTATAAAATAATTATTGATATGATATTTAATAATATAATATACAAAAAATATGATAATCTTAACCCGTATGAGATGACAGTGAGAGATACTCATGTGCCATGATTTTGAGTTATTCGCGAGCATACCATGATACACTCTGATGGGTTCTCATTCCTTTCAGTGTTCTAAATATCCCTTATCTCATCAGATTGCAGCACAATATCCAACAGATTTTCGTGATCCGTCATTGATGTGCAAGGGTCCACCATAGATTATATTAGATGTGACCCAAACTACATACGAATGGATCATGAGCCTCACTCACTCATTTGTTCACAATCTTCTGGTAATTACTTAACTTACAAATGAATATTTCATTTTCATTCTCATCTTCAAGAAGACGATAGAATCAAACTATGCTATAACAAGACCGAATTAACGGCTACACACGCACAGCTTCACTTTACGAGCGAGTCGCCAGTGCGGAAATTCTTTTGCACTAGACGCCGAGACCTCTTGACTGGAATTCTCGGTTCGCATCTCCCGCTCCTTCCCGGAAAGGTCGCTCGAAGACCGGTCCCGCAGGTGCAGTGTCGCCATATAACGAAGCGGGTTGGCTTTAACGTGAAGCACAGCGTAATTTCAATATTTGGACGGATTTATAGTCTTCCGAAACAGTTGCTGTTAGGTATCCTGACTGATAACATTAGAATTGTTGAATTGTTGTACAAACACAAAATATAATGGAAGCAAATTGTCTTAGATTGTTTGAGAGTTCCAGGAGGCGCTTTAAAAGTAGCAATCCTCCCCCATGAGTCACATATATTTCCCGCTTTCAGTATAATTACAATTTCTCGGTCAGGACATCCATTTGGAGGAGATACTGGGTACCTTTTAAGCGCTTGTTATATTCTGAGACATACGGATGGACTGATAGAAGAACGGATGGACGGGGAGACGGGTGGGCGAAAAGACAGATGTTTGAAAAAAAAAAACACTTATTCAAAACGTGTTTTCTTCAAAATATAATCTATTTTTCAGCATTACGTAACTTTATTTCTCATGTACTTGTATTCGGAATGTGTATAAAGAAGGCCAGACGTTCCCTCTACATCAGATGCGTCCTAAACCTCTCCACCCTTTGAAGACCATCGCAATGGCGAACAAAACGTTTGAATATACTTTGAAATGAAACCACAACCCATCAGTCCGCAAAATAACCAGCATATAGACGCCAGCCTAACTCTTCGACAGAAATTGTCTTAGACAATTTTTGATGTTCAATCTTCTCCTTCCGAGCACTTAATATATTGTTCTCCTGATCGATATTTGTTACATAGATATTATTGCAAGTACTTTTATATTGTCACATAGACTAAGTATGTCATATAGAGTATGGAGGATACAAATGTCCATATATAAACGATTAATTTTGTGCCCTGACTAAAAGGTGATTATCATTAATAAATACCCGCGTAACGTTGGGTTCTTCGACTAGCCAAAAATAAAATAGGGATGATATTAAAGTCTATCAGCAAGTACAACAATCATAATATATAATATTAATTTTAGCAGATTTACAAATGGATTTTCAACAGACCAGCTTTTAATATCTGTTATTTGGACCAATTCTTTGGCGATTTGGATTGAGTTTCGATGGAAGCAGCGTCGAGTGCGAGTCATAATCATAGTTAATAATCATAGCGAGTGGTATAGTTAATAAATAATCATAGCGAGTGGTATCATAATTAAAGAAGAATTATATTAGTCAACAGAAAAAATCTGCTACTTACAGGATGTAAATAAGGGGTCACACAATCTATTTTACTCGAGCGTAAAGCGTTGCCTTAATGCTGCTATAGGTGTTGAATTTATATATTCTACCATGAATGTGTGGTCATGAAACCATTACAATTAAATGTACGAAGGTATATTTAAACCAGATGTCCATTTGGAAACTATCACTCATCGATTCTCCTTGCGAGCTTCTTCTTGAAATAAAAACGTCACTAACCAGTCTCAACAGACAGTTCCCGAAATGCAATCAAGTCTGAAATAGTCGCGATTCCATCGCCAGAACGTCAAAACGTCCGTGATAACACCGATGGGCATCCGCACCCGCTATCTCGCTGCTCGCGGGATCAAAAATCGGGCATTCGGGGCAGCTTTCGCTTATCGCCATTGCTCCATTACCAATTTTACGGTGCGCGCAATGTTGTTCCGAGAGAGCAGCCAGCCCCCGGGCGGCCGGCGCTAATCAGCGCCCGCGTGAAACGTACATCGCATCTGGGGCGGCGCGGCCGGCGCGGGAGGCGTGGGAGTCGTGCGCGGTGTGGGCGGTGTGGGCGGTGTGGGCGGTGTGGGCGGTGTGGGCGGTGTGGGCGGTGAGGGCGGTGAGGGCGGTGAGGGCGGTGAGGGCGGTGAGGGCGGTGAGGGCGGTGAGGGCGGTGAGGGCGGTGAGGGCGGTGAGGGCGGTGAGGGCGGTGAGGGCGGTGAGGGCGGTGAGGGCGGTGAGGGCGGTGAGGGCGGTGAGGGCGGTGAGGGCGGTGAGGGCGGTGTGGGCGCTGTGGGTAGCGAGGGTGGTTGGGCGGTGTGGGCGGTGTGGGCGGTGTGGGTGGGTTGGGCGGAGTGGGCAGTGTGGGCGCTGTGGATAGGGCGGGGGAAGTTGTCAGTGTATGCCGGTGGTGCGGGCAGTGTCGGAACTAGACAATTTTGGTCTCGGAGCAATGCTGAAACAGCCTTCCACCCAGCCCCCGGAAAAATTAAAAATGTGTGAAAATTAAAGATGTCAGTGTATTTAGTGATCAAATAAGAAAATTTCCACGGATATTTTAAAGCGCTAAAAATTGTGTTTAGTTAGTATTCAATAAAAGTTCTCGTTAATTTCATAAATAATAAATATGAATTTTAGTAGAATCTATTTTTATCTTTGAATGGGGGGCGGATTTTGATGACATAAAACATTGCCAAAAATGATCAATAAAGTGCTCTTAAAATGCTTTAAAACTGCCCTAAAATCAAAGAAAATGACGTGAAAAGTCTTATCAAAACCAGTTCAGATGAACAACTCAAGCTGTTCATCTGATACGTTACTGATGTAATCGAGGCTTCTTTCTTTCGTTCGAGTGAACTCAGCTTGCAAACTTTTGGTTTGAATTGTTCTTTACGAGGAAATCTCTGCCTTTACTTATCCCGAAATCGGCCGAACCGGCAATGGCACTGATATACGTCACAAGAATTATATACAACGGTAGTCAAAACAATTTCTAAGCGAACAAATAGAATAGGCCACTCAATAATTCTGTGAAGAACATTTGTGGCATCTCGTAAATATTTTTAATGGCACTTTCTTCAAATAATGACATCAAAATTGATGAAATCAGCAAAAATGCATTAACAATTACGAAAAAAGTAAAAAAGACTTATTAGTGGAAATCGATAAAAAATCCTAAATAATGACCTATAAAAATGGGTAATTTCCTTTTGCCATAACATAAAACGAATTTCTATGCTAAACGGCATGGTTATAAAGTGAAAAGGAAAAAAATATTTCATAAAAACCCGCCCCCTACATTCCATAGATATCTACCTTATAAGTAATGACTTTAATCACATTTAAAGTAAAAAAATAATTGAAAATTTTATGAAATTTACACACTGCTGTTTAGCGTTTTATAAAATTACGATAATGATTTTCTCCAGTGGTTTTTCTTTCAATTTTTTCATATTTCCCTCATTAGCACCATCATCGGGCCTCTTGACTAGCTGGGCCCCGGGCGATGGCCCCATGGGCAGACCGGGGTCTGCCCAGGGGGCTCTTGCGCATCGTATCCGACTTCAGTCAAGGAGCTTCAGACACCAGATTGTGTCGCAATATTTGCGGGAATTTTAAATCTAATCAGGTACGAAAATGATCACATCGTTACAAGACATTGAAACAGATTTATAAAGCATTTCTTTTAAACACTGCATTTTGTACACCTTTATCATGTTATTTTTGGCTGGCTGCCGTTGAAAATTGACACTTTGTACCACTGTCAAAACGTAAGCCATTTTCAATTTTCGTCACTGTCGTCAGAACCTTGTTCAATATATGGATATCTGAAACTTAATATAGTTTTTTTCTGTTGGTACTTTTTTCATCCAAAAATAAAATATTATACATGCCAAAAACATTGAACACAAGATGTGGAAGTTACAAATTCAACAAATCCATGAGAAATATAAGAATATTTTTATAAAAACAGACAATGTTTCGTCTCTACATGATGAGCAGAGATAAAAATGCTAAAGTAATGAAGTAGACAGGCTGCGTTTCCAGATGAAGGTTAGAGATTATCTTCTCTCATCCCTTCCCCTCCCCACACTTTGAATCACAATTTCCTTTAAAAACTTTCAGATTCTTTCTACTCTTTTTCCTCTCAATTCCTTTTCTTTCAGAGCAGACATGTTGATTGATCATCGAATCTTGATACCGATCAAGTGAATTGAACGTTGAAATTTGTGGTGAGAAGATATGCGAACTAGTAATGAGAAGTACCAGAGTGAATCATGCCACTTGTGAGAGAGGAGGGAAAATGTTGAGTTACGATCATGAAAGACCGCGGGAAAAAATGCAATTTAAAGGCAATTTGCACCTCTTTCAGCACATTTTATAAAGAATATGCCAATTAATTCTTACACATTTAAATACGAGTAATAGGTACAATATTGTAAAAACCTTAACTACTACTTACTTGCAATATTTTGAAAAAATGCCGAAACGGGTCGTTTTTTCAACTAATTTTATTCTTATTTTTTTTGCATTCTTACATTTTAATTAAAGTAATGCAACTTTAGACGCCTAGAAAAATAAACATGAATAATCATATTAAAAAGTATACAATTTTGGTTGAACAATTTTAAAACATTTTTTTAGACGTCAGTTCATGTTCAAACTTTTATATGCACATGATCTTTCGGCGTAATGTGAAGATACAGGAGGTAAAATATTTAGGTTTCTATCTTTTTAGGGTTTAAGGTATTCAGAATTAAGTATCGTAAAACAATGAAAATAATTATTTGAACTTGGAAGCTGTAGCTTGTTTGGTAGGAAAACTCTCTCTTTTAAAGTCATTGGTTGGTGACACCCTGTTCTCGAACTTATTCGTGCGTCACAAGTTGGTTCTTTGGTATCATCGGTAGTGCGACGCCCACAAATCTCAGATTTTTTTAAACGCTAAGATGAGGTGTCTAACCTCCATAATCCACAGCTGATCTCTGCCATCGTACGGAACGACACAAGGAAAATCTCCATTAATATTTACCAATTACTTGCACCGTTTCTTCACTGAACGTTTAATGATGTGAGTAAGGCAAGAGTTGCAACGTGTTAGATTAGACATTGGTAACAAGCAAAATTGCGATAATTACGTTTTGTGCCAGAAGTTGGCAAGCCCCTAGCGAAGTAGTGTAAAACAATATCGTTAATACTCGTATAATGCAGAATCTTTTAATACAATAAATATGCTTTTATGGTGGTTACACTATTTACACAATCCTTTGAACTTTCTATCTCCACTCCTCTAAAGTCACTTCAGGTAGCTTGTCATGATCTAGTCCTGAGCGCCTCTTTTGTTAGACGATTCCTTTTTGCCGGGTATTTAGCCACAGTTATTTCCCAGCCACTAGTGCGACCAGGCCCACTGAGGATTTTCTGGCCTTGAGAAACCCACTATGGAAGTATGAATATATTGGCCTCAAGAAACCCACTATACGAAATACGTTGAAATATCCCGTAACAAATCTTTCGAAAAGAATATGTCGATATAGTTAAAAGTGTAAAAACAGCTGTTTTTAGAGAAAGAAAAGCGTTACATCTTTACAACCTCTAACGCATCTCCACCGTTTTTGATAACAACGCGAGGATCTCGTGCACCTGGCAGCGAGGGCGATGCGGCGGAGGCGGTGAACGCCGGCAGCTGTGACAGATGAGCGTCGCCGTCTCGAGCCGAGTGATGAGAGAGTAGTTAAGATAATGAAGAGGGAGCGCGAGGGAGGCGGCGTGGGAGAAAGTGTGATCTGCGTACGCAAATGGAGATGAGACGCCAAACGGGGACCGCTGTGTGCCAGGAGAATGGATTGAAAGAAAAGCGTTGGGATATGATTGAGTGATTAGATGGGAAAGTGGAGCAGAAGGATTGAGCTTCACCATTAATAGACAGTTTTATTATTGCTATTATTATTATTATTATTATTGCTATTATTATTATTATTATTATTATTATTATTATTATTATTATTATTATTATTATTATTATTATTATTATTATTATTATATTATTATAATATTATAATGTTGTTGTTATGCTATTATATTATTTCCAGCAATAGAATTTTTATTATTATATTTGTTGAGGATGAGAGGTGCCTAAATATTAATGAAATGTTTCGTTGTAATTGATATCGCAGACATTAACACGCCTGGAAATTCTAATAATGAGTTTACAATTATAAAAACATTTTATAGATTACATAATTCGTCTCTTATTAATTGATCTTTTAGACCTATGTTGTTATTATTATGTTTCATATTTGTATAGTATTGTTCCTTTATTAACATTTAATTGTTAACATACATTTAAATCATTTTGTGCATCCTAAAATTAAGATTGCACACCTTCGATACACAGCCATTTCACTCCTCATTGCGTGTTTTTTTCAATTAATCGAGTGTTCTTTGTCCGAGTGAAGTTCAGCATGAAAAGGTTTTACTATTTCTGTCTGATGGTGCTCCTTATAAGTTAAAAGCAGGGGCTGCGATAAAAGTTTTTTATCCTAAACTTCTTCACCTAACTTGCCTTGTTCAGGCTTTTCATCGTGTTGCAGAAACTGTGTGATTTCAATTGTCAAATATTGATCAGTTGATACAAACTGTCAAGGAAAGGGGCTCCAAATCGTGTGGATATATTTAAGACAAATTACCCTGACCTACCTCTACCTCCCCAACCAGTCATCACAAGGTGGGATACGTGGCTGAAGGCAGATGAGTATTAGTCCAACTACTTCGATCAAATAAAAGATGTTCTGGCTGTTTAAAGCGATTTTGAGGCCCAATAGACGTTTGATTGAGTTTGACAACTTGAGAAAGATGGTTATATGCAATTGCAACAATTTTGCAAGTGATCAATAGACTTCGTTCAAGGTATGCCCAATTTTTTCAATTTACTAACATTTTCTTTTAACAAAATATCGTTGGCTCACAAGTGAAACGCATTAAGAAAAGATTTTTAAGTTTTAAGTTATTTGATTATTGTGTTCCAGATTTTATTATAATTCAGATAAAGTCATATTTTTGTTGCAATACCTATATATTTTTTATTTTGAGAAATGTACATTAACTGTATCTCCCATTATTTTCGTAAGAAATGAATGTTCTTTAAAATTAAGCCCTTGAATAAATGTTTGTCTCTTGTTAAAATTTATATGACTTCTGTGTCTTTTTTTGCTGTAAACATATTTTCCACATTAAACTTTTTATTTATTTGTACACTTACACATTACATTACATTATTTCGCATATTTTCCTTTTCTAATTACATATATTACCAATTATATGTACATATATATGTTCATATTTCGCTGTTTTTATTGCATATAAATCACAGCCCCAGTTATGAGAATCCATAAGAGCACGCATTTCATTGTGTCGTTGATAACACCCGAATGGGGGCCGTATTTTGCACTGTCGTAAATAAAATTATTATTGGCAGGGTCATGGCCTGAAGTACTAACTCAAGTTGTAACATCCAACCAATTACTTGACAGATATTTAAAGTTTGCTGGTTTGATTCCCTACTGCTATTTTCTACACACTTTTAGCATAAATATTTGTTGGAAACTATACACTGCATAAACGCAAGATTGTTTACAAAAATTGGGAAGGCTGAAGGACCGAATCCGCGGCGTCAACGCGCAAATGTGTGAAAGATAGTGAGTCAATTTGTTCCTAAAAGTTTTTTAGCATCAACTTATCGTGCTAATTATTGTGTATTAATGTCCTTACGATC
Organism: Teleogryllus occipitalis; assembly: GCA_011170035.1. Classification (NCBI taxonomy): domain Eukaryota; kingdom Metazoa; phylum Arthropoda; class Insecta; order Orthoptera; family Gryllidae; genus Teleogryllus; species Teleogryllus occipitalis. The sequence goes on from BLKR01000717.1 coordinate 224,828, forward strand.
CAAGCAGTAGAAATGATAGAAACTGAGGACGTCATGAACTAGCTGCAAATTAAAATTATGCATATTACATGTCTCGAGCCGTTGACGACTCGTGTATTTTATTTAAATATGCCGCACAAGATCATTTTCTGAAACCACACGGTAACGGGATTCTTATTGTTAAATTTCCATAATACATAACGTAAAAAATTAAGTAGAATAAAGTTCAGAAAATACTTCAGAGAATGTAAAGAAGTGAGGGGAAGTCTGATGCTCCGAGAGCAGTCACCGGGAAAGTGGTGACATTGTCTACCATCAATGTTACCATCAGTGTAAAGTTGTTTAGACGACCTATACACATTTTGGAGTAAATATCTAAATACACAGAAATTATTCCATCAAGTACAGTTCATTGTAATTTTAGATGGGCTCTAATTTCTAAAAGGTTCATATGGTATGTCTTCCTAAAAGTAGCCTTGCGTTGCATACATGAATATTTAAAAATCAATGGCTCATTCATTTTAATATAATAATAAGCTAAGAAGCCAATGTTTGAAAAACGTGTGTTATGCAGCGTATTTTTGAACAGGAAAATTTTGTAATCAGCATTTATTCCCTAAAATTTACGTCAATATCCATATATTGGAAGAATCATTGTCAAAGCATCGTCCAATTCATTACTGTTATTCAACGCTCGCAGGGGCTTAATGGAATCTCCCAGGGCAGGGCAGTGACACACAGAAGCGACCGCGCCGGGAGCGGTGGCTCAGGGCATCAACTGATGTCACTGCACTGTCTCTGACCGGGAGGTTCTAGATTCGAGTCCCGATGGTGGCAGGATTTTCGAACTAGCGTTCGGGCTACGTCGAATTCAGTCGCTGTCTGAAGAAGAATTCTAGTAGCCGGCTGCTCTGATCGGTCGTTTTCCGTGGTTTCTCCACTCAACACCAGGCGACTGCCGGAGTAGTACCCTAACAAGTGGCCACGGACCGCGCGCTATCTTTCCTTCCTATTTTTTGTCCATTCCTCACCCCTTACACACACACACACACACACACACTAACATGCACTACACTACCACACAAGCCGGGAGACAAGTCGGCGACTTACGTGTTCCGGTTAAGGCGGTGCCCCGCTGGTTGGAGATACCTGGTAGAGGAAAACCCCGTTAACCGACGGTAACTCGGTGCCGGTTCTGGCCATCCAATGGGGGAAGACCACCGCCATCTCCCGAATAAACACATGTACTACACTTTTGGGACAAATTACCATAGTAGTTGACGCGTCCGGAACAATAAATCAACGCTCGCCGGGGCACAGTGGAATCTCCCAATGCAGGGGGGCAGTGCTGCAACCTACTCCCCCGCACCCAGTAACACAGAAGCGACCGCAACCCGGCGCAAGCGAGAGGACTAATAGCGCGGCGACGAAGCGGAGCAACGCATGTAAGGAGCGCGGCGGCGGGCGGCGTGTGGCGGCGGGCAGCGGCGCGCGGACGCCTCGCGGAGCGGTCAGACTCGCCGCGCGTAGCGAGGGAGGGAGAGGCGAACGAAGGGGGGAGGGGGAGGGGCGGCAGAGCGCGTCGCGCGCGCCGAGCCGCGACCGCCAGGGTCTCGGGTTCGCTGCGGCGCGGCACCGCCGCCCGCCTAGATGCGAGGCCGTCCCGTTGCTCCGAGTGCTCGTCTGCCTGGGGGGCGGGGCGCGGTGGGCAGGGCTTTGGGCGCAGCTCCACCTTCTGCTGATGCTACGAGCGGCGAAAACGCTGGCATTTAATATGAATGCGATAATAATATAAGTGCGACAAAAGGATGTATCTGCAGGGGAAAGCCCCAAAAGCGCAAATGGAGGTTGACGCCAGTTATATTCCAACGGGAGAGGAACACTATCACCACGACCATCACCACCACCACCACCACCTCCTCCCGAGAATGCACTATACATACGGGACCAATGATCAAGCCCGGAGGCAATAGAAATTCACTTATTCAGTCTTCGCCATGGGAGCGAGACGCATTGGTGTCTGCTTTGGTCTCAGGTCGACCAGTTCATGTTACAAGAGGTGAAACGCTTCGATTTAATAGATGTGTGATTTTTTAGGTGCGATAATTCTCGATAATAAGAGACTGGAGGGAAAACTCCCGAAGCAGAAATGGAGGTTGGCGCTCGTTATATTCCAGGAGAAGGGAAACGGCACTACCTCCAGGGATATAACATGCACTACTCTTACGAGATTAATGAGCACAGCTCGAAAGCAATGAAAACTCACTTACTCGTTCATCTGCTTTGTGTGTGTGTGAGACTAATTGGTGTCTGATTTGGGCGCAGGTCTTCTCTTTGCTCACGATACAAACAGCGAAAACGCGACGATTTATTAGAAGTGTGATTTTCTAGGTACGGCAACGCCCGACAACAGGAGACTTCGGAAGGAAAAAGCCTACAAACCGAATGTAACTTGACGCCATAATCCAGCAGGAGAAAATTACTGAGAGATCTCCCGAGATATAAATTACACGACGTTATACACGGAAGAAATACTCATTCGCTGTTCTGGCCTTGGTTGCGAGGCCCATTGGCTTTTTCCTTTGGGTGCACGCTGACCTGCTCACGATAGATGCAGACTAACATTGTGATTTATGCAAAAGTGCAGTCAGTGGTACGATAATACAAGACATTGGGTGTAATATGCTGGGGAAACATCGTAATTCGACATTTAAATTACAAAACCTGACTGCTTGACCATCCCGTCTCTCTGTGTGATCTTCTGTTTTAGAACAGGTGCGATGACTAGGAGGCGACACCAACGGTTCTCGAGCATCGTTGGTCGGGAAATCCTAGGGTTTGAATCCCGAGGGTGATGGATTTTTGACACTACAAGGCTGGATCGAATTTATCCACTGAATGAGAATTCTAGCGATCGCCAGCGCTGATAAGTGGTTTTTCAACGATTCTCCTATCAATGTCCCTGAATACCGGAACAATACTTTAAAAATCGGGCCATGGATCTTTACGTCATCAGTAACGTCATTCAGTAACGTACGTAACGTACGTTTCAGTACGTAACCTTCAGTTACACAAACACTATCACTTCCATGCTCTTCCCATGTAGGGAAACCAGTTTGAGCGTAGAGCTTTCCCCGACTGGAGGGGTGATCCTTTGAAGGAGAGTCCTGGAGGAGGAAACCCCGCAAGTTGGCGTGTAGATTGGGTCCGATTCTCTTGATCCAGCGTGAGAGAAACGTCACAATCTGCCGGGATATAACATACACTACCCTTACGTCACAAATGACCACAGTTGTTGACACAGCCGGAAACAATAACTCATTCATCATTCATTCATTCATTCATTCATTCACTCACTCATTCACTCATTCACTCATTCACTCATTCACTCATTCACTCATTCACTCATTCACTCATTCACTCATTCACTCATTCACTCATTCATTCATTCAAAGCAGAAGTTTTGGGTGCGTGACTCCTTGGCTGCCTTCGTGCACCGACCGTCCTTATGTTTACGAATGTTTGCATTTTGTATTTAGCCATTTTACGTCCCATGAAGGGCAATTGGCCTCGGCACCGTTAGATCCCGGGATTCCTAGTCGCTCACCCAACCAGGAACCCGCGATGTCTCGAATTCGCTTAACCTTCGTGACTTCACTTAGTTAACGAATTCGGCTAGCGACGTCGATTTCGCGGTCGTTACCTTTAACCATCCCAGCATTCGCCTGTCCCAGCAAACCCCAGCAACCACCATCCCAGCAAACCCCTGTCAGAATGGCCGGCACAGGAATTGAACGCGCGCCTCCCGAATGCGAAGTCGACGCCCTTGGCCCTGAGCTACTTCGCTCGGTTCTGTTCGCTATAGAGGCAGATTCGCATGGCGATTTACTAGATATGCAGGCAAGTAGTTCGTTATAATGCCTGAATTAGTGCACAATATTCAGCAAACGTACCCAACGTTCAGATTGCAGAACAAACATTTCAGAATAACTGCGCATCTTAACTTTATTTCTGATTAGGGAATACACATAGATCAGCTTAATCAACTTAACATACATGTTTAATGGCTGAATTTTAATAACGATACTGAGCTACTTTTTCATTTCATTTTGAGCCAGGGGACTCAGAGCAGCTTAAGCGATAATAAATGCAAGTAGTTAAATATTTGATAGAAACTATGGAATGGGGTGCCTATTCTTGATTCTGGTCCTTTAAGTATGAATTTGCCAAACCTATAAATATACTTGGGAAGTTGTGAAAGAAGGTGGTGAAAAAATTAAAAGCCTGATTAGCAGTGTGATTCTACGCTCCCTCTTTCTTCCCACTAGCTACCCCTTCCTGCTTGGCGTCTCGATCCCAATTCTCGCCCCTTTCCCAGCTCTCAACCCGAGTCATTGCCCCCCGATATCAACACTACACTTGATTTTTTCTAACCTGGCCGATGATACTTCATCAGCTGTTAGGTGTTACAGAAACAGGTTAGGGTTCCGAATTCAAAGGAACCAGGTGTTGTCCCGTCATGGAATTTTATCAACCATCAGTCAGTTTTTTGTAATAAGGCTTAGCTGAGATTATTTCTAGAGAGACAGACAGACAGGGAGGTATTTTCATTTTAAAAATTTGTTTATCCTGAGCTACACATGCCTACATTTAAAAGCATGCAGTGTTACATGTTACTGAGCATGTTGTGAAATAAAGTTATTTTGAAAAAAAGACAGAAGGAGGAAGGACGGAGAATGGGAGAGAGGGGGAGAGAGGGGGAGTATTGTTTTCTTCCGCAATTTAGGTCAGTTGTAGAAAAAAAGAAATTCTACATTATTTGTTTGTAGAATTTCTTCTTTCTACAACTGAAGTAAACTCAAGAAAAAACAATAAGAATCTTTTAGAGGTTAAGAAATGTGAATATGAGAAGTAGAAAGAAAGAAAGAAAAAGAAAAAGAAAGAAAAGAAAGAAAAGGAAGAAAGAGAAAGAAATAAAGAGAAAGAGAAAGAAAGAGAAAGAAAGAGAAAGAAAGAGAAAGAAAGAGAAAGAAAGAGAAAGAAAGAGAAAGAAAGAGAAAGAAAGAGAAAGAAAGAGAAAGAAAGAGAAAGAAAGAGAAAGAAAGAGAAAGAAAGACAGAAAGAAAGACAGAAAGAAAGAAAGACAGAAAGAAAGAGAAAGAAAGAATGAAATAAAAAAGAAAAGAAAAGAAAAGAAAAGAAAAGAAAAGAAAAGAAAGAAAGTTTGTTGAATTTCGTGAAATATAGAGTACGTTTACAGTATTGTCCATATTCTCTCTTTCGTAATGTAATATTTGATAATAGCCACTCTTAACATGACCAACGTTAAGAGTCTACCTCAGGACAATCAGCTTCATCGGAGAGTTGTTCCTCACTCTGAAAACGTAGTATAGAGTCTTGAGTGCATAACAAATAGCAGCGCGTCAAGGAAGAGCACCTCTCTCGCCCGCCCCGCCGCCGCCGCTCCGTGCAGTTGGAGTGCCGAGTCACCCAGCGGGAGCCCATGACCTGCGCCTGCGTCTTCCTCTGGAGGTTTTTTGCGCGGCGGTTTCTTCTAGCGCATTCACGCATTCCTGTCTCTACACACTGCGTGTACGCTCGGAGGAACCACCGAATAACAGCAAGCTCCACGTGCGTCACACCTCATAAGTGGTGCGTGTATCTATAAAACTAAAAACATTGAATACTCGTACTCCACTCGATGTTAGCAACACAGCGCTTCTTTCCGGAGTAAATAAAAAAGGCGAAGAGATGAATGCAGGATAGTAGCGGCTCGCGCGTACTCTGTGCCGGAACGCACAAACTGTTGTAACGGTCGCCGAACTCAAGGATATTTGGCGGCTTCTACACACATGGGCACGTGCCTGTATTTGTTCGTATGCGTGAGAATAGGAGTTATGTGTGTGCATGTATATGTTTATAAGAATGGGAGACCGGGTGAGGAGGCTCAGGGCATCAACTGATGTCAGCAGTACCTCTAACCGGAACGTCCTAGGGTTCGAGTCCCGATGGCGGCAGGACTTTCGACACCTGCTACATAGCTAGATCGAATTCAGTTACAGTCCGGAGGAGAATTCTAGTGGCCGGCTGCTCTGATCGATAGTTTTCCGTGGTTTCTCCGATCAATACAAGGCGAATCAATGCCAGAGCAGTACTATAACAAAGAGGCCACGGATTACGCGCGATCTTTCCTTCCACTTCCTTATCCTATCCTCACCATTTACTTACACACCCTTACATAAACTACACTACCACCCATGCTGGGAGATCGCCTGGGAGCTTAGAACTTTTCTCGTCTGACGCGGTGTCCCACTGGTGGGAGGTACTTGATTGGGGAAATCCCCGCTAGCCGACGGGAATGTCGGCACTGGATTTCACAATCCAGCGGATGAAGATCACCGCCACCACCGTAGGAAAGAAAACATACGCTACACTTACGGAACCTATGAGCTTGGAAGTTGATGTGCCTAGAATCACCAATCAATCATGAATGGGGGTATGGTGTGTGTATAATATATGATTGTATGGTATACACACTCCCAGTTTGCACCTGTGTGTATTCACAGGAGCGTTTACCTGCGACCAGAAAGTGTACATAAATATATTGTTCTTGCAAATCAGACTAATGGTGCATCAACTGCGTATACTTTATCATATTATTTGCAATGGTTACGTGATAATATAATACTAGTTGAAGCTGTGCAAAAATTTCGCACATCTGAATTCGACTGAATATGTTATCGCTCACAGTTACAGCTTACTGCATTTAGAAATCAATGATCCAACACATGCTTCAGTAAGTTTTTCCCACTTACAAAAATAATACGAGCGCAAACGTATTTCATTCCTCGGAATACCAATTGGAACTAATCAATTCTTTCTCAATTTGATATTTTACAAGAACACATTGCTCGATATAAAAGTCAATAATATTAATTGCAGCATGTAGATCAATTTTATGTCTCAATCTGATGTATCCTTCATTTTAAAGAATAAAACTGAAAGGGAAAATACTCCAGCGTCACTGCTTTTATGCAGATGTTAGATCAATTACTGATGTGAGCTATAGCGCTATCGTAAAAAGAAATGGGAGAACGCCATTTTCGGATGCTAAATTACCACCAGAAGAGGCTGCTAAAGAGGCTGTGCACTCAATGAGAAATAAAAGTGGATAAAGGGAGGCGAGCCCGAGATGCGACTCCGCGTGACAGGAAAAGAAGTAGAAGTGAGGGACGGGAATCCAAAATGGAGAGGGGGGAAACAAGGGCGTGGACGAGAGGTAGGAGAGGCTGGCAGAAAGATAGGAAGCAAAGTCGCAGCAGGCAAGAGAGGTAGGCTGGAGTTCCCACACAAGGGGCCGGAGAACTCGAAGTCCTGAAGGCGGGTAAAAGGAGATTCTGGAGAAGAGCAACGCAAAAAATCGCAAATTATCAGGGGATTGGTGAGAGATTGATTGATTTTTTCGTGCTTCCGGGCGCGACAACTACTGTGGTCATCAGTCCCATTAGTGTAGTGCATGTTTTCTCTCTAGCGAGATGGCGGTGATCTTCCCCCGCTGGATGGCGAGATCCGGCGCCGACCTACCGTCGGCTAGTGGGGTTTTCCCTAACCAGGACTCACCCACCAGCGGGCAACGCCCCAACCGGGACAAGCTCTAAGCTCCCGACCCGTCTCCCGGAATATGTGGTAGTGTAGTGCATGTTTGTGTAAGTGTGTGTGTAAGGGGAGAGGATAGGACAAGGCAGACGAAGGGCAGATCGCGCGCGGTCCGTAGCCCGTTTGGTAGGGTACTGCTCCGGCATTCGCCTGGAGTTGATCGGAGAAACCACGGAAAACTACTGATCAGAGCAGTCGGCCGCTAGAATTCTCCTCCAGACAGCGACTGAATTCGACCTAGCTGAAAAGCGAGTGTCGAAAACCCTGCCGCCGTCAGAACTCGAACCCAGGACCTCCCGGTCAGAGGCGCTGCAGTGACATCAGTTGATGCACTGAGCTACCGCTCCCGGTATGGTGAGAGAAAAACAGCAGTGGGAAAGAGAAGGGAGTGGACGTGACGAGAGATGCGAGGGCTGTGAGGGGCTGGGCGATAGCAGGGAGCGATTTTGATTATTGACTGAATAATTAGTATTTCCGGGTGCAACTACTAAGGTCGTTAGTCCCGTAACTGTAGTGCATATGCGTTCCATGTGAGGGGGTGGTGATGATCTTCCCATGCTACTGATTGGTTGATTGATTTTTTCGTGTTTCCGGGCGCGTCAACTGCTTAGGTCATTGGTCCCGTTAGTGTAGTGCATGTTTTTTTTTTCTCGGGAGATGGCGGTGATCAATGCACCCTGCTGGATGGCGAGATCCGGCACCGACCTACCGTCGGCTAATGGGGTTTCACCCAAAGCAGGACTCTCCCACCAGCGGGGCACCGCCCCAGCCGGGACAAGCTCTAAGCTCCCGACCGGTCTCCCGGAATATGTGGCAGTGTAGTGCATGTCAGTGTAAGAGCGTGTAATGGGTGACATAGGACAAGGAAGAGGAAGGACAGATCGCGCGCGGTCCGTGGCCCGTTTATTAGGGTACTGTTCCGGCATTCGCCTGGTGATCGTAGAAACCACGGAAAACTACCGATCAGAGCAGCCGGTCGCTAGTGTTCTCCTCCAGACAGCGACTGAATTCGACCTAGCTGAAAAGCTAGTGTCGAAAATCTTGCCGCCGTCAGGACTCGAACCTAGGACCTCCCGGTTAGAAGCGCTAAAGTAACATCAGTTGATGCACTGAGCTACCGCTACCGGTCTTACCATGCTAGATTGTAGGATCCGGCGCCAACCTACTCTTGGCTAGCGGTGATTTCCCCAACCCAGTATCTCTCACCAAGCACCGCCCTGGCCGGGACAAGATCTAAGCTTCCGACCGATCCCCCTGCATGTGTGGTGCATTTGTGAGTACGTGTGTGTAAGTAAAGGTGAGGATAGTACTAGGAAAAGGAAAGAATGATCGCGCATGATCCGTGGCCCGTTTGGGTACTGCTCCGGCATTCACGTATTGATCGCAGAAACCACGGAAAACTACCTATCAGGGGAACCGGCCGTTAGAATTCTCTTCCAGATGGCGACTCAACTCGAACCAGCTGCATAGCTAGTGTCGAAAATCCCACGAGTCAGGACTCGCACTCTAGGACCTCCCGGTCACAGGCACTGCAGTGACATCAGTTGATGCCCTGAGCCACCTCTTCCGGTGCAGGGGGCGAGGAGTTGCCGGCGAGGACCAAACGTGTGCCGAGCGAGGGCAGCGTCGGGTGTGGAGCAGGCGAGAGGGGACCGGGTCTATTAGCGATTCGTCGAGCGTCGCGGCCTCTCGCACGCCTCGTGGACCGGAACAGCGGGAGGCGTTGGCTGGCGCTGGCTGCCGATGCGCTCGGGCTCTTCGCCCATGCCATCGCCCCCGCCCTCGCCACCGCCCACTCCTTCACATTACCCTCGCCCCTGCCGTCGCTCTCGCTCCCGTTCACATCCTCGCCGACGCCATCGCCGCCGCCTTCGTCGCCGCCCTCGTCGCCGCCCTCGCCGCCGCCCTCGCCGCCGCCCTCGCCGCCGCCCTCGCCGCCGCCCTCGCCGCCGCCCTCGCCGCCGCCCTCGCCGCCGCCCTCGCCGCCGCCCTCGCCGCCGCCCTCGCCGCCGCCCTCGCCGCCGCCCTCGCCGCCGCCCTCGCCGCCGCCCTCGCCGCCGCCCTCGCCGCCGCCCTCGCCGACCGCCCTCGCCGCCGCCCTCGCCGCCGCCCTCGCCGCCGCCCTCGCCGCCGCCCTCGCCGCCGCCCTCGCCGCCGCCCTCGCCGCCGCCCCCGCCGCCGCCCTCGCCGCCGCCCTCGCCGCCGCCCTCGCCGCCGCCCTCGCCGCCGCCCTCGCCGCCGCCCTCGCCGCCGCCCTCGCCGCCGCCCTCGCCGCCGCCCTCGCCGCCGCCCTCGCCGCCGCCCTCGCCGCCGCCCTCGCCGCCGCCCTCGCCGCCGCCCTCGCCGCCGCCCTCGCCGCCGCCCTCGCCGCCGCCCTCGCCGCCGCCCTCGCCGCCGCCCTCGCCGCCGCCCTCGCCGCCGCCCTCGCCGCCGCCCTCGCCGCCGCCCTCGCCGCCGCCCTCGCCGCCGCCCTCGCCGCCGCCCTCGCCGCCGCCCTCGCCGCCGCCCTCGCCGCCGCCCTCGCCGCCGCCCTCGCCGCCGCCCTCGCCGCCGCCCTCGCCGCCGCCCTCGCCGCCGCCCTCGCCGCCGCCCTCGCCGCCGCCCTCGCCGCCGCCTTCGCCGCCCCACTCGCCGCCCCCCTCACCGCCGCCCTCGCCACCGCCCTCGCCGCCGCCTTCGCCGCCGCCCTCGCCGCCGCCCTCGCCGCCGCCCTCGCCGCCGCCCTCGCGCCGCCCTCGCCGACGCCCTCGCCGACGCCCTCGCCGACGCCTTCGCCGCCGCCTTCGCCGACGCCCTCGCCAACGCCTTCGCCGCCACCCTCGCCGCCACCTTCGCCGCCGCCCTCGCCACCGCCCTCGCCGCCGGCCTCGCCGCCGCTCTCGCCACCGCATTCGCCACCGCCCTCGCCACCATCGCGATACGGACGCCCGACAACAAAACCTGTCGCCGTCTCCCTTCCCAAGTGACCACCGCTCGCGATACACGGTAAATCATTGAACCCCAATAAATGGCCCAGTACATGGAAAATGTGGTCGTCTTTACAAAATAGTATTCCTCTTATTCAATAACACATTTCTTCTTATGAGTTGAACTTTGTTTTTCAAACGGGAGAGTAGATTTTATACATGCCGAAATGTAATGTTTCTTTTAAGAATGCCTGAAATACGTGTTATAATAAACACTGCCAAATTTATTGTTAGAATCTTTCACCAATTTCAACGAAGTAAAATAATCTTTGGTTCCATGTGAAAGAAGCAAAGTTTCCTAAAATACGCCTGCGGTGAGATTCTTTCAAGCTAATTAAGTACTTTATTGTGCAAGCTCATACGTCATTTGTGGTTTATCTAAAATAACATTTCAAAATTTTAAAGAGTACGAAAACTATTTTGGCTGTTAGTACTTACAAAATCACACTTTCATGAGAACATATCTGAAAGCGACGGCCTATTTAGCAGACATCCACATGAGAATTCATTAGACTGATATTTCACCTACTGCAGAAGTGTTTGCAAAATATTTGATTGCACTGTGTGTTAAATGAGACTCACTAATCCGGCGTATATTCTCTATAAATTAGCATGCCCGTGTGATCAAGAATATCTAACATTATAAATGAATTTGTATTGAAATTGTCCGCGTAGAAAAAGTAATAAATGTACAAATGGTACGAGGAACAGAAGAAAGCCCAAACATTTTATTCATACTAAAAAGATTACGGAACGAGTGAATATGATACTTATCGCAACATGAAAATGCGTTATATTGGGGAAAAATTGCGACAGAACTCAAGAGGTCTACCAAAGAATGCATGAAACATATTAGTGGAACAGTGAGTGTTAGAAATAAGCCACATCTTTGAATTTTTAAAGTTGTTTATACCAAAATTCTCACTTAGCAATCTTCTTCCCATTCAGCATTGTAGTTTTCTATTTTCTAGTCGTATGACAGGAGAATGTGTGACTATCGTGGCGCTCCATTGATTTGCCACACCTGGAAGTCACATTAGTGTAACATATGATTATCTGACACCCACTTCTTTAAATAATAGACGACCTACCTGGTGTCATTGCTATAACAATGAATTCAAGAAATTAGCAGGCAAAAGAGAGGTAGAAACGTGAGAAATGTCGCCAACCAATCGACTTACAAGAAACATAAGAATGAAAAAAATAAATACAAGATGTTTTTTCGAATCACTGAAGGGCCTATATTAGTAATAAGTCATATCAGCCAAAGCAAGCCTCTCGCTAATCATAAATTTTAATATTTCTATGAAGAATACATTTATAGTAACAACATAATCCCCACATTCACCAAGCATAAGATATATTTACGAACAGTGCTCCCTCTGTTTGGAACTTGCTGTAGCTGGTGCGATTTATCTTGTTACTGCGCCAAGCCCTTCAAATTTATGAACGCTTCCTTGCATGGTCGCAGCTTTGATCGTGCTTTGCCTCCCCCGCAATCTGCGCTGCAGCGATTGGCATATTGTCACACTTTGCCTGGCACTGGCTCGAACCGTCCGTGCTCGCATCTCCGCCTACCCAATTTTCCGGCAGCGACCGTAAGACCCGATTTACACGCTTCGTTTTGACGAACGATTCCAGAGTTGCAGCGACCGCGCGCATGCGAAGTGCGGCATCTGAAGCTCCAGAAGCTACAATACATTGAGCATGCGCGCGCTCGCTAAAGCTCCGGAATCGTTCGTCAAAACGAAGCGTGTAAATCGGGCCTAACATCGTTTTTCAGTGACAGCCACGTGGTCCACGTCTACCCCACATTGCTGAGAACGCACGCCTCTGCCAGACCACTCAGCTTTCTACTCTTTTACATGATATAAGCGTTGTCTTGATGCATACCTGAGCCGTTTGGCTCGCCACATATGTTCCGCATTTATATTGAGGGCTGCGAAGTGCCAGATAACGTAACAAATTGTTATTGTTTTGACCGTTTCGCTCCTTTTCGCAAGGAGATTCTTAGCGTTTCCAGTGTTCGATAAGATAAGTAATGTCTTATTCCATATACAGGTTCATGAATGCGAGGTCAAGGAGATCGATGAACATGAATTTTGTAGAACATATAGACGCTATTGATTTTTGTTTTTTTTATTATATTAATATTACTTGTGTATTCAATTACTTAGTGTGCTTAATGATAATTTGTTCGGGTCCATGTAGCTGTTCTCTTCATTTTTAATTTAAAACGTTTGTGTTTGTTAAATTCACACAACTATACTCTTTCTGCTCAAAAAAACATGAATATACCTTTCTTGTTGTCAAGAAGTCACGTGGTGTCCTTCCCAACTGTACATGTGCCATCGCCTTTTATCGCGCGCATTAATGATCTCATGCCATTTTATTGCATGTAACTGACATAAATTGGTCCCATGTTGCTACCCTGGGCATTCATTAACTTATTTTACTGTCTCTCGCTAACATAAGATGCTGCTGGGCCTGTCCATATTCTCGTAAGAAAAACAAACTCATCAACTTATTGTTTATAAAGTATGTTTACAATCGTTAGTTTAACTTTGTTTATCTTAAGCATCTGTAATTATTAGATACAACCACTTGTATTGTTCACCTCAGTACAAAGATATAATATTCAATATAATACCGTTCCACAAATTCAGTTACTTATATAAAATTTCGTACAATACTTGAAACATCATTACTTAACAGTAGTTCTTCACTTCATAACACAAAAATTCATATGTTTTAATAATTGTGGTAGCCGGTTGAGGATGATGTACACTCACATCTACAATGAAATCCTTTCAATGATCTATTACATCCTACATTATACTCATTTACACACGGTTTAAAATAATGGATAATTCAACGCTTCGTACTGATTATACAGCAATAATATTATCAAAAAATCTACATTCAGGAATTTGCAATATATGCCATTTTTATGCAAACTACTTTTGCGCTTAATATAAGTATGCCAAACTGCGCCCTTATATGCCAAAATCCTTTTACGCCCGATCGCTTCGCTCGCGAAGTTCCAAGTTGGCGACGCCCCGCTCTTCGGACTCAGCGATTTACGGAATTCTTCCTTGGCGCTGGCAAAAGCAACATCACCACGCACCTTCATGCCAAAATCGGACGCACTATGTTCCTTTCCACTTCACGCTCCCAAACCGTAAATTTAGGTGAAGTAAATTGTTCAAAACTAATTGCCATTTATTTATTTCTTTTGTGCACCTCTATAATTTTCGACGGACAATTTTTACTAACATTTAATACACTTTATTCAACGCATTGTAGGGATGTATAAATGAAACAAAAAATATCAATAATGACAGTCTGGTGTAAAATAAACAAACTAGATGTCATTTTACATTGTAGTAATTATGTAGTTATTTGGATGTGATTGAACTCTCTTGATCACAAACATAATGTTTCCTTTTAGTTCATCGAATAAATCGTATTTGCCAATTGTTTCAAATAGATTACGTAGTTAAAAGTACATTGCTTATATCCCCAATGGTTGTTTTCTTGGCCCACGCAAAACATTGAATCGCGAAGACCATACTCAGTTCACCATACTCACTTCTCTGTGAAGACGGCAACGTACCGTGCATCCTCCTTAGTGCCGGTTACGATACGCATTCTTGGCACGCCTGCAACAGATTCGAACCGCGTACCAAGCCTGGCTTGCACATTACAGTAACGACTGGCGTAAACAAGTGATCCAGCCAAACAGTTAAAATCCTCCTTATTCTAGTGCATTGGCAATTGTGATGGTAAATGAAATTAGTGTTGCTCAATGGCACATACTTTCTCGTATTACGGTGACATAATATAATATTAACTGGTCGCTCAAAAGTTCACTATCACACCAAAATATTTTCCTAGGCGGGGATTCGAGCCCAGGCACTTACTATCCGCTAAACACGAATTAACTCAACAAACCACCTCGGTGATGTCTTTTGAACAACGCTCCTGTCGCTTCAAAAAGATTTGGAATCTTTGCAAGTAATGATATATGAGAGGTTTTAATGAAAATTATACTTATGTCATTTATAAGACGAACATTGATCCATTCGGATAAAAAGTAAAAGAAAACATTTGGAGTCGTTTTGGGGAACAGTTTGTTTAGGTATTTTTTTAAATTGTCACAATGTCACTCAAAATTACGCGAAAAAACACTTATTTTTACAAAAACGTGCACGACATTATTTAAAGGTCTACTTCTGAAGAACAGATTTCATTAAGACAATCTATCTACAGAAATGATGGAGGGCTTCCAAAAAACCTTCAACGTTTTAAGATAATGCTTGTTTAGCATCCGCGTCATCGTTGTAACCAGACATTATGAATTTGTTGACTGAATAAATCAATAACTTTTGCGATTATCAGTATTTCGTTATCAAAATTTTCCAATGCAAACACTTTCGTTCAGGATATTCAAAGTCAGAAACAAATATTTATCAGGTATGAGAAACTGTTTACTGACTGAAGATTGTTTCAATCCTTTACGAAATATCTTTTTAATTACCATTCTTGAACTTTGTTATCTTTTTCTTGCGAGATTTCTTAAATCTGTTTTTCCATTATTCATAAATACTCAGCAACCAAATGGAAACTAGTTAAACAGTTTTTAATGTAAACCAATTACACAATATCACGCAAAGTGAAATAAAGAGAGCAGCCCGAATAAAAGTGAACTGTTCATAAGTATATTTCATTGGAATATTTTATAGTTGATTTGCCAATCCAATAGCCGGTTGCGAGGAAAAGAAAATGCATTAAAAATAGTTTTTAATCTAGATATATTATATTATTACGTTTCAATATTTTTAGTGAAACGAAATACATATTTGCCAATTCATCACCAGGTATGGAAAATTTAGTAAATTAGTAGTAAAAATTACTGGCCGAAATAGTACTAAATTTCAAAACGAATGATTGAAAATCTTCGGAAACAAGCAATAGAGATTTGTCCAGACACTTAAATCCTTTTAGCTCTGGCCATGCTGCAGAAACGAATGTCTTCCGTGATAAAAAAAAATGCCCCGTCCCCGCATTGTGTCCAGAAGACCTACGAGTACATAAATTCGGTGATGCCACATTTTTTGCATCTCGGAAAAATACAGTGGCGTTTGCACTGTGGTCCGTTCTCGACGTTGAGCCAACACTTGGACGACGTGAAAACTAATTCTCTCATCTTGTGAAAAGATCGTTCCTCGTCCTACCAGACGCTGTTGCCTTGCCTCCAGTAACTCCGTCTACTCTTGCGGAGAATTTATGATACAGCGCTATTTATCCAACGTTTCAGACTTGTGTTTTCAAGAAACTTCACTCCAATTTTTAACGCGAATATTCGTTATAAAGTGAAATAACATATCTGGGAAATGTTGGTCTTCATTACCATATAATATCATCTGCACAGTATACATATTGGGGGGGGGGGCACCAACATATTGGGGGGGGCGACCTTCTCGTGTTCTATAAACATTTTTCCACTCCTTCATGGTGTGAAATCCAAAAAGCAAATGACTAGCAATTACAAAACGCTCAGTTTAACATCTTCCATGATTTTAGAAATCTCTTCCTTTTTAGTAAACTGGAGTAGAAACATTTCACTATTTCGGAGCTAAAAGAATACCAACTTGCTAGCACATGTAACTACATAACTACATAACTGTTCGCGTGTGCAGAATTAAGATTGCTTTCATTAGTGTGTAGTTGGCTATAAGCTTGAAGGGTGGATAAAATCAAAGTCTTCAAAAGTTAATTTAGCTCATATGAATATTACAATGAAAATTGAATATTAAATATTACAAAAAAATTAACGATAATGTTAATGATTGTAATTCGTCATCGGAAAATCACTATAAGTTAAGCATGGTCGAAGAGACTTAAAAGAACTAGGAATGCAACTTGAATGCACTCTTCCACCACATAACTACTTTTCCTGCGAACGTTTTATAGGTGAATAATGTAAGAAGTAATATTCGAAGAAAGGGCACCAATTCAGTCACGTTCCATCTCGTGCTTGAGGTGCGGAACGACTTTAGTATTCCTTCTTTTTGTTTTCTAGCTCTCAGCTACACCGCACATTTTCTTGTGGGTTGTTTTCATCTTTCTTTGAATGCCGGAAAGCCATAGAAAGTCTAGTGCCGATGATTTTTCTAACAGATTTACAAGCTGTCGTCAGGAGAGGACAAGCAGTGCTCATAATGTAGTACAACCACATTGTCGAATTTTCGTGTATCCTTGAATGTAAAAATTATATATTGCAAGTATTGCAGAAGCAATAATGCGGCCCGAAAAAACAGTAAAAAAATCTACGAAACACATGAAGCAATTATAAAGAAATAGACGGGTCAAAAGGTTTTATTCCTAACGCAATAACGATTATTATCATCATCATTTTCTTCTACTTGTTCTCCTTCTTCATCATACTCGTGGCCTGCTTCAACTCAATTTTTCTGAGAAATAAGTACCTTTAATTCAGATTTATTTTGTTTGTGAGATCACAAGCAGTTATTTTCTAATTTTGGCCCTAAAGTAAATTCAACATTCTTACAAACAACTTACATTTTTAATGCCGAGAAGTGCTAAACACGTAGCAGCATTCATTAGAATAAGTACTACCCAGCAGCAACAAAAATGCTGCTTAGCAAAACCCCACAAAATGGATCATCAAAAAGTAGCATGCCCACTGCTGAAGAACAACACATATAACAACACCAGCAAATTAAATACAACATAAACGTCTTCACGAATACTGGAAACACATAGTACACTCCCCGCAAATCCGAAATTTCGGATAATCTGAAGAAAATTTGGGTTGGAGGAAAAAATAAATCCAAAATACCTGATTTGTATTAACTTCAATTACGAAGGAAAAAAGCATGAATACGTTGTAAGTGAACCCAATTCTGAATACTGTACGTAGAATACAAACACAAACCGTGCTCCAACTCTTCTAAATAATGTATCAACTACTACCCCATGCGATCGGTTATGTACGCACTGTACTCCGTTGTTCGCAACATTGTCCGCATGTCGCTACGTTGCCATTTTCTCACATCAAACGCTACGTTGCCTTGTGTCTGGTAATCTTATAAATGTATTTGTGTGTATATATACATATGGAACATGTTTTCGGATAATCCGAATAGACCACACCCCCAATTAGTTCGGAATATCGGGGTTCTACTGTAGTAATATTTATACGGATACAAAATACAACAGTAATTTACATGTCAAGAATATCAAAATAGTTGCTGTTACATCACGCAAGACGTGAATGGGAAATATTTAATGGTGGACAGTATCTTCCTTGGAGCATTATTGTCGAATGACGTCAGTTGTTTTGTACGCAGTAACATACCGAGTATGAGAATCCAGTCTGTACATGCAACATAAGAATAGGCGAAATAATACAATCAAATATTTGCATTTTCTGTCAAAATATAAACTGTTTCATTATTTTTGGAGTTTTCCGAGTTCCTCGGTATCTAATTAATAACAACAGACATCTCTCACATGGCCGGAGGCTGCACAATCATCCTTCAATTTGAGCATGCTTTCGAAATTATTTTATAACATTAATAGTAATAATCATAATAATAATAATAAATAACAACGACTCAAATGTATAAACACCTATGTTTTTGTAGATAAATTATATTAATAAAACATCACATCTGTATGGTTTCATATTTCTCTACGATACCTAGGCATATTTAAAAAAATAATACATTTCACTACTTCAGAAAACGTCAAAATCTGAAACTATTTCTTAAGATATGTGTAAATGTTGTTTTTGTATAGTAGGAATGTTCAGATGTCCATATTTACCCGCACCAAAAAAACACGCTTTTTGTTCCTTTTGAAGATGAACAAGACTATAGTATAAAATGTTTGTGCATACCCCCCTCACAAAAAACTATTTTCCCAGAACTCTTCCGGACTCGGACGCAACTGGGATTCAGCAGTGTAATTCATGCTAATTGCAGCTATGTCACCCAGCCTCCGCTGTCATTGCGTTTCTTAACTACAATTTTCTAGGGGCGCTCGCCTCCAACCTTGCCCAGTTTTCGTGACCTTGCAGTAGGAAGAACTTTATCGCTACAGCGACGACTGTCAGAGCACGTGGCCGGTGGTACAGACGGAATTTTCTTCGCCACTGAGAAATATGCTTATAATTTCCGCCTTATTGATTGATTGGTGATTCCCGACGAGTTAACTGTTAGGGTCATTAGTCTCGGAAGTATAGTGCGTTTTTCCTTGGAAGGTCGCGGTGACTTCCCCCCCTAGATGGTGAGATCCAGCGCCCACCAGCCGTCGGGTAGCGGAGTTTTCCCTAACCAAGTATCTCCTACTAGGGGGCACCGACCCATCTTGGACAAGCTCTAAGCTTCCGACCGGTCTCCCGGCATGTTTGGTAGTGTAGTGTATGTTAGTGTTAGTGTGTGTAAGTAAGGGATGATAATAGGAAAAGGAAGAGGAAGGAAAGATCGCGCACGGTCCGTGCCCTGTTTGTTAGGGTACTGCAAAATAATTTTTATAAGAGATGTAAAATTATTGCTAATGCCAACTTGAATTGTCGCTGAAATACTTTTTATATACTTGATCTTTGAATTTTGCTGTTTTTGTTTGAAATGTTTTCCTACAAGTCTGCAATCGATTCGAAAACTACACAATTTTGCATTTTTTCAAATTTATAAACACGTGAAAAATTTCAAACCTGCAATTATAATCCTTTTCTTATCAAATAAACTTGATGTTTGATAAAGGTCTTGGATTAATTATGAACAATAATATTAAAAGTAAATGTGTATGAGAAATTCAATGCTCTAAAATTAGTGTTATTTTATATCAACGTAATTTCTCCAAAAGGAATTGTGTAAACAGGGGTTAAACGTATGTATTCATATAAATATTCCAATGTACTTACTTTCATGTTCATAAAAGTGTTTTATCCCGTGTATTTTGATTTGGAAATATTTCCGCATCTGAACTAGCAACGTCCGCCATTTTCTACGACGTAATTTTGCTAGGCCACAAATTTCCCCTTTGAGACTGCCTGTGACTGTGAGACTGTGCCTGCAAACGTTTCGTCATGACAAGGGCTGCCCAAGCCGTGGAACGGCTGAATTTAGCCGCATACGCCCCCTGTTAATTTATGTTGCCAGAGGTGTACCTTTTCTGCCAATTATCATTTAATTCTGTCGGGTTCCAACTAGATTCTTTTAAATTTTGTTCTAATACACTGATGCCATTGCGCTTGCATAACTCTCTTATATACATTCAAGTTTTGCCTTACGCTCTCATTACACCTCAAAAAGTCTGCCATTAAACTGCCGTATAGAATGTTAATTTCGAATGAAAACCTCAGAATTGACATTATTGTACATGCAATTGTTATTTGTGTGGTTATATAGTATATAGTACATATAAATGATTATTTTGTGGAAAACATTGAAAGGGAATTAACTGCAAAAAACAAGAAATGAATTTTATAGAGTATTTTGTATTAATTGTTCACATTTACCTGGAGAAAGAATTTAAGTGTGACATGCAGAAAGTCAAGTCGTTGTAAAATATACATTAGTAACATCCAGCCAATTATCTATTTTGTAAAATATACTAAATTTCACTCCTCGTGTAAAGTAGACAAAAACTGACTTAGCGACCTTTCTGTGCCAAGCAGAAAATTGTTAATGCCATTTTGGTATTCAATTTTACTTTTCATTCCTTTTCAAATCGTTTTTAATTAGTCAGGAATTAGACTAATGGGTAACGAATTTCTGCAATTAGTAGACGCTTTACAGCATTTATTGACAATGATTAATGTTCACATTAAAAACTATATTTCGAAATTTCATACCCTGCTTGAACATGTTTATAAATTTATGAAGAAATTACGTTTTTACGTGATGAACTAACGAACGTGGCAAACAGCATTAGACTCAATCCTAGTTAATCGTCTATTTTCATTGCAGCAACAGTGTAATACCATGCAGCGGATCCAGGACACAGACAAAAATATTACATATTTTGTTACTTTCCTGCGATTTCACACACTTTTTATTTCTTTTCAACTAAATCATTATAACCATACTAGCAAATTCCATGACATATTTATTTTTTATTTGAATATCGTATGAATTAAAGAACTATTTTTTAAAGAATATATTTAATAAAGAATGGAATGTTTACCTTCAGTAATGTAGGAGAGGTGCAACAAATTTCTAAGTTTTTCAGTTTTCGAAAATTCAATTGTTTTACTAAAACAAATAGGACATGCACAAATTTTATAGTCGCATTTCACTTTATTCGAGTACAAAACAGAAAAAATTGAGCCTTAATAAAAATTGAAAATGACCCAGAAGCTTCATGTAAAATATCTTACAAACTGAATTATCCGTTTCATATTCGCAAGGTCTTGGGTGGGGATAGACCGGGGGAACAACAATTGAGGAAAACCCTGCGAACGTTTAAGCGCTAGTCTTCGGACATACTAAAGGGTGAACGGACGGAAGGACAGACGGACGGACCAGACAAACAGCCCCGACAAGACAAACAGCCCGACAAGACAAACAGCCCGACAAGACAAACAGCCCCGACCAGACAAACAGCCCCGACCAGACAAACAGCCCCGACCAGACAAACAGCCCCGACCAGACAAACAGTCCGACCAGACAAACAGTCCGACCAGACAAACAGTCCGACCAGACAAACAGTCCGACCAGACAGTCCCGACCAGACAGTCCCGACCAGACAGTCCCGACCAGACACACCCGACCAGACAGACAGAGATGAACTGAGAGACGCTTAAAAAAAGCACTTTTTTAGTATCAGGGACCAGCAAGACGAATATTTTGACTCTATAACGTATACAAGAAAGTAGTGGAGGAAAAAAGTCTACTTTTTCAGAAAGAGGGGCCCATGTAATGTTTTCCTTCAGCTTTACATTATTTTCTTCATACTGTACTAGTAAGAAAAGGAGTATGGAGAAAAGATTGAAACTAGTGCTCCAGCGGTACCAATAGTGAAAAAAGTGTTCCCTGGTCATATCCATATTTTCAAACAGGTGGACATATGACAGGGTGTGAAGGCGTTAGGGACAGGGGGCGGCGGGTGGCGGCCGGCGGGCAGTGAGTTGCGTGCGGAATCGGGTGGCAGGCACAGGGTAGAGACGGGCCGAGCGCGGGATGGGGCAGCAGGGGGCGTGTAGCTAGCGGCGGCTAGCGGTCAGCCGCGCCATAAAGCCAGCCACCTCCTCAAGGTCTCGTGCGGTTTGCGGTCGCTGCGCTCCGCAGAACAAATGCCGATCGCTGCCGCCTCCAAATTACCAACCCGCGCGGCGAGGCGCGGCGCGGCAGGAGGCGAGCCAGCGAGCGAAAGCGACCGCGGTGACTTGGCTCCCACCAGGCACGTAGCGTCCGCACGGGCCCAGATTTATAGCGTAGAGAAGGGGTTTGCAGGTTCTTATCGACCCCCTGGGGGTGGATGAAATTTTGAAGGTGCTCAATGACGATCAATGGGTCGATTGGGGGCATGTACCTGAATATGAACAGGAGATTGAAAGCTATATTCATTATTCCATTTATTACAAAAACATTAAGTGAACTTGATAATTAATTATTTTCTGCGATAGAACAACAAAACATATAATAATAACAAATTACACGTTCGGATTTATCGCTCATCCGTAGGATGAGAGGCGTAACAGCTGATGCACCCGGCCGATCCCCGGAAGTAATAGACCCTTAATAAGAACCCCCGCGTACGATTATCAGCAAACAATAAAACAAATTGCACTTCATGCTTATTTTCTCCATTGCATCAGCCGTATTACACCAATTAGAATTAAAACTCATTTCACGTTTATTGCAGATAGGGGTTCCATTTCTATTTTCTGCACCGGGGCATCCCAGAACCTGGCTATGCAACTGTTCGGGATGATTAGAAAATTCAATAAATTCTAACTACGTATTGACAACAATGTTCTCTCACGGAAGCAAATACTCCCTGCAATGCGCACTGAAGAAATGTTTTGGACAGGAAAAACCGCTCAACATTTTGTAGCGAATGTACAACAACGAGATTAAAAACTCAGTTACTCAAATACGGAAGAGTTTTACACATTATATTACCGTGTAATTTGCAAACAACACATACATCCATTTGTAAATAGTCGCATGGCCTAATGTTCTGTAACTAGAATGTACATCTGGCAAATGTTTACTCCATTATAATGTACACTAGGTACAGTTCTGGGCGATTGGATAAGATTATTTTCCTTCACATTCTATCCAGCTCATCTACGTTTAGACACATCACCTTCAACTAAACTATGTTGTCTCAATTGTTGAAAAAAAATGACAAAATTGTTATTCCCTACGAATGAAAAAAATTCAAGCGTGGAAAAATCTATATAGCTACGAAGAAAATTCGAAGATGGGAATACGTCGCTCAAGAATATTAGAATAAACCCACTAATTTAAAATTAATCTACAAAGCTGACTGCGAATAATTAGGTCCTTGAATCAGCACATGCCATTCTGTTAATAACCTACAGATGATTTACCTATATGAAATTAAGTTACGTCAAATATTCTGTAAAAAAAAGTGCGTTTCTCTTACCTGAAACGGTATCCGAAAACCGTTTAATCATATCTCAAATTATCAGGTTGAATGTGAATACTTTTCCTTCCTGAAAAATTGTGTTCCATGGATGTACGTCACTTTGAAAATAAGCTCTTCAATATCTCAAAGGAATAATTGCAATTAAGGAGGCAATAACTGTACCACCAGGAGGTATAAAAACAAAACGAACGTTCTTGAATTCCTACTACGCGAGGTTTTAAGTCAGCAAACGTATGCCCCCTTGTAAACTGCAAGGTTCATTGTTTATACGTCCACCTTGCGTTTTGTAGCCTGACAGAAGCAGAGAACGTCCTCCCTGCTTTTGTTGTCTTGTTGTCTTGTGTTTACAATCCATCGGGTTATTTTCAAAATTGTCATTCATTATCCAACTCATCATTCATTGTCCACCTTCCGACAACGTGCGTAACGAAAATACTGTCTTGGACGAAACTGGTGTTTTACGGCAGTCTTCGATGTGCGTACCGCCCCCTTGCGCGCGTCTATGCTTCGTGCCTGGCGCCACGTGCCAGGAAAACCGGTTTCCGATCCCGCGAGACACGTGGCGGTGGTGGCGGCGGTGGTGGCGGCGGCGGTGGTAGTGGCTACGACGGTGGAGATGGCTTCCGAATGGAAAGGCAAAGGTCGTGGCTGGGGCGTCTACGTGGAACGGAGATGGGGGTGATGGCAGGGGCGAAGTTGCGGGAGGGCGAGTGGAGGCGAGTGCAAGCTTGAAGAGGGTGGTCGAATGAGTTGAAGAGTGCGGATTGATTAATTGATTGATTGTTGCCCGTCACGCCAACAATTACAGTCATTAGTCCCGTTAGTGTAGTGAACGTCTTATCCCGGGAGGTGGCGGTGATTCCTCCCCAATGGGTGCTAAAACCCGGCGCCGACTTACAAGTCCGCCTAGGAGATTTCCATCCAGCGGGACACAGCCTCAGCCGGGACAAGCTCCAAACTTGTCTCCCAACATGAATGGTAGTGAAGTGCATGTAAGTGTGTGTACGTATAATAGGAAGGAAGACAAAAGAAAGATCGCGTGCGATACGTGGCTCGTGGCGTAAGACATCTCTGGCATTCGCCTTCTATTGATTAGAAAAACCACGGTAAACTTACCGCTCAGATTAGCCGACCGCTAGAATTCTCAGAGGAGATAGCGGTTTAATTCCACTCAGCTACATAGCTGGTGTCGAAAATCCATCATCGGACTTGAACCCCAAGACCTCCTAGTCAGAGTCGCTCGCTCCAGAGACAACGGTAATACTGGCCCGTTTGCGGAGGTGATAATGGCGAGGAGAGCTGACGGAAGCGATGGGGCTGACGAGCAGTGGCAAGACCAGAATAGGGTGTGGTGGTTGTGGCAGAGTCGCAGACGGTGGCAAGGGGAATGTGCGGAGGCGGAGATTACTGCCGAGGGGAGACGCGGAGGCCGAACGGGTGGCGGGGCACAGGGAGCAAGAAGAGGGGATGGGGACGGTGACGCAAGCGGAAGTGGAGGTGGGGTGCGAGCAAGGACGAGGACGTAGGTGAGCTGGCGTACAGGTGCGAGCGGTGGTGGGAGCGGAGGCGGGAGCGGAGGCGGGAGCGGAGGTGGGAGCGGAGGCGGGAGCGGAGGCGGGAGCGGAGGCGGGAGCGGAGGCGGGAGTGGAGGCGGAGTGGAGGCGGGAGCGGAGGCGAGAGCAGGGGCGGGACGAGAGTACGTGGCGAAGGGGAATATGAGGGTAGAACAAGCGGCGCAGGCTTGAACGAAGCTAGGCAGAGCCGAGTGCGTGGGTGGAGTGCGATGTGACGGGCTGAGGGGGCGTGCCGGGGAGGCAGTGGGAGCTTGTGATGGAGGCGTTCGAATAATCCCCCTCGGTCGACGCACGTGGGCCGGAAATTACGGCCCATCATCGGCGAGGCGCGGAGTTAGCGGCGCGGGGCCGACGCGGGGGACGGGCAGGGAGCGGCGGTGACGGGGGAGGGGAACGTGACAGGGCGGAACGGCCCCGCGGCACGGACGATGCTGGCGCAGCGCGGGGTGTGGCGGGGGAGGGGAGGGGGCGTGTTGGGAAGGAGTGGGCGTGGCGGGGGGAGGAAGCGGGCGGAGGGGAGTGGTTGTGGCTGAGGGGTGAAGTGGCGTGGGGGGGCGGCGCGCGGAATGAAGGTACCTCGCGGAAGACCAGAAGCAACGTCGCGTCCCCTGGAGAGGCTTTGGAGGACGGGCGGGCACGACTGCAAACGGCGAGCAAGGGCAACACTTTTGCCAGCGGGTAAAGCGGCGGGCAGAAACGTAGGCTTCGCGACGAGAGGCACGAGGCGACGCGACGATGGACGGAAGTTACCGAAGTTGCGTCAAACATTTGGAACTTGTATGAATGCGCGTTACTTTACGAAGACGATGTTATTAAAATCAGAATCGAACTCCTGTGATGAGAATTTTACAATTATCAATATTAAAATTCACAAATTTGCTTCTCAGTATTCGGTAAATATTGATTGAGTACCTACATATTTATAATTAAAATCGCTTGACCTGAGGCGTACTAGATAAACGTTCGATTCTATTGTGCATGAAATATATTAGTCTTAAATAGAAATTATGCTTGGTCTCATCTTTCACATTTTTTAAAAATCTTCTGTAAATATTATGTTTATGAGTGGGTCTACTTACGATTCACTCAAATGGCTCTAGGATCACTTGTAATCACTGCAGCGTTTCTATCCAGGAGGTTCAAGGTATCGAGTCCCGCTAATGATATTTTCGAATTCAACCACTGCCAGGTGGAAGACTTAGAAGCCGGCTTCTTAGAGCAGTTATTTTCTAATGTACTCCTATTAATGCCTGCTAAATATAGGAGCAGTGCAAATTTGAAAAAGGATGCATACATTTTCTGTGTTCCACACACTTCCATATAGTAAAGAAACATGAATTATTAAAAGATTATTGACATGAATTATTAAGATGATTAAGAGTATTTTAAAATTATTGTGACTTATTTTCTGAACGAATGTAAAACTGCCTTAGAAGCATTGTCGGAACCCCTAGCATGCGCTCCGCCTGCATCCGCGGCGGCTGCAACGGAGCCAGAGCGGAGGTGCGACATCGCCCCGCTGCACGCAGCGCCGCGCGGGGAGGCCGGGAAGTTGGCCGCAAGAGCGAAAGTGTCCCGTGCGGCGCGGCCGGGCGCGCACGTTGCAGTCACCGCAACGCCGCCGGCGGCCAGGAGCGGGTGGGCTCGGGCGGGGCGGGATGAGCGTGCGAGGGTGGCGTTGGCGAGAGGTGGTGGGGCTCGTCGGGGACGGGGAGGGGTGGGGCGGAGCGGGCAGGCTGAGCGGGGCAGGCGGGATAAACGGGGCAGGCGGGATGAACGTGGCGGGCGGGGTAAACGGGGCGGGCAGGTTGGGGCGGGCAGAGCGTGCAGGGTGGCGTTGGCGAGAGGTGGGGTGCGCGTCGGGGCGGCGCGGAGCGGGCGGGGTGAACGGGGCGGGCGGGTGGGGCAGGCAGAGCGCATGGGGTGGTGCTGGCGAGGTGGTGCGTCGGGGCGAGGGCGGAAGGGGCAGAACGCGCGGGCGGGGGTGAACGGGCAGGTGGGTGAACAGGGCGGGTGGGGTGAATTCCGGCGGGTGGGGTGAACGGGCTGGGCGTGGGTGAACGGAGAGTGGCAGGGTGGGGCGGGCAGAGCGTGCGAGTGTGGCCTTGGCGTGAGAGGAGGTGTGGCGCGTCGGGGCAAGAGCGCGTGGCGGGTGGAGTGGGTGGGAGGTGAACGAGGCGGGCGGAGTGAATTGGGGCGGGCAGAACGTGCAAGGGTGGCGTTGGGGAGAGGTGGTGGGGCGCGTGGCGCGAGAGGGCGTGTGGAGAGCGAGCGGGGCGTGCTGGGACGTGCAGAGGCGGAGGGGACGCAATTTAAGGCCGGTGCGGCACAGTGGCGGTGCGCCCTGCGTGCCAAGCGACCGGGTCAGAGGGCAAGGGACTCGGTGAAGGTCTTGGTTCATGAAAGTGGAAGGGAAGGAGCACTGGGAAAGAGGATTGCGGGCGTTGAAATGGTCGACGATGTAGGGGATGCTCCGAGATGGGCAGGATGATCAGAACAGGAAAGCTATGCATTGGAAAGTATATGTTAGGATCGAATGATCGATATAATTGCACAAGATATCATTGGATAGAATAGGATATGGTAGTGTAGCATAGGATAGAATAGGATAGGATAGAACAGGATAGAATTGGATAGGATAGAATTGGATATGATAGAATTGGATATGATATAATAGGATACGATAGAATAGGATAGAATAGATACGATAGGATGGGATAGGATGCGACGGGATGGGATGCAACGGAATGCGATAGGATGGGGTAAGACTGGAAAGGATTCGGCAGTCCAAGAGAAACGATAAGACAGGGCAGGGTATAACAGGTCGTGATAGGACAGTAGACAGCTAGAATGATGTAGAATGGGCAGAACAGAACATAGCAGAATTGCAGTGCAGTATAGGAAATAGCTGGAGAGATTGGAGTAGACTAAAGTGTTTTCAAGACTGATGTAGGCAGGGCCAGTCATAACGATATAAAACGTGTTGTGATGGATCGGCTGGGAATGATATGAAAGTTCCTGAAGGACAGGAAAACGGGATGTGTCGAGGAATAGAACGAAGATGGGCGAGGACTCGATTTATTGGCCCATGCCAGGAACGGGTCGGATGAAGATGCTAGAACAAAATAGGACTGGACAGAACGTAGTGCAGTGGTGAAGGCAGTACAGGTCTGTACAAGACAGGAAGAAACAAGTTGTAGGGAATAAGACGGAATAGTAGGACAAAATGAGAGGAAATGCATTGCGTGAATCAGAGTGTGATTGCGGTCAAGACGGAAGACTCAGCGATAGGGTGAAATGCAATTGAGAGGAAACACTGGGCGCACACGATACAGCGTCAAAAAGGAACCGGAAGGGTGATATGGGCGTGCGGAGAACAAGTAACGGAGTAAAACGGGAAGTGGGTATCGGGAAATAAATAAAAACCGAAATTTGTGTTTGAATCACAAAGACATGCGATATACCACAATCAGAAGAAGCTTCGTCGTTTCAGTAATGTCCTAGAGTGACTTTGTAGTACCACTCAAATGTTGCAATCGCTATGCACCAAATTCAATGAACATGTAAAAGAAATACCTCAAGCAGTAACTGGTAATCGTATTACGCCACTTTTTAGGACTCACAGTGGTAAATTAGTTGAAATACGAAGTGCATTTACCTCGTAGAAGGACATACTTGTGGTAAAATCATGGGAATTCATCAAGTCCCTGACCTTTTTTTAACATTAGTGTTATTAGATTAAATCAATGGACCTATCAGATGAGCCCGAAATCCGCCTGCTGCTGAAACCTGAGGCTAGAAGAAAGATATGAGACTTCAGAGAGTAATATTAAACTGGTGCCAGTGTGGCAAAATAAACCCGCGATCAGCCAATCAGCGTAACGCTCGTGGGTCAGGCACTGCCTTAACGGTTGATGCGGGTTCTGTCTTTAAGAATCAGAAGAATTTATCGTACAAAAAAGTATTTAAATTAAAACTAGGGCATACTTCAACCGTTACATTCCCTCGTATATTTTAAACATACGATAAATGTCTTTTTACAACTTCACACAAGTGGTCTGATTTGCGTGGACGCGAATTAAGCTCAGGAAACGCGGTCGCTGCAGATACCTGCGTCAACTACACCGCGTCGAGGATAATTGAGGAAACTCTAATGGGCACCTCATGAGTGGGGGCAACCCGGCAGGCGGCGGGGACTGCGGGGACGGAAGACTGAGTATACTACACAATGAGGACAGCAGGGACAATAGTGACAACTGCCACAGCAGCAGTAGGAGCAGCAGCGGAGGTGACGGTGGCAATGGTGGGAATGGTTTGTTCGTGGCTTTGCTTTTAATAGTTGTAATCAAGTAAACTCTGGTGAGTTTTCCACTTTTCAGAACTAAAAAGCAGAACGAAAATTCAACTTCAAAATGCTGACTGGGGGAAAACATACTCGAGTGTTATTGCGTCTAATGGGAGTTCGACTCAAACTACACACATCGCACGCTACATAGAAAAGTAACACTACTAAACATTGCCGGTTTTGAGTTAAAACTACCACTGACAGAGCAAATTTCAATTTACAATGTGGAATTAATCACGTTAGTTACATAGAAAATATTGAACAATCAGGATATATATCATCAGTGTGGCGGCAATTACATTATCGTTATAGTTTTGGAACCATACTCTAACATGTGCATTTTTTAATTGTGTCACTTTTCTACGTGGTGTTCTTACGTGTTTCATTGACCTCTACTAAAAGAACTGTTTCCTTTCCTGTACATACTTTCTCTTCTTAAGGGAACAGATGTGGACTTTGCGATTATTTTCACTTCAAAATTTAAGTATACATTTTATATCTATTACACGTCCGTCACTCTCTTCTATTGCTATATGAAACATTTGTGATCGCATCTGCCGTAAAAATTTACATATCATTTCAATAAACATGCAAATTTGGTACTTTGGAGGAGATAATTACAGGGAAAAGAAATTAACTATTATGGATAACACGTCCATAAATTAATTGGTGAAAACAAGATCTCACATTAACGAATCCTGTGATAAATGGTTAGTGAATGTCTTGATAAATATCCCATTTCCTCCACAATTTACATAACCATTTATCGCATCGGTGTTAATATTTGTAAATATTCCGGTGTCCAACATCTTACAGCGTTTACGCAGGTTAACTCATTCATGATAAAAGCGAATTAGCTTTAAATTATCGCAAAATATTTCGTTGGGGACTTCATATTGTCGTTTTGAGACTTTGAGCAGACTTTTCTTGATTATTGGGGGATAGAAGAATATAAACAGTACCCCACCAAATGTGTATTTTAAAATTATTCAAAAAGGTGTTACATTTCATTACGTTTCATTTCAAAGACGTTTGAAATAAAATACAAAATATAATAATAATAAGTTAAATTATTATCTTGCATATTTTTACTACGTTACATATTTCTCAAAACATCTATTGAATTTAATATACGTTGATCATATCTCATGTGATTCAAACCATCTAACATATTTTAATTTCAATTTTCTTCTAATCACAATGATTTTATTTCTGTTGCTGTTTTTTTAGATCTCCATAACACTTTGCTTATGCTCTTATTTGCATTAATATTTCAAGAACGAGTTGTCATCCAACTTCGAAAACTTTTATCTATCTTTGAATGTGACAAACAAGATTTTCCCCGCACACATAGAAGGCGATACAGCTGTCTACGCGGGCAGATGGGGTTCGAATAGGGAGTCAATTGTACCCCTGTCGAGACAGACACTCCCGCAGAAGGCAGAAGGTTCCGTGGGAGGAACAATGTGGGAACGTCAACAGGGGTTAAAGCTCCGGAAATGAGCAGGGTCTCACCCGCTAAGTGTGTCGGTTACGATACCTGAAAAAAACAGACGTGATACTTAGTGCATGTCACATATTTACTAAATATTACTTCCGTCGTTCCTAATGATTTTATACAATCAATATTAATCAGACAGTTGTCCTCAATTTAACATATTTATTCGTATTGGAAGATAGTTTTGAAATACATTTCGAGGCTCACGCCTTGGCCTCATTATTATGTATTCTTGCAAGCTTTGATTTATGCATTTCTCCGCATGTGTTGGTCTGTAGTGAGATCATAGATATAGATGTTCACTTGGAACTATGAAACAGATATTGCCACAGTATCAGTGATAATTGCAGAATTCACCCTTATATTCACCAAAATATAACCTATCCAGTCAACTCGAGAACAAGTTACGGATCGTGAACTACGAATAAAACAAGCACTCATTGTTGACTGATATGTCCAGACACGTCGACTGCTATCCTGATAGTGTAATGAGTGTTTCTCCCCCGTTGAATAGTGAGAGCCGGCAAAGGTCTACAGGTCGGCGTGCGCGGATTTCCCCACCAGATATCTCCACCACACTCCCACCGCCACAGCCGGGATAAACTCGAATTCCCCGACTGCTCCCCCGACATGTGTGGTGGTGTAGTGCGTGTAAGTGTAAGTAAGGGGAGAGGACAGCAAAATGAAGACAAAGGTAAGGTAGCAGGCTCTCCTTGGCGTTTGTTAGGGTACTGTTCCGGAATTCGTCTTATGTTCGAAGAATACAAGGAAAACTACTGATCAGAGTAACTGACCTCTATAATTCTCTTCCAGACAGCGGCTGAATTAGACCTAGCTATCAAGCTAGTCTAAAATACGCCACAGTCGGGATTCGAACCCTTGGATATCTCGCGCAGAGGCAATTGCAAAGTCAGCTGCAATGATGGCTCTGAGCCAATTACTCATATTGTTTATGTTATGAGTTCATTACTTAATAATGTCGTGATGTTTGTATTCTTCTATATATCCCATATTTTACTGTTTCAGTTGATAAAATATGTCTACATTACGACTTGCACATAAATACATTTGAACGTTTGGAAGCATCACACGTCCGCGTTCATTAGCGACCACACATTACTATTTTGCAAATTCACGTTTTTCGTTCAACTCATCTCTCGTACTCTTCGCAATGTATAATTATTATGGGGTGGATTTCCTTTAATCTGACGTCGGCGCCTCTGTTACTATCCGACTTTTGTTCCTAAACGTCTTTCCATTCGCGCTTGTGACAAGTTTATTTTTCGCAATCGATTTAAGTGAGATGAAGTTCTTCTTTTAAGTCAATCGAAAAGCAATACGCAAATACATTTATTGATATTGCAAACTATAATAAATACTACCGTATTTATTATAGTTTGCAATATCAATTGTAAAATACTAGTATTGGAAAAATATGAACTGTTTAAGATTATACCATAATATTTAGTAAATAACTTATCCAATATTAAGAAAATATTTAATTATGTTATAAAATATCCTCTCAAAATTACCCTAATCTGAAGAATTTTTTTGGCTTGCTACAACAGCTGGTTGCAATGTGACTAATATCCTCGGTCTCCGTGATTAACAGAGAATTCAAACTTGAATCGGTGTAAGGGAAATTGCTCCATGCATATTTTTGCATACGACACGTAGTACGTTCGCAGTACGGTAGACGTGAATTTGGGAAATGTTCTGGTGATTAGGAAATTCTAACAAAATAATTTTGAAACATATCAACAGAGCTGTTCCAATATCTAAAAGACTATTTTCATGAATTTTAGAGAAATAGTGACAGTTGAAGTTATTTGTCAAACTGTCAGAAGTAAAATTTGATTTTGGGGACTGAAACGACTCCAAAATACATGGCTATATAATTTAAAACCAAAATTACTAAGAGTACCAAAGAGTTTACCTTTTGTTCTCAGATGTGCAAAAAACACTACGGTATTTACTTTTAGTTCTTAATTCTGGCGATATTATTATTATTATTATTATTATTATTATTATTATTATTATTATTATTATTATTATTATCGGAGTTCAAATTTAAAAGACCTTAGTTTTTCATGTTATCTGGATTGTACGAATTTTTCATGAAAGTTTAAAAAAAGATATGAATGATAACGAAGGGATGAAAAGAGAATCAGAGTAAACGGGAGAACTCCGAGAAAAGTTTTCGCAAACATCCTTTGCCACAGATTCTACAAGATCGATGGGAATTGCAATGAGAATGAGACCAAAGCAATTTTGACTTTCGTAAAAACGACAGTCACCCAAGGCGGCAGATATTTTAATACGTAATAATTCTGTGAATCACTACCGTCCGCATATCACATTTCAAACGAGTTTCATTTACTTTATGCTGCTGGTATGAGTAAATAAAATTCTCGCCTTCGGGAAATATAAAGAGAACATAGGAAACAATGCACCCCCTGTACGTCCTTGTGGTACCCCAGTTCTGAACACTGGAAACGTCCTTAGCGCTGGCGGATTCCACTCCCACTGGGATTTTCCGAGTGTTCTTGTAGGCCGTGACCCAGAGTCGGCGCGCAATCGTTCGTGCATCTCCGCGCGAGCAGCTAATTGTCTCAGTGAGCAGCCGTAATTCAATTAATTGTACTCGAAGGGGATCTGGGATACGGGAGGGTTTCGCGGCTACGCTTGGACGGTGTGACACGCGCTAACGGGCCTGCTAATGCCAAAAGGAACGAGTTGGATACGAGTTAATTACATTTACATAAAGGAAATCGGGCTAACGTTGGTATTTCCCTTGCGCGCTAATTGTTTTCGTTGTACTTTGCTGTGGAACCATTCCCGACCGAATGCAGGAGGACGGAAAGTGCTGAACGATTCAGGCTGAGCGAACTGTCTCATACATAGAAATCACGTTCTTTATCATGTGCTCTTGAAAAGAACGTGATCGTCAAAGGATTCATCAGGTCGTTATATCTAAACCAACAAAGACCGCTTAAATGAAAATCCTTTTATTCGCGATGGAAACTACTTTCATTTATTTCAGCAGCAAACTAAATTTATTTCCAGTTAGCTACTTTAAAAGTAAGAAACTGACAATCATCTTTAACATTTCTTATTGATTTTGGCGTATCATAATATATTGCAGACGTTTCATTATATCATTCACAGAGAGCAACAATGACAAATCATGAAACAATTAAAAATGTGATTAGAATATTATCAATTAAAAATGTGCTGTTCAAAAGCCATAGAATACCGAATTCTCGTATAAGGAAACACGTATTTTTAAACTCTGCAATACCGACACTACTGTCAGTAAACATATTTATCTGCTAATTCTATGTTAAATGGGTTGAGATCAAATTCTGGTTTTACAGTGTAACCAACCTAAACGTTCATTTATACCTACACGTTGTTTGATTGCTTGATTAGCACGAGCATGAACGTAGAATGACAACAACGTGTGAACCAGTAGAGCTAACACAAAATTCTTGCGAAGACTCGAGCACTTACAAGACCATAGGAGTGAGTAAGCAAATGTTTATTTAGGAAACGAAAGAGTGGCAGTGCCAATCTAAACACAATAGGCAAAATATTTGAGAAACGTAGTAATTTAACGCATTTATAAATATTATAATATTGAATTTTAAACTGTCAATCAGATTGAATGTGAGGTTCTTATTTATTTCTCGTCAACGAGACAGTTTATAGATAAAATTTCTTATTTATATTTTCATATATATTTGTTTTTGATATATGGAAGAATATTACATTTAGGTAATATTTTTATTGACACGAATTCCTACTTTGTAGAAAGAAATTTGCATATTTTTTACTTCTAAAGGCTATTCCAATGTTTTACTATGGCAATGGTTGCATATATCCCTTTTCATAGTTCAAATCTTCTGTAGAAAGAGAATGAATTTCTTCTACACTAGTGAGGTTAATTTTGACACTTTTTTCCTAGATACTTGAACTCAATTATTTTTCTCCGTTATGTCAATTTCCTTGACTTTCAGCCACTTTTCTTCACTTTTTGTTATCCAGCTTCAGAGAATATTCCTCAACCAACTACGATGATGTCGTTGAACGTGAATTTATGTTACCAACTGATGGTCAGCACTAGACATGTTGACATTACCAGGGGTTTATGGCAGTGACACGTCCGGATGCTCATCATTTGTCAAACATCATCCGGATGCTCATCATTGCTCAAATGTTCATCTGAAAGAATTAGAAATCTAGAAACACAATGCACTTAAATTATCAACCTAAATCTTTCTATTTTTTTTTAAGTTTATTGGTTACCAAAGGTACGAATGACACACGGTATGAATGCCTACTTCGTGAAAATCTATACGAATGGATAACAATACAATCAATTTCTCCCTTTAAATAAATAATACTATGCAAGAAAAGTATAAGAATAGTATTCGCTTATAATTTTTCTTAAATTTTCATAGAAACAAAAATTTTACCTTTCACATCAGGAAATAAATTACGTCATTACACCGATAAACAAGTAACAAACGCGATTGAAGTTTCTGAACAGAAACGATAACCGACATATGTAACCAACCGAGTCCAATATTTGTTTTATCGGCCGTGTTTTTTTTTTCAATACTTATCGGAGTACCATCTTCTCATAAAGAAACGTTATATAAACAGGAAGCGACATTTCTTGGATAGAATTGTTTGTTGTTTTTTGTTTTGTTTACTTTATTCCCTTACCATGGGGATATCTTCTCGGGGTGGGCACCTGGGCTTTATCTCCAAGTACACAGGTGCACAAGTACACCCATGGGTTCGTATCTGAATCCCGCCAGAACGCAGTTTACCCTCTCGGTTACCCTTCCCATTCAATGCATGGGTTGCCGTGCCAGGTCCGAGCCACTGGCTTTCCAAGCCGTGAGTACCGCCGGAACATAGGCAACCTGACTGGCGTGTTCATGTTCTCGTCTGTACTTTAACTTAAGTGGAATCCGGAACAAGACCTTCGCCCAAACCCGCCCAAAGATCGACGAGTATAGGGCCCGGGGGCTCGGGGTGCCCATTCCGTCTCCTCACTGCCTCCACCTTCAAGCTATCGACGTGAGTACCGCCGGAACATAGGCAACCTGACTGGCGTGTTCATGTTCTCGTCTGTACTTTAACTTAAGTGGAATCCGGAACAAGACCTTCGCCCAAACCCGCCCAAAGATCGACGAGTATAAAGCCCAACTGTTGGGTCATCGGGCGAACCTGGTAACATGGACCTTAGCACCGCCTTCACACTGCCTTCACCTTGAAGCTAACGACGTGAGAGCCGCCGTGAAATTCTGGGTCCGAGTGGCCGTATACAATTCTCTCCCAGAAACCGTGACCATCACGGTTATATTAGAAACAATAGATAAATCAAAAAACAAAAGGTGTTTGATAATTTTATTTCGATAATATAAATACTTTCCACATAAAACAAACGTTTATCAGCATAAAGTTCCAAATCATCCTGGTAGGCAAGACCTTTCAATAATTGTATTATCAACTGTTTAAAAATTGGTAAAACAAGTTTTTTCCAATCAAATTTTGGCACGAATTTCAAAGGATTAAACTGAAAAAATTGGTTTTAATTATTTTTCACTACCGTACACATTGTTTAAAAATCTGAAAAAATTAAATGTTATAAAATGTTATAAGATCCATTTTAGGGGGAAAAATTGAGACAGTACACGTTATTACGTCGAAAATTATTTTTAAACGTTTTTTTCTATACGAATTTGGCGTCAAAATTAGTTGATAAAAATACCTTCTAATTGAACTATGTTTCCCCGTCTCTGCAATTTTGTTCAGCCTAATACACGCAATAGATGCTGAGAAAAAAATAAAATATGCAAAACACGTTTCTCGTATCTCTGCAACAGGTTGCGCTAGGAGGCTTATTTTTTGTGAATCTACGTCATTTTGTATTCTCTTTTATATGAGCATCGCGATTATCGATTTGTTTTGGGAGCACTTTTCACCGCCTTATTCGGCTATACCCTTTGCCTAAGTTACAATACCGTTTTAATCGAGATTAAAATTATATATCTTCTAAACTATTAAATAAAAATGTCTGAAAAAATTAGAATATCTAGAGGAAAGTATGTTACTTCAATTAGTTTATTGAATATGATCACAAATAATATGCACATTAACTTAAAAATAAACCATATCTTTCCGAGAGCGATGTACTTCAAACAATGAAGAATACAAAAAGGTGTGTTTCCATAGCAAATTTTGCAACAATATGATGATTCTTTGTTGTTGTTGTTGTTGTTGTTGTTGCTATGGCTCACTATTCACTTCCTTAGACAAACTTCTGGTTTTAGTACCTGAATTTACGTCTGGATAATTTATTTTGCCAATCCCGCCATTGTAGTTTTACCACAGAAAATTCTACGTCTGCAACCACATTATCATTCATAAAAAAAACAATATATGATGTGAAAAAGGTGAAAATCAGAATACAAGAAGCTAAGATACATTAAACTGCTAGCTAGCGGTCACTTCGCGAAATTTATCGAGAAACCCTAGCGACGCATTCAAACGCATGAACGGCATATCCCGTCGTACACGCTAGAGAGTGATCCTTGGCGGACAACATAGGTCGTCGTACACGCCTGAGGGATTAACATAGCGCAAATTTTATTCTGTATTATTTAAAAATAGGAAGAAGAATATTCTTATGACCAGTGCTAAGTATACGAATACTCCCAATGCAATATATTCACTACAAAACATAAGGTAGGCAGAAACGTTCACATACAGATGTACCATAAAAATGTGGGCGCGTGGGTGCGGGCGCGCGGTCAAGAGTTGGCGCTGGGGCAGGAGGGCGGGCTGGGGCTGGCGGCCGGCGGCCGGCGTGCGGCCGTGGGACGCGCAACGGTGGTGCTCGCGACCGCCGCGAGCCGGTTCGCGCGACCCGCTCCACGACACACGCGACTCCAGGGCGCCCGCGAGCCAACCGGCTGCACCGGCGGCGGCCACGCTACAGGCCCCGCTGCCAGACACACCCTGCCCTTCGCGCGAGTTCACTCTATGCCACTCTGCTGCGGCGTCTGCGAATGCTGCGTGTTTCTCTTTCCTGGCCCTGTGTGTGGCGCTCTGTCCTTTCTCTATACGTCTCTCACTTGTGCCGCTATCTTTCTTTTGTGTCGCTCCTTCCTTTCTTTGTGTCGCTCCTTCCTTTCTTTGTGTCGCTCCTTCCTTTCTTTGTGTCGCTCCTTCCTTTCTTTGTGTCGCTCCTTCCTTTCTTTGTGTCGCTCCTTCCTTTCTTTGTGTCGCTCCTTCCTTTCTTTGTGTCGCTCCTTCCTTTCTCTGTGTCGCTCCTTTCTTTCTCTGAGTCGCTTCCTCCTTTCTCTCTCTCTCTCTCTCTCTCTCTCTCTCTCTCTCTCTCTCCCCACATTCTCTGTTTGTGTGTCTCGTCCTCCATTCTCCCTGCGTATCGCTATCCATTCTCTCTGCGTGATTCTCTCCATTTTCTGCTTATCTCTCTCTCCATTCACTGTGCGTGAGTGTCTATCTATTCTCTGTATGTGTCTCTCTCCATTCTCTGTGCGTGAGTGTCTATCTATTCTCTGTGAATGTCTCTCTTCACTCTGTCTCTCTCTCCATTCTGGGTGTCTCTCTTTTCATTATCTGAGTCTCTCTCTGCATTATCTGCGTCTTTCTCTTTTCTATATGTCTCTCTGCCCCTTCTCTGTGTACCTCACTTTTCACTGTTTCACTCACTTTCCACTCTTTCATTTTTTCTCTCTCCTTTATCTATAGACTCCTGTTTTTCTTGGCTTTTCTCTCTGTCTGCCTCCATGCCCCTCTGGCCAGCTCCCCGATCCTTCTTTAACATCCCCTGTCCCTACCTCTCTGGCTCTTTGTCTCTTTATGTTTCTCTTACTCTCTCACTGTTTCTCTCTGTCAGTTCGACTCGGTCTCTCTCCCTCTCCCCTCACTCGCTCGTTGGTGTCTTTCTCTTCTATTGTTCTTCACATTTGTATTTCTTTCTCTCTTTTTCACTATTTCGTCGAGTTTCTCTCTCTCGCTTGCTTCTAGCTTATTTCAATTTTTCAAAGATGTCACCTGTTTCAATTTTTTGTAACTCCCACTTGAATTTCATATTCATCCTTTCCTGTCCCCGTCTGTATGCAATGTCATGAACGCAAATTTCCAACTTACAACTTACAACGTCCGCTCTTCCCACACACGTCCCTCCCCTCTTCCTATTTCCATTTTCATTCTCATTTGTATCTCTTGCACGCTCCATTTCCACAGCAATCTTATGTTTTTAATCATATTCCTGCAGAAAATGTATCAAAGAAAGAAAAAGATGCAACAGAAAAAAATATTGTGATAGACTATATATTCCCCGATGTTCTCTATATATCCCATACCGTCATCCAATTCAATTTTGACTAATATATATTTAGACTAGGTATGCATGGACGAGCTTCCGAAAGGAAAAATAATGCAAATGGAATTTACCAAATCTTAAACTCCGTTCTAACTGGGTTGCAGAATCTCACGCACCAAATCTAGCTCCGGAATATCATTTTATCGGAATTATATTTTATCGCTTGAAGCGCGCATCTCATCAATGAATTTACAGCTCAAGATGTCCTTGCCTGTCCTGCAAATTACTGTACGTAAATTCGTGGTATGGAGATCCGCTTGCCTGATTTTCTGACCGTGGTGTTTGTATTCCCGCCACATTAGTATTCAAGAACGGAAGCATTGCGTGGAGTGCAGCGGCATTAAGATACGAAGCACTGTCATGCTGTAATTCCCGTACCCACCGTGTAGAAGCGTTGGTGCGTACGGGCGTGGATTACACAAATGCAAGTTGGCTGTTTCCGTCAGTTCCAAATCGTGACTTCGCCATAGTTAATACTTGTAGATCCCTCTCCAGCATTATTTGCACCTCCACTTTTCCATTGCCATTACTTCTAGAATTGTCAGAATAGAAGCATTACTGAAATGATAAAACTATCTCAATCATAAAACACAAAATGACAATCATAATTCAATTATAAAGAAATATAACATGTAGGAAATTTAAGCATTCAATGCGTATGAAGGAATTTCAAAAAAATACACTTAAAGAAGGAACCAGTCCAATTTGTTTAAATAGTACAAGAGAGGCAGTAGCGTTCTAGTAATCTGAGAAAATCTCCCAGTTATCTGTTACTAATAATTGGTAATAACTTATAATTATTATCAGTGCAGCTAGTATTCATAATACAATTATTTAATTATTGCCCATTTCCAATTCTACTAGCCTCCAATAATGTACGGTCTATATGTGTATAATCAAATTAGATGAAAATTAAAATCCGCTTCATTAATTAGCTACGCAGATACTTTAATATGGAATTTTAAAACAAATATACTCGTAGTACATTAGACGCTTATTAAGACCGAAAACGCTTATTGAATGAAAAAAAAAGAAAACGTTATGGTTCTTTCAAAAGTGAAAGAACGTCTTGTGGCTGTACTAACGCAGCTACAAAACGAAATTTCTTGTTGTGGTCGTTTTAAAAGAATCTCAAAGTATTTACACAACTTGTACACTCGCGAAAACATTATCCACGGTGTCAACTACATGAATTCACTTCCTGTCTTGAATTAATCAATTGTATCTGAACCCAGCTGGAGATTTAATATACAATTATACATATACAACTTAACTGCCCATTAAACTCTGAAGTATATTGGTTTTAGAATTGCATAATTGACACTCATTATCTCTACCCTAATTCACTAATTGAATCTGGCGAGGCGTAACCAGCAACGTATATAATGGAACCGCGGAATAACGCCATCTCATATCGCTCAGATCCACTCCCAAATTAAAAACAAACTCTCGCCAGTAATTATATCCCTTTTTTCTATGTCGTTTCAATATGCTTATCGTGTTTGTGATCTTCGCTCACCGATAGTCCCCATCTCAATTGGCCCATCACCTCTTTTCAATAGACTGAGTGGCTGAGGCGACCAGCCCTGGGATCGCAAGCGCCATCCGTCAACGTTGTCTGACGGCGTATCCAGTCTCCTTCTTCGGCAGTTGCAATAGCAGCAGCTGGAGCAGAAGCGGCGGCGGTGGGGGCGGTTCTGGCGGCGGCATCTGAAACGAAGAGCACGTAACGGTGTTCGAGCGGCGGCACACACTGGCCTCCGTTCGGAGATCGACCGGACAAAATTGTGGATATGTAAAAATTAGTAGCAACCAAGCTCGGTCACGGGTCGGAATCGGATCGTTCTCGACTCGTTCTCGACTCGTTCTCGACTCGTTCTCGACTCGTTCTCGACTCGTTCTCGACTCGTTCTCGACTCGTTCTCGACTCGTTCTCGACTCGTTCTCGACTCGTTCTCGACTCGGTGTCGGGTCGGTGTCGGCTCATTGTTGGGCCGGTCTCGGCTCGGTCTCGAGTCGGTCTCGGGTCGGTCTCGAGTCGGTCTCGAGTCGGTCTCGAGTCAGTCTCGGGTTTGTGTCGGGTCGTGCTCGGGTCGGTCTCGGATCGTGCTCGGATCGTGCTCGGGTCGGTCTCGGATCATGCTCGGGTCGTGCAGCGGTGGGGCTCATGTTTCACATTGGTTTGGGCTTAAATAGGTCTCGACATCTTCAAGTTTCTCCTCTCAATGGACCACCTGATTCGATCTCGTCCATCCATTCTATTGGGCTTCCACCAAGAAACTGAATCACCTCTTACCCTCCAAACAACCATCCGTTCACCTGCCAAACCCGGTCTTCAACTCTGAAGGTTCAAAAGGGTAGTACTGTAATATATTCTTTATCGAGAGAAGATACCATTTTAGAGGCTATTCATAGAGGCGAACGTAAAAAACGTTGAAATATTTCCAAACAGAAGTAATGAATTTTTTTGTATACCATCATTATAAACGACCCTTTTCGATACCCCGAATCGTGCATAATCCAGTATATTATCGCACGTTACATGACGTCATCGCCATTATTAAACGCGACATGACGTCATCACACATTCAGCCAATAGTAGCGAGAGAATCGTGGGGAGGTAGAAGAAGACGGAACAGCCGACCACCGTTTTCACGCACGGATGTCAACAATCTTGAATTTGATTTCCAGAGGGCGTTGGATGTCAAGCACCCGAGACGTCAGAAGAAAGTTGTTTCGCAAAATTAAGGTTGATTCTCTTGTAAATTTATAATGCTGTTATACAAAAAAAATAGCGTATGCAACTCGTTTATAATGTTGCTTTATTGCATTCGTACAAATTTGAAAACTCGCTCCTAACGTCGCTCGTTTTCAAAACATGTAGAAGAAGACGGAACAGCCGACCACCGTTTTCACGCACGGATGTCAACAATCTTGAATTTGATTTCCAGAGGGCGTTGGATGTCAAGCACCCGAGACGTCAGAAGAAAGTTGTTTCGCAAAATTAAGTTTGATTCTCTTGTAAATTTATAATGCTGTTATACAAAAAATAGCGTATGCAACTCGTTTATAATGTTGCTTTATTGCATTCGTACAAATTTGAAAACTCGCTCCTAACGTCGCTCGTTTTCAAAACATGTACTCATGCAATAAAGCTTAACATTATAAACTAATTGCATAAACTACTATTTCAGTAGTGCATGGTGACACTACTTTTCATTTTGTGTATCACAAATTTCAAAGGCTACATTTTCCAAAATCTTCACCATACCAACATTCACGCAGGGAAGACAAATATTCTATGAATTTTACATAAATACGCAGATGATGAGTACTTTAAATGTTAGAAATTCCAAGTGAACCAAATTCATTGGTCAGGACGGTGCACATCCGCACATTCCTGTACAACACGAGTGTCAGTTTTGAGTGTCGGATGTTCTGGTCATCTCAAGAAGACGCGAATTGGAATTACTAATTTCCCATTCAGATTGCACTCAGCGGGAAAGCTTAGAATGCGAAGCGGGAAAAGGCGGAAAAGGGGTAAAAGTTCAATGTTATTTATTCTTGAAACAATTTCCACAGATAATTTTAAATTTCCCCCCTCTATATTCCCGATAACATTTCGTCCGTCTTCACTTCGCGCTTTGTAAATCTTCCACATTAAGGGATACTTCGCGTTTTGCCCAGCCGTTTGTGGGTCGGGAGCGCTGCGCGTGGCGCACAGTAACCTCCACCGCCGGCGGGCGCGGTTTCGCCTGTACGCCTGTTCGCCAGTCGGCGAGGCTGCGGGCCGCCCCTGGCGTGGGAACGGCGCTCGGCGCAGATCGTCGTGCTGATTTTGGCGGCCGGTTCCTGCGCGCGGTGCCTCCGAGCGACACGCGTCCACTCCTCCTCCTCCCATCCGCCGCCGCCGCCGCCGCCGCCGCTGCCGCTACTGTGCTACGCAGTCCAATCCTCTCCCTCGACTCCGCAAAGGATCACGGGCAGACGACAAAGGAGTCCAAGAGGAACCAGAGGGTGAAATGGAAGTAAAGAAAAGCAGACAACGGAAAATGAAATATGTTAAAGGGAGCAGAAAGAAGGAACACGAGAAATTGAGAGTGGTATCATAAAAAGTAGGAAACGAAACAGCAAATAATGATTGATTGATTGTTAGTGATTGCGGGCGCGTCAACAACCATGGTCAATAGTCCCGTACGTGTAGTGCGTGTTTTTGCTCGGGAGGTGGCGGTGGCCTTCCCCCGCTGCATGGCGAGATCCGGCGCCGACCTACCGCCGACTAGCGGAGTTTTCCCCAACCAGGTATCTTCCACCAGTGGAGCACCGCCCCAGCCAGGACAAGCTCTAAGC
This sequence comes from Teleogryllus occipitalis, assembly GCA_011170035.1. Taxonomy (NCBI): domain Eukaryota; kingdom Metazoa; phylum Arthropoda; class Insecta; order Orthoptera; family Gryllidae; genus Teleogryllus; species Teleogryllus occipitalis. Next base: position 268,275 of record BLKR01000717.1, read on the forward strand.
TCCCGAACGGTCTCCTGGCATATGTGGTAGTGTAGTGCATGTAAGTGTGAGTATAAGGATTGATGATAGGACAAGCAAGAGGAAGGAAAGATAGCGTGCGGTCCGTGATCCGTTTGTTAGGGTACTGCTCCGGCATTTGCCTGGTGTTGCTCGGAGAAACTACGGAAAACTACCGATCAGAGCAGCCGGTCGGTAGAATTATCCTTCAGACAGCGAATGAATTCGACCTAGCTGACAAGCTAGTGCCAAAGCTAGAAGGAGAGTGCGAGAACTAGCAGGAGAGGAGGAAGAAGGGAGAACGAGAAAATGGTTGGATAGCACAAGTACAAGGAAGCGGAGGGGGAATTAGTGGACAAAGGTGGAGAAAGAGGAAGACAGAAAATGATTATAGTATCAGTAGAGTTATGAGGTAACCAGGAGCGAGTAATGTGTATAAACAGTTTTTGTCTACTTATCGTGTTAAGCGGAACTGGTTCCGCGCTGTGTGCGTTAAATTCCTCGTGATTCGTTTTCCACTAGATCTCCCCACCAACCACTGATCTGTAAATAATAATAATAATAATAATAATAATAATAATAATAATAATAATAATAATAATAATAATAATAATAATAATAATAATAATAATAATAATAATAGAGTTGATAGCAATAATAATAATAATAATAATAATAATAATAATAATAATAATAATAATAATAATAATAATAATAATAATAATAATAATAATAATAATAATAATAATAATAATAATAATAGAGTTGTAGCATTCCTTTAAAATCGTCCGCGTTTCCCTAGCTCTGTGACGAAGAAAAGCTATAGCAGGCGGATCTTGTCAGTTACGGTGAAGAGAATACGTCATGTTCGCTTCATGTCGCTTCATGTCGAAGAAAAAGAGGTGCACAACCTACATAAAAGAAGAAGAATTTCCACTTCAATCCACCTTATTTATTATATAAGTAATTATCAACTTTCACCAATAACTCTGTCGTTTATTTTGACACCATTAAAGACTAAAAGAATGCGATCTCGATCACCATACGAGACATTAATACACCCTTTGCACGAGTCTCGAAGATAATATTCATACTAAATAAAGTTCTATTTTTAGGATGCGCTGTTTGCAGCACTGGCATCTCAAATTGAGTTTTCTAAGCTCTGATTCGCCTTTCTTACATCAAAACACGTATCAGCAGTGTCGTGGATCACAACGCAATTCCAGATAAGCATAAAAAACGCAAGTTCAATTTGGAGGATCAACTCCCAAAGCGATTTTCCCTCGTGTACGCACGCAGGTGCACCGTAAAATCCTGCACGCTGCGTCCTTCCCAAACTCCGAGCGCGGAGGGCCAGGCGAGTCAACGAGGTGATTCGAAGCACCTGGCGTGTAATCTCAGCCTTTTACGAACCCGGCGGGGAGAGGATACGGGAGGGGCCGCCAATAATAAGCGCGGTATATTCAATTATTCGGTGTAAGGAAGATGCTCTGAAAGGGAAGTAGCCGGTGGGGAACGAGGCTACAGCGAACGTTCGCTTCGGAACGAAATTATTGCGTTTTCAGCGCGTGCTATCTCGTTCGTAGCCGGTGTAGCAGACTGGTAATCGGCGCAGTGGTGTTTGCATTGCATTCTGTTTTATGTCTCCTGGTTTCTTGTACCCTAGGATATAGACACCATCAATATAACATATCACCATTTTCCATTTTTTGAATTTATTATCTTCTTGTTCAGAATTTGGATCTCTTGGTTTTAAAATCTTGTTGAATAAAGATTTAGACTTGGTGAAGGGTTTACTCTGCTTATTTTCGAACAATTTATGTGCAATACTTCTGTACAATCAATACTTCTGTTTCTGTCATTTTTGTTAAAAAATCTTGAAAATTAGTTTGATTTCTCTCACTTCTCTGTTGTGCCACTCATGCTTTCACGTTTACCAAGATAAGATACAAGTTCGGTGGACTATTTTTCCTCAACCCCCTTTGTAATTTCGATCATGATTGGCGTATTTACCGTTTACGTCCGCTGTATACTTTATTAAACTAAACTACTCGTTTTTCGAACATTTACTGTGACTTCTCTGTATTCATCAGTCTCTTACTTCGTCGCATCCGTCATATTTTCTACGTCATCCATCTTTGTCGCACTTGATTGTGGCGCGTTAGAGTTCATACGTATATTCTCTACACTCAAGATCTCCATCATCTACGCATCCATCTTCTTCTATTCCTCGTTCTCACTTCCTTCACCTCCTCTTCTCCCTTCTTCTCACTCCGTCTATCCTTGCTGTCCTCCCCCTCAAAATTCTCTCCTCTTTCTTCACCTACCGATCTATATCTTCCACACCAGTGCCTCCGATTTCATTGTCATCACCATCAACGGTCCTCTCTCACGGCTCCCTCGCCTCCCTAATCTCCACAAACTTAAATGTTTCACCTGCCTCCATCGCTTTGTTGGCGTACAGAACAGCATCGCTTTCCTTCGCCTCTGTAAACGATAACAACACCAGGGTACGTTACTTATTTAGTTACGCCGCGCAAAGAGGCTAATACACCCCCAATGAATGTTATTTAGTGGTTGATACATATTTTCATTCTAATTGGAGATACTGTACGTAGAGATCGGACCACACCAGTTGGCTTAGCCGAGGTTGCTTGTACTGTTTTCAGCTTAATAGTCACCGAAGAGATTGGAAATTTGCTGGATGATTCAAGGCAAATTCAAGCGAGGTTGGAACGGAGAGTCGTGAATGTTCGTTATTCGCTTAGCCACTGATTAAAAGATCGTTATTGAGTTCGCTACCTGCCCTCGCCTGGTTCACGCCACTGTTACCATGTCTTGTTTTCCTCTGCCTGTATTGCGACCTTAGCGTCATGATACTGGCAATCATATTATCGCCTTAATCGGCGTAATCGGCGTTCTGATGCAGTGAGTGACGAAGAGACTAGTCAGTAACAAAGGTCGCTCGACTTTAATTTCACGCCACTGGGATTATGCGCTTTTGAGGTGCAACGGATCCATTACCAGTTTCATCTCAATGGCATTTCCTTGAATTTACTTCTCAATCTATTTAGCGGTTTTGTTACAGCCTTGGCCGATTTCCGCATTCCAATTTCCATGCCTCGTTATCCCATACGTATTTTTCCTCCTTTTCTCTTTTTTCCATGGTTTCAGTTATTGCCATGTTCCATGTCCTTCTCGGCCTCTCCCTGTACCTTCTTCGATTGGGTATCCTTGAATTTACCTTCTGGTTAATCCGTACTAAGATCATGACTTAGTGCATGAACATAAATTTCCTCACTCAGCAAATACGCCTGGAGATGGAGTAGCAATACTGGGTCAATCGACTTGTGAAGCTCAACCCGAGCATTGAGCACATGTGAATCAAATGTGGCTTGTGCGAGGTGAATTGAAGATAAAATAAAAACAGAAGTCTTAGTACGTCTCAGTAATTACTTCAAGCTGGAATAAAACCTTCTACATTATCATTTATTGATCTTTACGGAGATAGCTAAAAGTATATATCATGTGATTCATTTATGTAGAAGTCTAATCAGGGGAAGACGTGTATCTAATACTAACTATAAGTGAAGGAGTATGTTATAATAACGCATCTTTTCAGTTACCAGCCCACAGCATTATAACCAGTAAATTTGACAATAATATTTACTGCTGCAAGTATACTTCACTGGAACAATATTTACTACAGCACGAACTCTGCACCATCAAGCGTTATTTCACAACATGCAATCAATTTCAAGGTATTATCTCATCCAGCGAAGACGCTACTCATCATAATGCCCTTCGTCGTATCTCACCTGCACCGTCCCCAGCGTAATAATCGTTAAAGGCTCGGAAGCCTGCACAGTAATTACCGCGGTGTTTTCGATTCGCCGCCGAAACGAAGCGCGACGGGGCTCGAGGATGGGGGACGGGAGAGGTGGGCGAAGGGGAGAGGCGTTGGTTTCGCTCCGACGCCCACCTGCCCAGCCCCACCCCGCGCCACCCCGCCCCACCGCGCTTCACCTCACCCGCCCACCCCACCCAACCCCGCTACCCCGACCACCTGACGCCCCACTCACAATCACCGCCCACCTATCTAGCCCCGCCCACTTACCCGCCTTGCACGCCCGCTCGTCCCATCCTGCCCCGCCGCGACCAGTCATTTGCTGCCCACCCACCCAAACCGCCCTGTCCCGCCCGCCAACTCACCCGCCCAGCCACCCGTCCCGACCTGCCCCACCGTGTCTACTGCCCGCTGTAACGCCCACCTGCCTAAACCGCCCGGTCCGTCCAGCCACCCGCGCGTCCGCCTGCGGCGTCGCCCACTTAATTACCCAGAGCGCCCTCCGGTGCGGCTCGGCACAGCGCAGCGGGCGGCAGCAACGCGGAGACGCTCCACTGCGGGCGCCTGCTCCGCCCCTGCCTCCCGCCCACCAGGGCAACGCGCTCAACGGCCCATTCATGCCCGCGCACGAGCCACGCCTTCCCCTCACCGCGCTCGCGCACGGTGGACTTCTCCTCCTTCGTCCACCTGCCTTCCACATCCTTGGGATTTTTCTTTGGTTCATTTCGCGTCATCCATCGTTCCTCGTTCTCCATCATTTCTATTCTCCCTCCACCATTTCTCCTACTCCTCCATCATTTGTACTCCCGGCCTATTATATCTACGCCCCTTCCAACATTTCTGCTCCCCGCATATAATTTTTCCTTCTCCACGTCCTCATTTCTCCTCCTTCCCATTTTTTTTCTTCTCCACATCATTTCTCCTCCTCTTTCTCTGTCATTTCTCCTCCTCTTTCTCTGTCATTTCTCCTCCTCTTTCTCTGTCATTTCTCCTCCTCTTTCTCTGTCATTTCTCCTCCTCTTTCTCTGTCATTTCTCTTCCTCTTCCTCTGTCATTTCTCCTCCTCTTCCTCTGTCATTTTCCTCCTCTTCCTCTGCCATTTCTCCTCCTCTTCCTCTGCCATTTCTCCTCCTCTTCCGCTGTCATTTCTCCTCCTCTTCCGCTGTCATTTCTCCTCCTCTTCCGCTGTCATTTCTCCTCCTCTTCCGCTGTCATTTCTCCTCCTCTTCCGCTGTCATCTCTCCTCCTCTTTCTCTGTCATTTCTCCTCCTCTTCCGCTGTCATTTCTCCTCCTCTTCCGCTGTCATTTCTCCTCCTCTTCCGCTGTCACTTCTCATCCTCTTCCTCTGTCATTTCTCCTCCTCTTCCTCTGTCATTTCTCCTCCTCTTCCTCTGTCATTTCTCCTCCTCTTCCTCTGTCATTTCTCCTCCTCTTCCTCTGTCATTTCTCCTCCTCTTCCTCTGTCATTCCTCCTCTTCTTCCTCTGACCTTTCTCATCTTCCTCTGTCATTTCACCTCCTCCTCTAGTCATTTCTCCTACTCATTTTTCTTCCTGTTATGCCTCCTGCCAATAATTCTTCTCCCCTTCATTTTCCCTTCCCTTCATTTTCCCCCACCCTTGTCGCCTTTAATATTTCTTTCTAATTCTCGTAATTTCTCTTTCCCGTCCTCATAAAATAAGGAAACAATTCAAATCAGTGCTACCAATTGTTAATACAGGTGTCCACGCCAGACTAAAAATAATGGAAAAGAGGACATAATGAAACATTTCTCTAGCTAAAACTGAGTGTAACGGCACAGACCAGGACAGATAAAATGTGAGCACAATGTCTAGATACATCGTGATACGATCAAGTGATTGATGGTGCGCCTGATCACTCACAAATCAGGGGGATCTGTGTTTGTTTCAGAGTTTTGAGATAAAAAGATGGGCAGATCGACAGCTGCAAATCAAAAGGGGAAATTTAAAATCGCACAGGTCTGCATGAAACGGGTTTCGATGAGTAGGGACAATTTACGACCTAACTGGATGAGACAGACATATTGGATTGGAATGCTACGAAAAAATATGAGGTCGATCTCCTTCAACGAAGAATTTTCAGACCCATTTCAAGTCTCTTGAAGATGAGGGATCAGTATCATATTCTATGATATCATACGTGTTTCATTCTAAGTCAATTGTTCAGTTCATGAAATTACTTACTTTATGATGTCCTAAGTAGATACAATCTTTTAGGTTTATAACCCGCAAACGCCTGAAATAAACATTAATAATAACTGATGTCTACAGCATTTCGGTAATTTAAGTAAAATCCTGTATGTTATTCTACAGTTAACCAAGCATAAATTTACGTCCTTGTTTAAGAAATTCGGGCAATAAACATTCTAAAAAAAGATTTACAAATGTAAATAATATTATAAGGGATGCAAGAAGAAAATCCGAAATTCTCTCTTCATTTTTTAGACAGATTTCAGATGGTCAAATAAGCCTGATGAGTAATGAGAATGTTATTTAGGGAAATAACTCTCTCTGTCCAAACCATTCAATGAAGGCTGAGCCCGTAATCAAAGAGAAATTTTTTGCCTTCGATCACGTTTAAACACAGGTCATCCATGGCAGTAAAACGGAGACCATGAATCGAAAACGATTGTACTTCATCCGGCATTAATAACAAATATTTCCTAAAACCCTTTTTAAGCATTCTGCACCATCGGGCTGGGCTCTTCAGATCTGTTGCGTCGACACTCACGGGCGCCCTCTCCGACGAGGATCCGGTCCGGCACGGTCCGGACCTTTGGCGAACTTTTCCCTCCAGGCACGTCCCCAGCCCACCCACCAACACCCGCCCTTCACGCCTCCCTGCTCCACCTCTCCCCCTCTGCCCATCTCCGCCTTTTCTCGCTCCTCCCCGCCCTTTCACTCTTTTCCCTTCAGTCCGAACCCCCTGCCCTTTCCCTTCCACCGCGCCTCGCCCTCAACCCTTCGCCTTGCGGTCTGTGCCCTCTACCGTGCCCTCCCCGCCCTCTTCCATTCGTTATTCGCCTCGCCGCGTGGGTCCTGTGCACTCAACCGCGGCCGCGCACACTTGTCGTCTCCCGCGGGGGTCACGCCCTTTCCCCCACTCCACCCACCCCTCCCACCCACGCCCTCCCCTCCTCCCCCGCCGCCACGCAGAGAGAATCCGCCGGACCCGCCACCCCACCCCATCCCATCCATTTTTCATTTATAAGCGCGGACCGCTACCTTGATCTTTTCACGCAGATTAGAACTTCCATCGCGCACTGCCGGGCGCCCCACACGCCGCCTCAAACGACGACCCGGAGGCCAAGGGCTGGCACGGGAAAAGGGTGGTACGAGTAAACCGGGTCTTATACAGGGTAACGACACGCGGGAGCCCAAACAGCCAGGAGCTGGAGGACAGCGAGACGAATCAGGAACTTCGAGCAGTCGGTGACACATTTGCGAACAGAAAGGGATAGAAACTGAGATGAACGGGGGATGGTCTGGAGGTCCAGTGTCGAGTGCAGTAGCGAGCTCGATTCAGCGAGTCGCGAGTTGGCATCCGCGGCGTAGGTATAGTTGTTTGCTTGCGTGTTTTGGCATGTTAAGCCGCCCGACCTATCATGCATCACTTTTTCCACATCAGTGTCTCCTTAGCCCGTTCGGATGGCATTGGAACGTGTGCTACATGCCTGTGTAGGCTACACACAATCGGACCCATCCCCCAGTGCATGTCCTGCCGCCGATGACAGTGGGGCTGGCAAGATCAGGTGGCTATCCTCACGGTTCTACGGGCCACGGCGAGGCGCTTAGTAGGTGCGGCCATGATCCCCTTACCGACTAAATAGCGGTCTGTATGTACGGTTGCTACGCTAGTACGGTTTAGTAAATACACACCACAAATACGGGCCAGGGGGACACTTCCATGTTAGAGACGGGAAACAAAGGCTAATACCATCGCGATCGGAACTGGATGTTACCCAGTGTTAACTAGCATGAGAAAAAGGAGATTGATTGATTGATTGGTTAAATGTTTCCGGGCACGTGAACTGCTATGACAATGTTGTTATGTTGCTAGCGAATGTTGCTATGGTGTCGGTGTACCTGAAGTATAGTGTCTGTATGGTGAGATCCGATACAGACCAACACGTCGGCTTGCGCGGGATATCTTTCACAACGGGGCACCGCCACAGCCAGGACAAGCTCTTAGGTTCCTGACTGGCCTCCCAATATGTATGGTAGTGTGGTGCATGTAAGCGTAAGTATGTGTGAGTGGTGATAGGGCAAGACAAGGGAGAGGAAGCAAAGATTGTGCGGGGTCCGAGGCTGGTTTTTTTTAGGGTACAGCCCCGGCATTCGCCTGGTGTCGATCGGAGAAACCGCTCAGAGCACGAACTACCGGTCAGAGCAGCTCTTCTAGAATTCTTCTCCAGACAGACGCTGAGCTAGATGTCTAGCCAGTGTCGAAAATCCACCTCCGTCGGCGAAAGAGTTAGAAAAATATACAAACGGATAAGATTAGTTGGGCATGGCGACTTCAGCAGCGGTTCCTGAAAATCTTGGAATAAGATTAAGTGGTACATGTACTGCTAAACGGGGGAAGACGATAAGTAAGAAATCGTTGCGCAATAGATGGTAATTTTTGTGCTCAAGATGTCCGAATTCAATATGGGTCAGGGACAGCAAACACGAGAACACAAGAACGCCGTGGCGTAGAGAAGGCAATCATTTCCATTAAGAAAAAAATAATAATGTTTTTTCAGGGACACCAAATAATAAGACAGTTTATTATATCGAACTTTATCCGAACAGTAATCATAACTTGAAATTCCACGTAGACACCAAAGTCCTGCATGCCAAAATTGAAATCCCACAACTGAAACCGTTAATAAACAAATCATATTAACCCTCATTCTATAACATCGTCATATACAAAATAATCATCAGATCTGTCATGTGTACATGTTCAATACGGACTAATGGTGTCAAATATTACTTTCACAGAACACATGACGTCTACCCAAAATCTTAAGCCCTATTACCATATCCTCGTGGTTCATCAGCTGATCATCACTAACACTCTGAATTAACCCTTATCCAGTATAGTGCTGCATGAGTCACGTTAACACAGATGTGAGGTAACTGTAACCGCCAGATTTAATTTTTTTAGAAACAAAAGAATGCTCAACTAAATAAAATATGTTTATAGATCTCTTGATGATGAGCGAACTCACACGCTTGAAACGTCGAAAATAATAAAAGTCAAGTTCATCTTCATAAACATTGACCTTCATAAAATAAATTATTGGACAAAATATACATTATTAAATAAAAAGCTACACGTACGAACCGCTGGATAGATCTCAATGACATTAACGTAGTGTTCCAGAAAAATTCCTTTCCCTTCGGTTTGGAAAAGAAGATTTCGAATTTTCTATGTTCGAAGTCACTACACACCGGTGGTTAAGGGTCCATTTATTATCAAAACAATGCCATATCACACAGCGTATTTCTTCATTTTTATTTCATCTCTATCCGATCGATCAAAACAAAATTCTGAAGAATTAAAAATAGATATCATGTTAACGCTTTCTTAAACATTTTTAGTAATATTGAATAATTTAGTGGACTGATAGAGGAGAAAGGAAAACCCACTTTGCGGTATCAGGGATCTGCAAAATGCATTTTCCTGACAAAAACGAAGAAAAGGAAAAAAAGAAAAAGAAAATAGAAAGGAAAAATAAATGAGTGTGTCCCCTGTGTTCCTCGGGGTGAATAGTGATGTTAAAGGCGGGCAGTAGGAGGAGGAAGACGCCCATAGCCGATGTGCGTTGGACCGTGCACCGCTGACGATGAGCGCTGAGCGATGACCGGTGGGCAATGCAGAACGGGCGGAGGCCCCTCCCTGGTGATGGAAAGCACGGGGGCGGGAAGGCATACAGGGAAGCAGGCGGCGGGGGGCGGGTAGTCGCGCGGAGAGGAGCACATGAAGGTGGGCGGGGCGGGGAGAGCCCGGGCAGGGCCTCCGAAATCCGCTTTGCAGAGCCTCTTATCTGGTGCGCGGACGCGCGAAAGGCTTTAATCTGCGGAGAGGTGCGGCCGGACGCAGGTTTCTGCTCAAGGCCCGTGCTCCCACGGCGCGCTCCCTTCGCCCCGCCCCCTGCACCCCGCTCTTCTCAGTCCCGTACCCCGTCCTTCGCCTCTCTGTCCTTCGCCATTCAACCGACCGGCGTCCCGCCGTCCAGTATCCCGCCGCCCTGCACCCAGGTTCCCACCCCCTCTACGCCCCGTGTCCCTACGCCCCGTCTACACCTACATGCCCTACCCCTCGCACACTCCGCCCCCGCTCTCGCTCCGCCCCCGCTCTCATTCCACCGCCGCTCGCACCACCCCCGCACGCTCCAGCCCTGCGACCCACCCCTTCAGCCAAGCGCCTCACAGCGTTCCACGTTCTTCGTCTCTTATTCCCAGCGTTGACACCGGCCGATCCTAGAATGGCGGCTTGCTCCAGAATACGGAGCTACATGTCCTGGTCGGAGTTAGTGGTAGTGCAAAGATGGTCGTTGTTTATCCATGGGTTCCTCTGACATTCAGATATCACTGCATCCCTCCTCTTCGTTCTCATTTACCCATGAATTCACTAACTACCGTGATTTAAGCAAATGCTGAGGTGTATAGAATCAACCATTAGTAGTACCAAATCCATCGTACTCGCACCTCTTTCTTTCCTTATTGTTCAACGGACTTCTCTGAAAGTCCTTGTCATCATGGCCTCAATATATCTCATATAATTGACCTCGGCGAAAATTACACTGTTATCGCAACGTGAGCTCGCAAACATACTTGTTTTATCTGGCTCATCCACTTAAAAGTAGTAGGTCCTCAAACAATGAGGAAGAGAGGGAGGAAACTTTACGGAAAACAGCCTATGCATAATTGTTTGTTACTACCAGAGATGACATACAAAAAATACAACACTGTAAATTGATAATACATACCAAAAGTACAACAAAAATTAATGTATACAAAAAAATTGAAATATACGCTTTTAAAAAATGAAATACGGACAATGGGAAAAACAAATGAAAATTCTAGAAAATAAACGCCAATGCTCGTATTTATACATGATTTTCCTGCATTCCATGAAGTAGTTTCTGTTTGTACCCTAAGAAGATTTATTAACAGATCACCATCATTAACGGATCATTCCTGTCTCCAAAACAAATTCTCGAAATTCTTGAAAAGTCACAAAGTCGTTACTGAAACGGTTAAGAAGGCTCACATTTCCTTCGGCGTGGCTGGCCTCTACCTCTAGTGACGACAGGGTCCTGCTCAATGGCTGTTTATCCAAGCGCAGCGTAAATATGGTCGGGCGTGTTTCCAAACATATCAGATACTGTGGTGTCCCAGATTCCGCTTGTATGATCGCTTTTGAAATCAACAGAGATAGTGGCGCGCGATTCAGATGGCATTCAATGACCGTTCTGGCCTCTGAACGGCCAATCATATCTATATTATATCTATACGAACGACCATATATATCTATATTATATCCAGTGCGCGCAGAAATGAAAAGAAAAACTATATCAGTTTCCGACCATATCAGAGATGACTATGGTTTCGTTTCATACCCAGGAGCTCGAAGAAATAGTATACAAATGTCTGTATTACCAACATCCAAAGCGTGCAGAAACTGAAAGAAAAGTAAGCAGCCTTGAGCCCAGTGAGAGGTGTCAATAGTTTAGTTAGATACCCAGGAACTCGGAAAAAAATAAAATAAAATGAAACAGATTTGATTCATAGCTGACGTCATGCGTCAGAGGAGTTCCGTTCGCCATTAAATATTTGCTATTCACATGTTGCGCTACAAAGAACAGCAACATTTTTATGTTATTGGTATAAAAAGAATTGTATTACGTATGCTTTATTATGCTATTGCTATTCGTACAGACTGTTTTCGATCAAATATATACAGCAGTGTTCAACGAGAGAATTTTATGTTGTTTTTGAGCAATGTGCCTGTCACTTTTTAGAAAACTATTTTTGTGGTTTTTTCAGTTGCCTTTTTGCTGCTAAAAGCCACTGTAAACATTGTTTAAAATTGTATATTTCAGAAAATATTTTAATCAAATTATTAAAAACCAATATATTTTTAAAATAAAATATTTTAAAAGTTTACACAGTGTACAGGTTCAAATTATATCTAGTAAAAATCAGTAGCAAAGAATTACCAAGATTAATGAACGTAATTTAAACGTTTTATTGTCAAACGTTCAATAAAAATACATAAATAAAAATAATTTATAAATTAAATAGCAATTTCCATGAAATCAATATAATGAAAATATTCATTTTAATTCATCAAAATATTCATTTTAATTCATCCAAATATCTTCTTAAATATTTCGTAAAGCCGCCTTTAGCGCCAACCAAGCGGAGGTAGTACATAGGGGGTTCCATAAGTTTCCGGCCTCACCAACATATCGCTCATGAATAAAAAAAAAGCTTCTGAGCAGTTTACAGACTTATCTAACTGTTGTAATGCTTTAAATTTGCAGCCGTCTCTCTCAGTTTCGCGGAGAGAAGCACTTAAGTTGGATGCGTTGCGTGAAATCTCATGGAATCTAGCTTCTTCAAGACAATGCACCGTGCTTAGGACCGAGACTGCAATAAATGCCGTGAAGGACTATAGGTTTAAGGAGTTGGACCATTCATACGACAGATTTGGCACTCAGCGACGTGTATCACATATCAAAACTAAAGAAAAGCCTTCGAGGAAGAACATTTTTAGAGAATGTGAGGTGAAAGAAAAATGACCATTTTGCGAACAAAAATTCCGAGTATTTTTTTCAGAGGTCTAGAAATGTTAATACATAGATGTGATAAGAGGGTTGGAGATGATAGCCGGCGTAGATAGCGGAGGTCGTTAAGGTTCGAAGGGTGACGGATTTGAAGTCCACCTCGGGCAACAATGTCTGTGTTACGTGTTCTACTTACAGATCCCCCTAAAGTTTAAAAATCACAGTGGTTGCTATACGACCAAGATGTTGAAAAAGTCTTTAAAAAACGGAGTGATTAAGTAAAAATGTTATGTGATTTTTTTCTTTATGTCAAATATATAAAGCAGCGAGGCCACAAACGCATGGAAGCTACCACGTAGATGACGTCGCGAGGAAGGCAGGCCTTCCCGGCGTCACCTTGCCGCCTTGCGGTGCGCGCCGTGGCCCGCACTTCCACGCGCGGGGAAATGAAGTTTTATGGAGCGCCCCCGAGGGGCCGAGGGGCGTGTGCCGCGGCGCGGTGCAGCGCGCAGGGGGTGGAGGAGGCTGGATGTAAGGCGGAGGAGACAGGGCGAGAGGAAAGAGTGTGGAGAATGTGGTGTAGGGTGGAGAAGGGCCGGACAGAGAAGGGCTGAGTGGAAACGGTAGAGAGGAGGGTTAGGGGTTCAAGAAATGGAAGGAGAGAAAAGAGGTGGGCAGGGTGAAGAAAGAGAGAGGAGAGGGAAGGGAAGGAAAGGAGCGGGGAGGGGATGTTCGGGACAGATTGGTGATGGACGGATTAGAGATGGGCAAGCTAGAGATGGGCGGGTCGGAGATGGGCAGGACAGGGTTGAGCGGTGCGGAGCGGAGTTGAGCTGGGTGGAGATGGGCGGAACGGAGCTGAGCGGTGGAGATGATCAGGGTAGATATGTTGGGATCGGTGATGAGCGCGGTGCGATGGGTGAGTCGCAAGGGGGGGCCGAGGAGGGGTGGAGAGGGCGGTGCGGAGAAGGGCAAAGCGGAGACAGGCAGGGTGGACGAACAGGGAGGGTCAGTTTCTTGCGGTTGGCGGAAAAGGAGCGGCAGCAAAGCGGAGCAAAGGAGGGGCGAGAGGGTGCGAAGGAACGGCGAGGGGCGCTTGGGCATTCCTGCGGGGTGCGAAGTGACGTACCTCGGCAGACTGCGCTGACATACTGGGGGAAGAGTCCCCTTGCGAGACGCTCAGCACGGCGCAGGGCCCGCGCTCTCTTGCGAAGTGGCGAATGCGGCCAGCCTCACGCAGGAGCGAGGCGGTGAAGGAAGGATTTCACCTATATTCTTTCACAGTTCCTTAGAATATGTATTCCGTCTTTATGGAAAGTGCATACTCCTTTATGAAAGTGCATATATCCATACAACTGAACTCAAAGCACAATCAATAATATTGATGATAATAATAATAATAATAATAATAATAATAAATTCATATTATTGTATTTTCTTATTAAACATGTATTCGTAGTTAAGATCTAATTTCGGTATAATGGCTGCTGAAACCTCCTTCATTAGTTGATAGGGATAATACCTTGTCCACTTTTCTTTATTACAATGTTGAATGTATAATATCGTTTTATCGTATTGAACTATTGTTATAAAAATTATTATTATTATTATTATTATTATTATTATTATTATTATTATTATTATTATTATTATTATTCCATGTGACAGAAGGATCGGTGTTTTTTATTAAGTTGAGAAAAGACATGAAAGAAATATCTTATCTGGCCATCTACCGAATCGTATTATCGTTCAAGTAATGTGCACATCCAAGCGTTCCATGTTTCTTATTCAGACACGTCTTCATCACACATGCTTCGCGTGAAAGTGTAATAAATCTTGTATCTACAGATTAACGTCTACCCCAATCGCCCAAGAGATCGAAACCAGTTCGTTTATCTACAGCTACTTACCTCTACAAAACAAATCGTTAGTTTATGTGCTACAGCCCGTTTAACGCAAAATGTAAAATACGAGATCTGAGATAACATGTCCAGAGAGGAAAACAAGTTTCAAAATACATCTTTGATATATCGTAACTTTATATGTTATAAGGGCAGGAGTGACGTCAATGACACATCCATATTGAACCATTAAGTACGTATTAAGTACGATATACATACAAATATCACAGAGCTATTAGAAATGTACTTATCTTTCTATATTCGTTGGTAACATTTTTGTAATAGAATGTAAATAACATTGTATGTTTTGTATCAGATTTTAATATATATCCACATTCAAGCAGTATTAGCAGTGTTGTTTTGTACTTTATAATTCTGAGGATGGATTTACATATTACGAATCGTCTGTACATTTACATTGTTTTTTTTTATTACCTTATCACATTCTAATAATCCGTAACATTCGTTTATTGATCAAGAGGATGATAGAAATATATTTGTACTACATTCTCGTAACTAACGCTAAGAATAACGGTAAAAAGAAGGAAATTCATTAATTTTTCCTCCAATTTACAAAATCATTTACTACTTTTAAATTCTGGGCCTCCCCGCAAAAAGGCGGAAACATTAGCTACTGCTACTACTAATAAATGAGGAACCAACCAGAAAACTCAGGTTGTTTTCCGTGCTCTTCATTAATGCATCCTTGGTAATGCATTTAAATGCAGAAACTTTTGAAAGCGACAGCCTAACTGAATTACCGGCTGCTATCCGGTCACGCAAAGTACCTTCTCGTTCGAAAAAATACAGGGTCGCTGAAAAAGTCCATGGAAAAAAGTGCCCAAGTTACGCTGGCTTGTTCCTGGCAATTTCGGGCCAGGTGGTAGTATCTCGGCGTGATGGCGGCCTATACAACGGACTCGGGTTGCGCCCATAACGGAGCTCTATTTCCCCACCCCCGCTCAAGATCTCTCCCATTCTCCACTCCCCCTTTCTTTCACTCCCATCAGGTTTCCTAGTTTTCAGATTTCTTGTCCTCTGGTGTGCCTTGTCCTCTTGTACCTCCGCCACTGTCGGCGACTCTCACTGTTTCCTTGTGGTTCTATTCTGAATTATTTTCTTCACACCAGCTGCGATAGTCCAGCAGCAACACCGTTGCATCTGCAGCATTGTTGAAACAGAAATCGTAAGGTTCAAGTCCCGGTAGTGATGGATTTTTTACTTTAGCTAAATAGCTAGGTCGATTTCATCCAATATCTGGAGGACAATTCTGATGACCGGCTGCTCTGATCAGTTTTCCGTGGTTCCTCCGATCAATACCAGGTGAATGTCGGAGCAGTATCTAACAAATGAAGCACAGATCACGCACGAATTGTTCCTTCATCCATGTACCTACCTCTCCCTCTCCCTTTACACACATACACACACATATTCTTACTTTCACTACACTACTGCATATGTCCGTTGGGATCTTATGGCTTGTCTCGCCTAGGCCGCCGCCCGCTGAGGGGGTATACCTGAGCGGGGAAAATCCGCAATCAGCCGTAAACATCGGCGCTGAATGTCAAGTTCCAGCAGGGAGGTACACCACCACCTCCCAGGATATGTCAAGAACAACACTCGTGGACATAAATATCCATAGATAAGTCCATGATAAATAACTACTACTTACCCTTTTCTTCACCTACCATTTAATTGCTTATTTGATCACAATGCGTAAAGCACTGAAAATATGTCAAGTGGGTATCCCAGATTGCAAATTTTATTCTATTCGCTATTACATTACTATTTAATTTTGTCACAATTTCCACCTTCAGAGATTTTCCTCATCTCTTCCATAATCGTACGTTTTCCGAATTATTATATACGACTCTATTCATTCCTGTACATTGTCTAGGCACTCGAACACACTCTTGTCACGACGTTTGTATTTTCTGCTTGAATGTCTCTGTCTGAAAGTTGTCACACATCACTCTTTCTTGCCACCTCTAATTACATAATCCTCATTGTTGACTGTGTGACAAAGCCAGCTTTACCAAGACTCTCCCTACTACAGGCAATATTCTATAGTGGACTCCAAGTAATACGAGGAAATGTTTCGTTCCGTCTTAGAAATGGCTTATACGAAAAAAAACCACAAATCTTCGTTTTGTACATTTTATGTGAAAAACAACCATCCAAAATATTTGCATTCCAAACACTATCCTCCTCGCATTTTGTTCGAACTCCGCTGCCTGAATGCATCATTCGTTCTTGTAATTCCACTTCCATCTCGATTCCCTCCATTCCTTTGACTAAACTCGCCGATTTTTCCGTACTTCTTTCTCTGATCCATCCCCATTTATATCACCTTCCCTTTCCACGCAATTTTGTTTATCCCCATCCCCCACGCTTGCCCTTTTCCCGTCAAAATTCTCCTTTCACTTCCCGATATTTCAACAGAATCACTGTTCCTGTCACCAAGTCCACCGCAAACCCCATCCACTTCCAATGCGGCCCAACTCGACTCGACGCTTCGCCACCGCCGAACTCAATATTCATTTGTTTCAGCAGGCAACCTTCCTGCCCGCTTCCCCGCCCCCGCCCCCGCCCCCGCCAAGCCCCTACCGCGCCCGCACCGCCACCCATCCCCCTGCTGTTCACCCTTCGCTTCTCCGCATTCTGAAAAATAATGAATATGCAATGCTACACTAACCTCAATATGAAACGTGACGCCACTACGCTAGGTGGAAGCCAACAATCGCTGCGCGACCACGTACGTAACCGGGGCGGCGAGCAGGGGGACCGCAGACAGGAAAAAAAAGGAACATGAATACACAATTTTCTTAACTCAGGCTCGCTTTAAGTAAATGCCAGCGGGGGAACGTGCGTTGGGAGAAGGCAAGGGCCCTTGTCGACGTCGACGCGTCCCGGTCGCCGTTCGCCGCGACGGGAAATAAAGTTGCAAATCGAACGGCGTTAACGACGCGGCGCCGCGCCGCCATTACTGCGTTACAGCGCTGGAAACTGCTCATTGAAACCGGGGCCCCTGCGCCACGCTGTCGCCATGCCGACGCGGTGGGGTGGGGGTGCGCTGATGGCGTTGAGCCCAGGGGTGCCAAAGAAAAACGCTGTGCCGCACGTGGCGGTTTCATTTCATTTGATTCATTTCGCGTCAAAAAACAGTAAAAATTGTGTGTGTGTGTGTGTGTGTGTGTGTGTGTGTGTGTGTGTTGTGTAGGAGAGAGGTATTATCTGTGCATGTTTACTTGAGCTCCAGAATCCCTACTGTATTCTTTTACTAAACAGTTGTTCTGGGCTAACAAAATAAAATACTGTTCTGTCAATAATTAGCGAATTGATTAGTGATTCAGGGCACGTCAAATACTAAGGTCATTAGTCTTATTACTGATTAAGTTATCAAGAACTTATTAAAATGCGCGCATAGTGAAGCTACACTTATGCCTTAAAATTAAAACATGGGACCATTTCAGCATTTCCTTCGTAGCTGAAGGGAAACTGAACGTAAAGCCTGATCGAGATGGAAGTCATTGTCCCGGAAGCTGAAGTGCAATACATGTTGCAAGCAGTCATTAGAATTAAACACTACAAATAGTCATTAACGCATTGATAACACTATTAAAATAAATATGTGAAGTTTTTGATTAACAGTACAGTCCCCGTTGGTCGGAATTCCTGACGGGAGTCAAAAAAATTTAAGTACACGTAGAACATAATTGAAATGATTGAAGGCGCTATCATTGTAAAAACATCTTAAGAAATTGAAGGGGAGAAAGAAATTGAAACATCGGAAGATGTTTTTAAATTATTTAACTATGTTCATTCTATTTTTTTATATTTTTCTTGTATCAGAAAACTGATGATGATGGCTAAGCCATCGAAAGCTGCTCTTATTGAAATAAATAGTATTGTTGACAAAGACAACGCCTTCAATCATTTCAGTTATGTAAATGTCAACTATAACTCACCACTAAACCAATACACGTGGAACAGCTACACACAGGGCTTGGTGTAGCTGTCATCCTGCTGGTCTTCCACTGCTGGGACCAGGGTTTAGATTCCGGTCGATCCATGTGGAATTTTGGGTGGAATATATTTTCCCGACAGGTTTTCTTGACGATATCCTGTTTTCCTTACATCTCATTTTACCATTGCTGTATCATTTGTGTGACGTCATCATCCAGTAAACATATAAAATAAAATGAGGCACTGAGAGCACAGGTGACCTAACTGATTCCGGCCGCGCGATAGCACGAGTGACCCTACTGCCTTGTAGCATCATTGCAGTGAGGCCACTCTTGCGGCCAACGGCGTTAGGATCACTTGCGTTTTCAATGTTTCAAATGCTGTTTCTGTGTGTGTGTGTGTGTGTGTGTGTGTGTGTGTGCACGCGCGCGAGTTTTGTTAATAAGTGAAACCATGTCTAACACACCCCGATGTAGGCTGTATTGTTGACCATTTTCAAATTCGGCACCACTTTGGGGTCCAACTCTACAGCTCTACAACTCTACTCTACTCTTTCACTGCAACGTTCACCTCGATGACACAACAACAGTCTGAGTCATACTTACTCGTTACCTGTTGGACCAAATATGACCTGATAACAGGAATTGTCAGAGGATTTACATTTTGACCCCGCATGTAGCTAGGGGTCTTTTGCTTGCCATTAGCACGTCGTTGCACACTGAAGATTTTTCACTCCGAAAATCCAACGTTCCTGCTGAGTTTGTGCTTTAAATCTTAGCTTTAGGATGGCTGTCCTGACTCTCACACCTTCGGGATCGACTATACGCTAAATATGAAAATTATTAAATACGTGATGGACCAGATTTTAAAACGGCTGTCTAGTTTTTGCTATTTGAGAGAAATAAAAATCTAAATATTTAAAAAAGAGGAACAAATAGTTAGTGTAGTCATCGATTCTGTGAATAACATTTTATATAGATACACAGTAAGTGCAATTTTTGATTTAATTTTTCTACATGAAAAACAAAAATAAATGCTGCATCAAAGTTAATTGAAGTTGAAAAACTAAACTTTGTCGTGTTTTCAACTAACAGAATATGGATTTAACAGGTTATGAAACTCAGATGTGGGACTTAAACGATTGAGAAAGTAAGGTATTGGACTTAGCCGCATTTGAATATTATCCCTTCAACTATTTAATGCTTCATAATACCACTTTTTATCCTAAAGCGTTTGCAATTTCTCCAATGATATATATGTATATTAATTATTTAGTCAGGATTCATTATATTTCGCAACGATTGCCTTGACTCTTGTTTCTGCTAATTTCACGATTATGATTGTGAACTTAGAAAAGAAAATACGGGATTCAGCGTAACCCTTTTCAAGTTGTTGAGTTGAACTTCTCCAGTTCAGAATCTCCCTCTCCCTTTTCAAATATAAAATGAAAGTATCAGAGGAAAAACAAAACCGACAATTACCCAAACACTGCACACACGCGATCAGAAGCACACGTACAATTCCATATACTCGACTCACATCACATCGACATACAATAAAACTGTTCAGATTCAAATTTACTTTACAATTGTTGGAATATATACGATTATTCCTAGTTTAATTGGCTTTATCAAGTGGCATATTTTCTCGCAAATTTTCCATTGAGTGGTAATTTCTGGGTTTGGTTTCGGCGCAACACGCAATTTCTGATGTTGTTTTTGCTATTACGTTGGTTTATTACGTTTGGTTTTCATTGTGCGTGTGCTACCGATCAATGTCTTTTTTATGGAACCAGGTTTTATTAGCTTAATGGTTCATACTTCGATAAAAAGGTGCCTAGTTATCACTGTTGAACCATACCGAGAAATAAATGGGCCTGGTCACGTTATGATTTAATATTGGAAATCTGAACCGTAATTAAGTAACTCGTCAGTTCTGATAAGTTAAAAACGTAGCCATTTTATTTTTATGCAAGTTTATTAGTGTTAAAGTGTTGATGATAGTGAGACGACGCAAGTATAATAAAAAGAGCAGTTGCGAACACGGAATATCCCCGCTAACAATATGTTTTCAGCTCAATTATTAACAATACAGAATCACTCAGAATATACGTTGCAAATTTCTAGAGCATGTCGAGAAGTCTAAAATGGGGTTATAATAGGAAACTGCATACAACAGAGTTACATGCATTTATGTATATGGCATTTGCCCCTGCTTTTTAGGCTATCTCTTATGCACAGCATAATGTCGAGAGGCACATGAAATCTTGACTGCATCAATTTTGCCATTAGGTATGTTGAATGGCAAAAGGTTATCGTTTCCGACCCCCTTAAATGCCTCAGAAGCTCGTAACATTCATTTTGAGATATCCTTTGTAGGTAGGTTGGTTCTCTGTTATAAATAAATCACGAAATAATGAATAACGTAAGGCAACATAAATAGACTTTACCAGAAAGAGTAGATATTTGAAAGTCTCATATAGACAAAGCTTGTTACAATTCTAGTAAATTTATTTATACGATTCTTTCAGAATGAAAAGAAAAAACAATCCATTAACGAGACACACATCCTAAATAAAACCTACAATCAATCTAAAAATTTAATGCTAACCCTGTAATTTAAACATAAAAACAAAAACAAAAAACACTATTTTCAGCATGAAACACCTACCTAATTATATGTTTTCTAGAAATAGAAAAAATACAGCTCTTTTGATCGTTAAAGTTTTGAACTTTATGAACTACTCGCATTTTGTATCCTAAAAAATTTAGTTGCAAATTGATAAATTTGACAAAATAGACGACAAACACATTTGGTATTGGCGTCTGTTTTTTATTTATATATATTTTGGTTATTTTATACATAAACCCTTAAACTTCATTTTTTAACGATTGACGAAAATTCTCCAGGAATAATTTTTCTTCGGGCGAAATTATTCAAACTACTGCAATAACTGCATCGTCAAATATTTCCTGTTCTCGGCATTGCTCTTTTATAGGAAAACAACTTATTATTTGGACTTAGGTTTTCACTGCTTGCTTCCAATATCGAAAATATTTTCAATGCTGCATTACAAAAAATTCCAAATAGTCTGTGAAACTTGATTCTCAAAAATGTAGCAATGACATTTTACACGATTTTAAGGCTCAGAGAAAAAACAGTGCTAAGATTAGAAGAGACAGAAGCTCAAAAAGTAATTATCAGAAAATCAGAAATGCAATTACCTCTGAAAATAGTATTGATGAATATATAACGAGAAAGAACTTCATAATATTTTACATGATTTAAAATAAATACCGATTGGATTCATTTAGATCCAGCAAACTAATTTGAGGATGTGAATTTGACATTAAACAATGAAAATCAAAAAGCAAAATTTAAGTGGCAAGTAAAAGCTTTTACTATACAATTAGACACTTCACTGATAATTCAAAATGGAGCAAAACATTTATTTTATAATTGGTCTTTAATAATTAGTTAACATTGGTACTGTAAGATTTGAAAGATTAAATATGCCTGTAACACACTACTTCGGCTAGACAGTCAATGACCCCCATCCCCATTATGTTTTCGTCGTCCAATTTCCCTTGCTCAATAGAAAATGCTGACATGGCCCTTTGTTTAACTTCTGAACGTAAATGTAACTTCGAATACGCAAGTTTTGTTGAGCTCTCCATTCATTAGTTTTAGTAGGAGTTCATACAAAAGTGGTGTGGTGCTGAAAAAACATTTAATTATTTCAACATTTTAGTCATCGTTTCAGCTAAATTTTATAATTTCATTTTAATACTTTTTAAAACATTTCTCACATTTTTGTAATATTTCATATTATTGTGATCTTTCGTACATATTGTAAACAAATTCTGAAATGAATTTTTTTACAGTTGTCTAGAAAAATATACTTGCAAAATACAAATTTAGACATCGTTGCCAAAGCTTCCTTTCCTGTGGTGACTTTATCAATAACTAAACCACTGCTCTTATCCAAGAGCACTTCCAATATGATATCAAAACTTCATGATTAACAATAACGTACCATAACCAGTCCTCATAACCATAAATAAAATTAAGGATGATTCATAGGGCGACGTCAATGGAACTAATTATAGTACTTTCCATTGACCAAGCCCCCCATGAACCAGACTTCGTAGCAAACACAGATATAACTTGACGTTCAAATTACGCGCTTCATACTACTTCTCCTATGTAATCAAAAACTTCCCTTTTTCCACAAAGATTTTTTTTTTCGACCAGCGCCCGAAGAAACGACCACAGCAATATTGCCTCCAAAACCTTGCGCTCCCTTCTTTTGCTTGGCTGCTACGTGTCGACATCCACCTGCCGAAAACGCAGATTCAATTTCCGAAAGAAAGCCACCCAGGTATAGAAATTTCACACCGATTCTCCCATTTCCTCGAATCGTCGCTCCGCTCCGCACGGTCCCAGGGGGCGAAAGGCACTGCGGGGCGGGGGCGCGGAGGACGGAGAGGGCGGAAGAAAATTGTGCGGGGGTGGCGGAACGCAGGGGGGGGGGCAGGAGGCAGTGAAGGGACGCAGGCGGCATTAGGAGGTGTAAACAGCCACCCGGGAAATTCAGCGCGGACAGACGACTGAAAAACCACCACCGCTCCTTCTGCGCCCTCCCCTTGGGGCTTTCTGGTCTCGGCGTCCCCGTCGGGCAGCCCCGTCGCCGTAGCTAGCGCGTTCTCAAGTTGCCGCTTGTCTTCGTCCCCTTTTCCTGTTTCAGTCGCCGTCTTCATTCAGTCGCCTTCTTCAATCGGGTAGTTCAATCGCCAATTTCAGTCACATGCTGCAATCGTCTGTTTCATTTACATGCTTCAATCGCCCATTTTTATCTTTTCATTCAATCGGTTCTTTCAATCCCCTCCTTCAATCGCCTCTTTCAGTCAGATGCTTCGGTCACCAGCTTTAGTAACATGCATCAATCGCCTGTTTGAGTCACCACCTTCAATCGCCTTCGTCACCTGCTTCAATAACGTGTTTCAGTCATCTGCTGTGATAGCCTGCCTCCCTGGCTTCAATCGCCTGTTTCGGTCGCTCGTTCCATCAGTCTGCTTTCCGCCCTCGACGTCCTAACGTCTTTTTCTCGTTTTCGATAGCTCTCGATAGCAGTTTCCCTCAATCGGGTTATTAAGACAAAATAAGTCGTGACATTAATAAAAAATAATACGACGATAATCTGCCCAAGAAGTATTTTGTAAGATAAATACAATAACAAATACAATTCATAAACGCACAATTATTTTCTATAGCCACACACGATGAATGGATGATTTCCGATAGATATAACCTATATTTAATATTTTTTATTACCAAAAACATTGCCGTGGAATGGAAAGTGTAGAAAAACAATTTATTGAGCATGCAACCAAACGACAAAGAAAATAAATAACGCACATATTGCGTCGTTATTTTTGGTGGTATTATATAATCCAGAAAATTTGTACAACGTGATCTGATGAACGTCATGTTAGACAGTCAATGAAATCCATCTGAATCGAGAGGAAAATTCATATCAAATAAAAATATTGATGTCCTTCATCAGTCAATTAGAGATTATAATTAACAATAAACGTATACAAAGACCATTAATAAAGTAATTTGAGGCAATATGTTCATAGAAATTCGTCAAGAAAAATGGAAATGTGTATTAAATGAACTCGTTTATGATCGCCAACATTTCAGGAAACGTATTTCCACCCTCTGCACAGTGCATACACGAGAGCATCAAGAACGTGTTAATGAAAATTAAGACACTATACACATAGAAGGTGGGGGTACAGATTAAGGAGCTGAAGAAAACGCGCGAAGATCACACTTCTCCCCATACGGCACATGAAGTATTTTTACGTTAAATAAATAATTAATACATGTACAATTACATACAAAGGAAATACACATGACGTTTGGCTATTCAAAGAAATGACTGCCCTAACTGCGATTCCAGCCTGGATCTTCCGGTGTACGCCCTATTGCACTAACCTTCGAATAGCCTTTAGGAGTTAAGAATCCCTATGACAATTCTATTTACATTTTAATACTGAGCAACTGGGGTTTACCAAAGGGTTCCGGGCGCAATTCCCGGCCGGGCAATCCATTATTTGAACACTCACACATCACTGGTAACATTAATTATCCGGTGGTATGGGGTCGCAACGGTAATTGGGTATTGCGAAACGAGGAACAGAAACATATTCCCATGAAATTTTCAAAACGCTAAAACTATTACCAGGAGGTGAAATATAACAACAGCAATAATAATAATAATAATAGTAATAATAATAATAGTAATAATAATAATAACAACAACAACAACAACAATAATACTAATAATAATAATAATAATAATAATAATAATAATAATAATAATAATAATAATAATAATAATAATGCCACATACTCGAAAACTGATTCCGAGTTTCTGTGTGCCATTCTCCCACACCACCTTTGCGTCAGCGAAATGCGTGTGCGGAGACGGCGCAGGTCAATGGAACGCGGCAGAGCGCACAGGACGAGCGGGGCTCAATCGAGCAGGCGCGCATTCATCCTCCAGCGAGTCTCAGGCTCCTCGGCGCCGCCGCCACCGTCGCTGCGGCCGGGCGCTGTCTCCCCGACCCTGACCCCGCCTCCGTCCCCGTCCCGACCTTCCCTCTCCAACTTCCATCTCACTTCACTCTCCGCAGCATACCGTGCCGCCACTCCCGCCCCGCTCTCATCCCCGCCCGGCCCTCTGCTCCACCCCGGCCCACTCCGCCTCGCCCTACCTCGGCCCGCCCCGCCGCGCCTCGCCCCGTTTCGCCCCGTTACTCCCCGCCCAGCCACCCCCCTCCCTGCCCCGCCACTCCCCGCCCCGACCCGCCCCGTCCCTTCATTTCTCACCCGCTTCGCCCAACGCGATCCGCTCCGCTCTGCCACTCCCCGCCCCACCCCTTCCTCCCTCCCACGCTTCGCCCAACGCGCTCCGCCCAACGCGCTCCGCCCAACGCGCTCCGCCCAACGCGCTCCGCCCTGCTACTCCCCGCCCCACCCCTTTCTCCCTACCCGCTTCGCCCTACGCGCTCCGCGCCGTCCACGCCCCGTCACTCCCCGGCCCCCCTTCCTCTCTCCCCCGCTCCGCTCAACGCGCTCCGCCCCGCTACTCCCCGCCCCGCCCCTTCCTCTCTCCCCCGCTCCGCCCAACGCGCTCCGCCCCGCTCCGCGCGTGCGGGCGACAGCCCAGGCTCTGATTGATGACGTGCCGCGCGCTCGCCTGCGTATTGTATTGCCGCGGCGGCGGAGGCGCGCGAGCGGGCGATGAAAGTGATGACAGGGTCGTGGGGGAATGGAAATGTAAGTCGAGGTGGAGAAAAAAGTGGGAGCGTAAACGTGAGGAGGAAAGGGCGGTGTTCAGCGGTAGCTTGAGTTGACGAAATGCTGTTTATGCCAGCGTATGTGCCACACAGCGATTGCGGATGTTGAAAGCCCGGAGAAGAAAAATGGGCAAAAGGATTCAACTGACATCGAAACGTGGGTTTTGTATTCACCTCGGAAGCTTGAATGATGACATTACTGTGCAGATGGAAATAAGTGCCTTCTACCACTGGAGAAAAACAAAATGTTAGCGGATACACAATGACAACCCGACTAAATGCTGTAACTAATTAAAAGGATCAAAACTGTGGGTAATGCTAATTTTTAGGAGGAAGCTAACGATGTCTATCTGGTGTAGCAACGAAGAGAATGCCAATTTAAAAAAATTATCAGAGCAGTTTCATATCAGAATGCCAGAGACATTGGTGGAATTAGTCATGATTCAATATTTTTGTTGAATAATATATATATATATACTATATGTATAATATATAATATATAATATATGTATAATATATAATATATAATATACTTTATGTAGTGATTCATGAAAACACAAGAAAGGTAGACACACTTACATATCCTAAGTGATACCAGTATTTGTAACGAAAATTATGTGATACAAGGTGTGATTTTTAAGAAATGAGACTGGCTACTGAGTGATGCGCCAGTATTCTCACACAGCGTATTCTCGATGGAGGGGAGGGTCTAAGGTTAGCAACGCACCGTGCGGTAGTCGTCTTGCAGTACTGATGGGGTGTGTGACGCTAGTGATGCGAAGTGCATATATGAATTTTGGTCACGAAGAAAAAACGACGAAAATGTAGCGTTCGCTCGAGCAGCGATATGCAATTAAATTCTGCTTTCGCTTGAGCAAAACACCTACTGAGACGTGTTCTTTGATCAGGGAGTTACAAAGATGAAGCCTTATCAAAAGCCCAGATTTTCCGTTGGCACAGTGAATTTCGCAACGGTCAGGAGGACGTTGACGACTCGGAGAGTTGGATGCCCCGCATCAGTCACCACCTGCGAAAATGTGACAAAAGTGAAGAATCTCATTGACTCAGACCGTCGTTTAAGTTTTAGATTATTAGCTGGAGGGCTGAAAACGAGCTACACAGCCGTGCGCAAAATTGTGACGGAGGATTCGTATATGAGGAAAGTTTGTGCGAAACTGGTGCCAAGAGTGTTGACTGATGAACAGAAGTCACGACGAGTGGATGTGTTGCAGGGAGATGTTAGAGCCAGTAAAGAACGACCTGGACAATGTCATAACAGGTGATAAATCTACGATCATGATGTTTTTCAGTACGATCATGAAACCATGCGCCAAAGCTCGGAGTGGCACACCCCGAAATCTCCACGCCCCAAGAGAGCGAGAATGGGGAAGACGAAGGTGAAAACAATGCTCATTCTTTTTTGACAACCTTGA
This sequence comes from Teleogryllus occipitalis, assembly GCA_011170035.1. Classification (NCBI taxonomy): domain Eukaryota; kingdom Metazoa; phylum Arthropoda; class Insecta; order Orthoptera; family Gryllidae; genus Teleogryllus; species Teleogryllus occipitalis. The sequence continues at coordinate 295,592 of BLKR01000717.1, forward strand.
GGTGGTTCATAAAGAGTTCGTCCCTCAAGGACAAACTGTCAAGGACGCTTAATACAAAGAAGTGCTCAAGAGACTACACAGGTACGTCAAGAGGAGACGACCAGCGATCGCCGACCAATGAAAGCTCCATAACGACAATACGCCAGTCCACACCGCCTTTATCGTGACCTACCTAGCTTCAATCGGGGTTGCAACGTTCCCGTACCCTCCCTTCAACCCCGTTTTGAGTCCGCTCGACTTCTTTCTGCTTCCAACGCTGAAGACTCACTTGAAAGGAACCCGATTCGAAGACATTGCATCCACCCGAACGGCCGTGACAAAGACATAAAGGACATATTAGAAATTGACTTACAGGGTGCGTTTGAAGCTTGGAAATCTCGCTGGCTGCGCTGCTTCGATGCAGAGGGAGCCTATTTTGAAAACTTTTAAGTCGCTGTAAAGATCAGATCAATAAAACATTGTTTCTGTACTCTGTCTCATTGCTTAAAAATCACACCTTGTACTACTGGCAGAAAAGTGATAAAATCCAAAATATCAACACCTGTAGTGTAGAGTTAGCATTTAAAAGTCCTCCAGAACAATATATATATATATATATATATATATATATATATATATATATATATATATAGTGACGTCACGGGGTTAGACAACCCCATAACGCCACCATCAGCTATGTAAAGTAGCCCACTAACAGAGAAGACTAGGGTACGCGGCGGAGCGATGGCCGGTAAACGCGCCATTTGCCCACAGCTTTTCAAACTACAACGCCCGAACTAGTGAGTAATGTTTTTCCGTGAGGTCACGAAAGGAGGAGAATATGCACCCCTCCAACATTTCCCCAGGCGCGAGTAACATAAGTATCGCGGCGCGCCTCGGAGGAACTCTCCTTTACGACAATTGCGGCGGCGATCGGAGGAACTCTCTTTTACGGCAACTGACGGCGACCACAGGAAGCTCTTTTGCTACAACAGTAACGGCGAGTACAAATAGATAGTATAGGAGTTTACTTTAACTTGATAGTTAAAAACTAGCTCGGAAAACCGTATCTTAGAAATGTGAAGTAATTAGACGATTGAGTGCAAAATCATTCGTCGCAGTCACAATAATTCGGAGAGCAAGCGAAATAACTGTTTGACGTCGAAATAACTTCAAGGTTGTAAAATTCGCGCAGAAGGACATTAATTAAATCCAGCAGCTCACATTGCACGCTGAGACCATACATGCCTAAAGTGTGGTAGGTCGGCCGAGCATTTGAGCATAACACTTGCAACATTAATCATTTCGAGGCTGGAAGCGCGAACGAACCTGTACGAGGCAGTGGAAGACTGACGACTCAGGAAGAAAGAAGCGTAGGCGAGAAGGACTTGGTCTAGAGCGAGGATAGTACGGGTTCGGGACGAGAGAAAGGTGTGGAAATTGGTGGCTTGGCGGCGTTCGAGCGGAAGGAACTGCTTTCGTTGCAGCACAGCACGCGAGACGACGCGGCAACGCGGGGCGAGCGGCAGAAAATCCCCAAGGTTACCTACAGGCGAGCGACGCGGAGTTGACGTAAAGGAACTGGCAACGTTTATGCAGCGTTCAGCTGGGAAAGAGGATAGTGGTAAATACACGACAATCAGTGTTAAAAGTGGGTGAAACGTCTAAAATAGGAGGGAGAAGTATTTCTAACTGTGTGAGTGGCAGTTTCCAGGCCATTTACTGCACGTGTCAGTAGATTCATTTAAAGAGGCTTACCTTGTACAATTTTACATAAATGATTCAGAATTTTTATATGTTGTACAGTTAATATTATCTAGAAAGATCAATTTGTTGTATTGTGTTTAAAGCAATTGCTTTTGTGACATGTAAAGGGGTATGAATTAAGTAACGTGAATGCCACGTATATTTTTTTGTGTTCAATATCATAGTGAGTGCGAAGCCCAAAGTTAGCACCTGTGAAGGAGTTTCTTTGAAACAAGTATCAAATTCATTTGAAACAAAAAAAGCCGTGCACGGAAAACTAGAGGTTGGCCTCTAGTAAGTAAGAGTAAATAATTTAGTAGTGGAAAAACTCAGAAAGGAGTATTCAAATCGTAAATTGTAGTTGATGAAAGTGTGTTCAGGCAGTCGAGGTGACGCCTATATGTTTTTTGGTTTTTTGTCTTGTTTCATTTTTCAGTGACCAGCTACTTAAAGTGCAATAACCTGTTGTGAAATTGCGTCACTGTAAATTTTCTCATTGAATATATGTTCATATTATTCGTATTTTTATTTGATTCATTGTATTAAGGGTTCAGACCTTTCTCATACCCGAAAGATTCTGCTTCCTGAGAATTGCAAGCTCGCTTCACGAGCATTCATGCTATCACGACCCACCACGTGTGATAAAGGTAAAGTAGGTAGGTGGGGGTGTTACTATATATATATATATATATATATATATATATATATATATATATATATATATATATCCAAGAAAATCTGGACACAGCCATCTTTTTACAGCAACATGTATTACTCTTTATATACACAAGTAGTTTTATGTGTTTTCCACACACCTATAAGAAAAGATCGTTTTTGGACATAACATCCTTTACGCAGCAATCACAGATATGCCTGTGTATTAGTTATTTAATAGCTCTCAGTACGCAGAATTATGAATAATACAATCATTTCCTAATACTACATAGAAATAAATGGACTTGGATAGCTACATTCTTTTCTTATAGATTTTCTCCCATCAATCATCCTTTTAACGTCATTCAGATAATATATTGATTCAGATACGCTATGATTCTCGCTTTGCTTGTTTTCCATAAACATCCTGTTTTGTTTATTTTCAAATGTGACTGTGTCTTCACGATTTTGACCTTTCGGTAATTGTGATCTCTTAAACGATTTCTCCATGTTATTTTGCTATTCTGTTTTAGTCAAATTCCACAACACTTATTTATCCATTCTTATTTTCTTCTTCTACTTCTTCCCCTTATTATTATTATTATTATTATTATTATTATTATTATTATTATTATTATTATTAGCGCCATCATTATTATGTATTAGTATATATCAGTTCACTTTACTGTACGAGAAAATCAACAGTGGAAGTCAACTGCAAAAGTTCCCAATCGAAATTTCCTTCGACAATCAACGCGAATAATGAAACATTTACAAAATATGCATTGATGGCCTCAACTTTATTTCTTCACCAATGCAGTAACTGAAAAGTTGGCGAATTACGATTCGCACATTTTTTGGTTTAGTGCAGGTGAAGTCATGCACACTGGAATGTGTTCAGTATTATTCTCAAATCAATGGTGTATTCTCGTAACCCAACGGTGCTTCCAAGAAATGAAACCACGAAAACCAGGAATTCCGTGGAGCTGCATCTCATATTTCTCACCGACCACGCCCCCTTCGGAGAGATCCAGGTGCGCCCTACAGAATAGTCTTATTGGCGCTTGGAAAGTCGAGTACAGACGGATGAACCCAACCCCGCTGCTCAGTGCAGACGTTTCGCACTATGGTCCGGATTAGGTACAAGGCGGTCGAAAATATCAACCCCTCATATTTCGAAGTTTGCCACTGTAGCTTCGTAGATTTGGAAGCTCTTAGATCGGTTTCCAAATTCTTCTTTTTTAGCGTTATTTCCACGCCACTATGGAGTCCTAAATTCTTCCAGAGGATATACGCCGATTATGATCGGGTGTGTAAGGACGAAATATAGTCCCCCACAGCACGCCGAAGATCGCACGCGGTCTCTGGCCCGTTTAATAGGGTGCTCATCCGGCATTCGTTGGAAATCACCTGGGATACCATGGAAACCTCACCAGTTGAGATTGCTCAGTGACAACATCCGTTGCTCCCGCGGTGTCTCTGACCATGGGGTCCTAGGGTTCGAGTCCCGACGATGATGGATTTTCGACACTAGCTATATACGTGTAGCTAGGTCAAACTCAATCGCTGTCTGGAGGAGAATTCCAGCGACCGGCTGCTCTGATCGGTAAATTTACGTGATTCCTCTTATGAACACTAGGCGAATGCCGCACGATCTTTCTTCTCTCGTCTTGTATCTTCAACTCTCTTTACATGGTAAAACACATAGTGACATTCATTGCACTACCTCACACGTCGAGAGAGGAGTCGGGAGCTTAGAGCTGGACCCACTTGAACCGGCGCTCTGCTGGGGCGAGATACTTGGAAGCTGAAAATTCCTACATGCCGATCTGCTGGTCGACGCAGGATCTTTCGTTCCATCAGAAGCGGAATCCGAGCATTAACATGCACTACACATACAGTACTGATAAAGTAGTTGACGCGTCAGGAAACACAACTCCCTCACGGAAGCCCATGGCAATTGTCCCACGGCAATCACCCCATGGCAATCATTGCAGCAGGGATCACAAACTCACCGATGTTAAATACATCAAGTAGATTTCAGACACCCTTCTGGGTTGCAAACCACATCCTCCCAATCACTGGTATGCTCCAGCTGCAAGGCATTACCTTTACGTGCGACGGATGTTGGTCACGAATCGAGTCACGACGTTGAGGGGTTTTTGGCATAAGATAATAGTACATTATGAAACAATGATGTCATGATAGGATAATATACACGAGTGTGATACTCTCACGAGCGTATGAATACCCATTACTTCGAGTTTCATACGGTACTTTTTCTACGGCTTATGGTAACTTTTATAAGTTAAACATTTACATTGAATAGGTTTGTAGCAGTATACATGCAGGATTCAGCCAAGCCCACCTAGCGGTCTGTTTCCACCTTACCCTACTGCAGGTGGGGTTTTGTTCTCTAGGCTAGTCAAATAGGATCAAGTGAAATTACGATACAATTATTTTAAATAATAGTCCTCGTAAAAATACTACTAATAAAATAAATTAAAACTGACAAGGATAATATAATATTAATTGCAATTTTAATGTAAACAAACATTTACTACAACGATTCTCAATGATTAATTATCAATAAATGGTTTCTAAACTTCTCTGTGATTGCTCAAGAACCTGTATCATAATGAAATGTATATCGTAATGAGTATCATTTTGCAGTAATTTTGCAACCATCACATGACAGAATTATGCACTAGGAATAGAAAAATAGCTATGTCGAATTGCGAAACTCGGAGGTGAGTAGTTAACTTACTGGCTTCTCAACCCTTCAGACGCGGGTTTCATCCCGCCCGGGAGATGCGTGAATGTTCGAAGGGCGGAAAATGCACAGTATCGTTCTTCCAGCATGTTAAGGAACACTAGCTGAATGCCAGAAAAAATTACATTCTCCGACTATTCCCATCTCCATCACGCCCCATACTCGCTTAGGAGGGGAGCGCCACAAATAATGGATACTTATTACTGAGACCATTGTTGAGGCACTCCCTGGCGACAAAAATTAGAGTCAAAATATAACAGCAACGTTGCGAACCTCTACGGTAGCACCTAGATAATGGGGAATGGACCACGTGCGATCCTTTCCTTCCCTATTTTGATCTACTCTACATTAAAATTTAATTGAAATTTTTTGTCAGCGAAAGCGAAAGTTCACAAACGTATTCCAAACTTCTTTTAAAATATTAGTATACGATACATAACATACGTACAGGTGTATTTTTATACGTAATCTATTTCCTAGCAAGCTGGTCCTTGAAAATTATTTGCTACAATAATAAAACTAATAAATATTCTGTTTGGAGGAAATGTAATTAGAAAGTAATAAAGGTTTCAAAATACGATGAATATATTTTTATGACCGTCCATATTTTTAAAATATCCACAAGTTTACAAACTTTGCACACAATAATGTGCGAAAAATGAACAGGGAAAGCATTGAGAGTCTTCAAATGTGCTGTATTTTATACATCTTCGGTTATCAAATCATCTCGTTTTTGTCCGCTTTTGCTTCATTCAAACCACTGTGCAGTGCTGGAGGGCGGGGCCAGGGAGACCTGCTCGGTGCCCACGGTTCCGCGTCTGCGGGCTCGCGAAGTTTGGGGTCTCGCTGTTCTCCGCTCGCGGTTCGATATCTTCTCGACCTCAACGCGCCCGATTCTCGATGTCCGAACTTTGCGCTTCCCGGTATCCTGAGCGCCGACGCGCAACCGCCCACGCCCCATGGGCAGCGCCTTTGTCAGTTGAGGCTCCCGTCAGCCAGTTTCCGACGGCGACAGGAACTCCGGAGTGGCGTCCTTCCACGTTGCGGTCTCCCGCGGAACAACCATTCAACGTCACTCGTGAGGAAATGGATCCTTTGTTTTTCTCCTCAAAACAGGATATCTGCTAATTTTTATGTAATAGTACGTGTATTCAAGAATAGTACGTGTATGTTTTTTTCGTATTTTTTAGTAACGAAAAGAACGGAAATAAAAATGCGTAACTAAATGTTATGGTATGATATTTTTTTCACGAACAACTGTGTTTACATTTAATACAATTATTAGCAGAGTCCTTAAAAATATTCATCGATAATTACAATTGTTTAAGAACTCTTACTTCAAACTATATTTTTGATATTATCCACAACTTCTTCCTACGGCACCTTATTTACGTATTTGTGGAAAATTTTTGCGACTTTACTCCAAACTTCGCGAATATTTATTTTTCAAAAAATCTGATGAAATGCATGATTTCATGATCTAAAATTAAAAAAATTAATTACATTAAGATACAAAGCTCTATCTTCAATTTTAAAAAAAGATGGACCAATGAATGGAAACTATCAGGGTTACCAAGTACACGAATTTCTTGCGAAATTTCCACACTGACATCATGCAGCATTTCATTACGTTCCCTCTTCAATGTGTGAAGAAAAGTAGAAAAATAGTCGTCCAAATTTACTATTACTACTTTTACTATAAATTCGTGTGAATATTTTAGACTTTCGATTATTTTAGAAGGCTCCAGGTCGTATTACGCCCTGTCACAAACTTGGAGCCAATTCGCAATCTCAACTCCATATGTCTCCGCCTCGTCGACATCTCCGCCGTCCTAGAAAACAACAGCCTGGGTAAGTCACTCCCAACGCTCCTCTCCGAGCCCGCAAGAGTTCCCGTCCCCGATCCGCCCCGCTTCGCCTCGCGCCGCCCCACTCTGCCTCGCCACCCGCTCCGCTCTGCCCCCCCCCTGCTCCTCCCCGACCCTCTCCGCCCCGCCCCTCTCCGCCCCGCCCCTCTCCACCCCGCCCTCTCCCTCCACCCCGTCCCTCTCCGCCCCGCCCCTCTCCGCCCCGCCCTCTCCGCCCCGCCCCGCCCGCCCCGCCCCGCTCCGCCCCACCCCGCTCCGCCCCACCCCGCCCGCCCCCCCCGCTCCGCCCCACCCCGCTCCGCCCCACCCCGCTCCGCCCCACCCCGCTCCGCCTCGCCTCGCCTCGCTCTACACCGCCACACGCCGACCTGCATCTCACACGTCGAACCCAGTTCGAGTCCTCGGAGGCGCACGCAAAGCGTCTGCGGTCCACAATGCACGTACGTCAGCGCCGTTCTATTTCTACTCCCCCTCCCCCTCTATTCCACCCTTCCGCCTCCCCACCCGCTCCTCGCTCTTCCGCCCGTTTCTTCGCGCCTCGACGCTATCTCGGCGCCTGCACCGCTGCTGCTTGTTTCCCAGCGACGAAGCCTCGTTGTGTTGTCCCCCGCCTGTGCTCTCACTCTCGCTCGCAAGCGCTGATAAGCAGCCGGCGGCTTCTGCCTGATAGGACACCTCGCTCGGAGACAACGGGATGCCCTCGCAATCCGATAAGCGCGCGCTCGTTTTCGCGACTCGCGTTTCGTCAGAAATTCTGAGTAGTTCTGCAACCACGTTTCTCCTCGGAAAAGGTCTTCTATATGTTATACGTATGATAGCATGTGGTACTAATGTTACCACCGAAAGTAACAAATGGATTTTATATAATTTTGACCTTATATAATTATTACCTTATAATATTGGCCTTAATATTTACCTTATAATTATTGCCTTTTACCATTCGTAATAGAAATGTCTTTCGAAATCATAAGTTTGAGCATACTTCTTTATTATGACCCTGACCTATCCCTAATGGCCATATCTGGAATGGATGAATGATTTGTTGAAGAGATGATAATGAGAATATGTTGTGAATGATAATGATGCAAGAGATTGAAGAAACCGGCGAATCCCGCGAACTCGTTTAGTCTACCATAAACTCCACAAGGATCGTCAGGGTTTGAAGCCTGGTCCCAGAAATGAGAAGCCAGCGTTTGACTGCTCCACTGAAGGTCATCCGAGGGTAGTGACAGACTAGCATTTTGTCCTAATAAAAGTGGATAGTGGTTCAAATCTCTCCATAAACATGTGTGCAGTATTTTGGAAAACAAATTCGTGCGGACACAAAACTTATTGCAGGAGCGTTTAGATCAACATCCTCTCATTTTGGCGTGGTGGTTTCAACCAGAAAAACTGTCTGTAACTTGTAACGTCTGTTGTTGTCCTCTGGTTGCTTCATCTCTTCTGTCATTCCTTTATTATTATTTTCCCTTATTATTACTTTAACATTTTACGATTTGACATCAAAATAATTGTAAGAAAATATCCTTTTAATGCTGGTTTGGGGTTATATTGCTTAGGTCAGTCCTGTTTTACGTTATATATCTGTAGATTATATCACAGTATGCTTGCTCTAGAGATGCTCCACTAGACGACCACGGATTACATGGAGAGATGCTCTGAGTCGGAACAGACAAGCATACCATTATGATATATGAATATAATTACGTGAAAAAAGCAATTTCAACATTGAATGACACTAGGGGTAAGTAAAGTAATGTTTATTGTCAAGAAGCAAATAAAGGCCAATTTTATCATTTGCTCTTGTGATCACTGCTAAATTAAACGAATACACGATCACCATGGAGGCACTGGAATTATGAGCACTAAACAAACGACATCGGATACCTTAATTGCGAATATATGTTTAAACAAACACATTAGAAATCTATGATTTATCTGAAACGAATCAAAGATACATGATTCCAAATATTACATCTTCAGCCTTGACTTTTCCCCATAATCTTGAAGTAATTTTCTTTTTCCAGTTTTATTTGTCAATACATTTTTATTTCCTTTTATGAATTCACTTTACCATCGGCGTTTTCAATCTAATAATGAAAACGAATGCTATCTTGATTGCAAAAAGGGAAACATAACCGTCAAATCAAATCTGCATTGTCAGTATTGACATGTTCAATACGCGATGAAATTCGATTCGTTAAATTAGTGTATCCAGGGAAACGCGAGACAGCAAAATAACTAGTTATAGAGTATATAATACCACCGCAGACCTTTTAGTCAGTACATTTTATTTTTTCGTCTGTGTGTAAACTAATAAATTATTGTTGTTAGAATAAATCATTGTGATTTATGGAGTTAACGGAGATAATTATGCAGTAAACAAGAAAAGCTGGAACATGTCAGCGCCGGATGAAATGGTGGACTACCATTTCATTTTAACATAAATTTCTAAAATTCCCAGTTAAAAAATGACAAAGTGTATACGCTACATAAACTTGATATTATATTGCCCCAATAAAAAGTCGAAATATACAATTTACCAATAAATGGATAATTGTTTTATCGAAACAAATTGTATAAAATGACCATTTTACCTGGATAGTAAATTACTAACTCATTATTAAATATATTTTCTATTTCTGCGTACTCGTAATGTGATATTTTGTGCTAATTAGTTATCTCAGTAAATGTTTTTGTTCGAAGGTTAAATAATCGCGTATGCACCTTTTATACTTCTGCGAACAGTTATTATTTCTACGTAACCTGCGAAAACTCCTTATTATGATATTTTTATTCGTTTCATCATTATTTTAAATATTTCAATTCTTCGGTTAGGATCAAATCGGGAAGTTTTATTATAGATTTCAAAAGTGCCCTGTTACAGGTAAGTGCTCCTGAATATCCCCTGGACCCCGAAATAATCTTCGTCTAGGAAACTTACATTTACAATGCGCATCCAGAAACCAAGATTCCCTGTTAACAAACAGAAAACACAATTTCATGGAATAATTTTACTATAGTAGATACAACATATATTGCATTATTTTCCTTCATATTCACCACCAGAAGCGAGACAATTGCCTTACCGTGGGATCGACATTTGTATCACTGTGTCGTAGAAGTCGGCCGCTTGGGATAGGTACCAGGGTTGGAGAGCCTCACGCAACTCTACGTCACTGTGATACGCGGAATGCTGACCGGAAGGAAATTTCTTGAGGTGTATGACCGGATGGAAATAGTCGGCGACACACGGGTCGATTCCCAATTGATCTTCTACAACAGTTCCGCTGGGAGGCGTTTGACCAAGGATCTAATGGATCTCATCCCCTCTATTTTCTCGATTTCTATTTTTTCTTACACCTCAAGAAATTTGTTGACGACCTACGTAAACTTACTTTCTAGAGAAGCCTAGTAAATGTTTGTGTGTTTATTTTACTAACTGTTTTAAACAATTTTCCGTCATATGTTCTAAGTATAAACGTCTTTTGATAAAACGTTTAAAACATTTAATGATACATTTTCTTGTCTTCAAAAACTTAGGCAACAGCCAACAGCAAAATGACAATTTATTTATTTACACCCATGCTTTACTTCCCATGCTCATTCCGACAACTAAATGGAAAATTAAAAAAAAAACAGTAATCTTTTCATTTTGTGTGCTTCCGTCTAGGCATGTGAAAAAAGAAACGCTCTATCTCTTACGTAATTGCAAGGCCTTCGGGCGTAATGTTCCTACTTGGGAGGCAGTTTGGTTTCCGGGGATGTGATGCGCAAGGCGTTATGGAGCGGTTGAATTTGGCGCTGGTTATTCTTAAAGGCGGTAAGGATGAAGCGGGGACGGAGCGGGGACGGAGCGGGGACGGAGCGGGGACGGAGCGGGGACGGAGCGGGGACGGAGCGGGGACGGAGCGGGGACGGAGCGGGGACGGAGCGGGGACGGAGCGGGGACGGAGCGGGGACGGAGCGGGGACGGAGCGGGGACGGAGCGGGGACGCGGAGCGGGGACGGAGCGGGGACGGAGCGGGGACGGAGCGGGGACGGAGCGGGGACGGAGCGGGGACGGAGCGGGGACGGAGCGGGGACGGAGCGGGGACGGAGCGGGGACGGAGCGGGGACGGAGCGGGGACGGAGCGGGGAGCGGGGACGGAGCGGGGACGGAGCGGGGACGGAGAGGGGACTGAGCGGGGACGGAGGGGGTACGGAGCGGGGACGGAGCGGGGACGGAGCTGGGAGGGAGCGGGGACGGAGCGGGGACGAAACGGGGCGGTGTGAGAAGGAACGGGGGTCTTACGTGTGGATAGTGAGAGTGAAGGAGCGAGTGTTGGCGGAGCAAAGATTGGCCAGTGTGGGTCGGAGGTCCAGCGGATCCGAGCAGTGCGGTATGCGTGGGGAGGAACAGGAATGGAGCGGTGGCGAATGCAGAGAGAGCGGTGGGAGGGCGGACCGCGAGCGCACTGCGGGACGGCGGGGCCGGGATGGAACGGAGCGTGGCCAGGGGACGTGGCGGGGCGGGGGCCAGTGGAGAGGGGAGTGTGGGTGCGGGAGCGGAACACGGGGCGACCGACGCGGCGAGCGCGCAAAACCTTCGCGGAGTAACGAGTGTAAGCGCATTACTCTGGCAATTACACTTCAAAGCGGCGTCGCCGGCCGCGGGCGGATTTGTTATCCAGGAGACTCCGCTCCGCCGTCGCCACCGCCGCCGCCCCGCGCACCCCACCGCCACCGGCCGTGCGTCACGCCCACTCGTCACCGCGGACCCAGAAGCAGACCGCATCCCCCATCCCGTCCCACCCCCCTGCGCTCCGAACCGACTGGCGCCCAGTCACGCACTCAATATCTCCTCTCGTCCAGCATCAATCCTTCCCCTTAGCAGCCACTTCCATACTCCGACTCTGGCTCGTTCATAATCTCAAATTCGACGTCGACCCCGATCGCAAACTCACTCTGATCTGGACTGCGAACAGTGCCCCCCCTCCCCGCCTAATGCTGAATACTGACAAACAAATATAATTCGAACGCGTGCGATATAGTGCGACATATTATGAAAAACAACCATATCAAAAGGTAATTGAAAAGAAATAACTTCTTCCAAAGCAACATTCACAATTGTGGGAATTGTGATGCGATGTTGTTGATGTAATTACATGAAGAAATAAAAAAGTCATGCCCGTCTTCTTAATATATTTATTTAGAGAGCCGGCTTTCGACGGCTTTGCCGATATCAGTCTACAACTACAAACAAAATAAAATAATAATAGAATACTAAATAAATACATTTTTATTTCTTCAACATTCATAGTGATCGTTCTGAGATTGCTTTGGAACAAATTTAATATGCCTGAAAAAATTTTTCATTACCAGTTCAGATATATTCTTTATTGTATTGATTATTTTTGACTTATTCTTTCTGCATTGCTAGGATATCCCAGCAACGACGTATGATTAATTGATATGTTGTCAAAACGAGAGCTTAGCGGTCTGTATACAGATTACCCAGATCATAAAACAATAAATCGTATACATAAGTAAAAGCAGGAGTACTTGGATTCGTTAAGATGGGAATCCGCGAGTGGCTTTCCTGGGAAGGCTGATTTGTATCAAATTGCCTTTCGGCTGAATCGAACACTAGGAGTCCCAGTTCCAATCCCAGCCCCAGAATGTTTAATTTGTATTTGCGGAATATAACATACAATATTGGTTTACATAATTGAAATGGTCAAATTATCTTCAATAACGTGCCTACTCATTTCTATAAGTAATATCGTGACGTTCATCTGGGTCTGAGACGAGTTTCCCTTCATCCACCGAACGCATGGAAGTGTTCCATTTCTTTTGGAACCTAACCTGACCTAGTTAATTGCAAAGCTCATATATATGAAAATAATACCGGCGTAAGTGATGACAGTTTTACGTTGTCCATATCAAACCCCGGAACAAAGGGAAAAAATTGAAAAAACTAGAAGACCTAAAAGAATATAATTGTCCGTTCATATTCTCCAATTCAACCCCAGCCTGGAGGAGAATTAGAGTGGCAGGTTGCCCTGATCGGTAGTTTCCGTGACTACTCTAGTCAATACCAGACGAATGCTGAAGTAGTATCTTAATAAACGGGCCAGAGATCCCGTGCGATCATCCTATCTTTATCCTCGTCCCCTTTACACCATTATATACATTGCACCACAACACATCCCTGGAGCTTACAGCTTGTCCCGGCTGGGGTGGTGCTCCGCAGGAGGGATGCGAGAAAAAACCCGCGAGGAAAGCCCCGCAAGCCGACTTGTGGTTGGGAGTAGGATCAGCCATTCTAGCTCGGGAGACGCCGCGCTCCCCCACGCGGTAAAACATACACTACACATACGGGACAAATTACCCAAGCCGTTGAAACGACGGATTCACAAAATACGAAATCAGTCGAATTGGTTAATTATTAGTAATTTCAGGCGCGTCAACTACTAAGGTCGTTAGTCCCGTAAATGTAGTGTATGTTCTTTCGTCGGGAGGTGGCGGTGATCTTCCCCTGCAGGGTGATAAGATCCGGCGCCGACCTACCGGGGTTAGTCGGCAGGTGGAGTTTTCCCGAACAACGTACCTCTCACTAGCGGGGTACCGCCCCACCGCGGTGCACCGGGACAAGTTCGAAGCGTCCGACTGATCTCCCGGCATGTGTGGTAGTGTAGTGCACGTTAGTGTGTAAGAAAGGAGTGAGGGAAGGACAAAAAAGTGAAAGGAAAGATCGCCCGCGGTCCGTGGCCCGTTTGTTAATGTACTGTTTCGGTATTGGGCTGATGTTGATCGGAGAAACCACGGAAAACTACCGAACAGCGCAGTCGGCCGCTAGAACTCTTCTCCAGTCAGGGAATGATTTCGACTCAGCTGACAAGCTAGTGTCGAAAATTCTGCCACCGTTGTGGCGTGAACCTACGACCTGCAGTGACATCAGTGGGTGCTCCGAGTCAACTTACGCAGTGAATCTGTGGAAGAGTCGTAATCAATCTACCGACGTGTTCATACGCGTTGATAGCGAACGCGGAGCTGGGCAGGTGGCTCGCTGCCAGTGCCAGGGATGGTCGTGGGCGCGTGCGTGCGCTTTCCGGGTAAATCGAGTTAATCCCGCTTTCCAGGGACGCGGGGCGCGAGGCACGTGGCACACGGCGCGGTGGGCGGGGCGCGGGGGGGGCGGCGGCAGTGGCAGCCGGCGGGGGCGGGCTGCGGAGGCGGGCTGCGGAGGCGGGCTGCAGGCGGGCTGCGGGGGCGGGCGGCGGAGGCGGGGGGCGGGGGGGCGGGGGGAGGGGAGGGGACGCGGGGGCGGGGCGCGGGGGAGGGCGGGGGCGGCTGCAGGGGCGGGCTGCGGGGGCGGGCTGCAGGGGGCGGGCTGCGGGGCGGGCTGCGGGGGCGGGCTGCGGGGGCGGGCTGCGGGGGCGGGCTGCGGGGGCGGGCTGCGGGGGCGGGCTGCGGGGGCGGGCTGCGGGGGCGGGCTGCGGGGTCCAACGGCGAGGGCGTACGGCGGGGGCGGGCGTGGGGCGACGGCGGGAGGAGGGGGCTGGGGATTCGGAATGTTGAGGGCGAGGCGTGCACCTGGGTCCGTGACAGCGCGCAGGCACCCCAGCGGGTGGCCGCCATTGCGTAATGAGCTGTGAACGAGGGAATGCAGACCGGGGTTGCGGTTGCGTGGGTGCTGCGAAGCAAGGTTGCGCGGGTAACGAGATTACAAGCGTCGGGCAATGCATTTCTCAGCTCAATTTCAAATCTCGCGCGCCTTGCTGAGATTTTGAGCTGGGGGTAATTTTTATACGCGTGGGAACAAAATACAGAGGAGAAAAGTTATTGAGAAAATCGTCAGACACACAATAAAGAAATAAAGAGAGTAGAAAGATAATGAGAAAGGAGAGAGAGAGAGAGAGAGAGAGAGAGAGAGAGAGAGAGAGAGACAGAGAAAGAGAGAGCATAGAAGGCTATTATCGGAAACTAAATGAGAGGAGTGATAGGAAGTGAAAGAAGGCGGGCGAGTGTCAAAGAATAGGAAGAGGAAGAAAAAAGATGTAAAAGTGTAAATGTATTTGAATGAAAGACATTATGAGTTTCTGAAAGTAATTATAGGAGATTATTTTAAACATATTTCTTTTGTTATCAGGATCATTGCTTTGTTTCTTTACCATTTGAAAATATAGTTATAAGAACAATTATCATTTATATAATCCCTATTGCGCCAGAAGCGTTATTCCCAGCAGAGAACGATCACAATCAGTACCGAAGTATCGGCAGGAAAACATGAAAAGGAACATTGAGCGTTTGTGTTGCAAGCAAGTCTCTTGGTATTGTATTGCATTGAATGATTATGCATGAAAATATTGTTCAGTCTTCGGTAGGTAATATTTGAGTATGAGTTGAATTGCTGTTTTAAAGATCATAGGCGCACGAATATGCGTCGAACAGAACGTAGTCTCTATATCAAATTAATTCACATGGTGATCATCTATTTTTTATGCCCAAAGGATCATCACTGGGTAAATCATCGCTTTCAGACACATTCAAATCCTTAACTCATCATCCAATGCACTTTCTTCTTTTAAGAATAAATTGTTCCATTGTCTAACTTAGTTAAAAAACTAAATTGCAGTATATAGACAATGTTTTCGGAAAGTGTTGATAGAAAATTCTAAGAATTAGAATTCCACAATTAGGGAATTAGTTTCTCTCATCAAAGAATAAAAGTTTTGAAGTCTCGGATATAAAAGAAATAGCATTTTCATAAAATTTCTTCAAGTTTATTATACGTAGAAACAGTCTCATAAATAACCACACGAGGGTAAACCCCAAACGTTCTAGCGGTCAATTTCTACATTATCCAGTGGGGAGATTTATTTTTGACTTGGTGGAATAAAGTGCTTAACAACGTTTCAACAAATGGCATTACTGCAGTTCTGGAATAATTTTGCGGCAGTCGTGAAACACAAACGACTTGAGATTATAATTCTCCTTAATTACATTCATTACGTTCTTTCGCGTTCTCACAAACCGTCCCCTAATTTTCAAAGAACTGTACAGTGAAAAATAACCCAACGACAGGAAGATTGAACGACAGAGAAGTACTGCGAGCTAAGTGGCGTAATCTGCCAAATTCAAAGACAGCCCGCTGGACGTCGATTAAAGCGAACACTACGACGTCGGAGAGTTCGTTGTCTCGTTGGAGTGACAGAGAGAGAAGAAGACCGGAGCTGGATTGACGCTGATGGGTATGTCCAACGTACAAAAAAAGGAAAGAGCGATGTGAAAAGATTGGTACATGAACGTTCGTCGCAATAGGATGCACTACTATAGTATTACAAATGTATATTTAATTAAAAAATATTGCCAAAATGTAAATAAATTCTCATACTATGTCACAAAAATTATAATAGTAATAGATACGTGTTATAATTGTAATAGATACGTGTAATAAATTATAATTGTAATAGATACGTGAAGGTAATACAGTGCGAAATGCTTATAACATAATCGAAATCGGAAAGCTGAACGAAAATATCACGTGTTACAATTTTTAGCATCCCTTTAATTGTCCTGAATTTAACATAATATTCTTCACTGTGAAAGGTCGCGACTTGTAATTAAGCACTATCAATCATTTGATAAATCCCATAAAAATGAAAATGTTTTGAGGGAACACACTGGGGGAGGAAATTTTGAAATGACAGGCAACTAACTAAAGAACAGGTTCCAAAATTGTTTCAGAATTTGATTGACACACGCTTGTCTACGATGTTGTGGCAGTGGAAACATCGATAGTAGGCGTTACCGTGCTGTAGTATTTGCCTTTGTTGTGAACATGGCCCGCGGGTGTGGACATCGAACATGTTCCAACATGCTACCTCAGTTTTGAAAATTACACCGCACTAACAGCGGATTATGGGCGACAACAATTTGCGAGTTTCAGGTATAGTATTAATTAATAATAAATACAAAAGTACATCTGGATAAAAAGTTTCTGTTAAATACCTTTGTAAAAGAGCCATGAATTTGGTTTATCGGTAATTTTATTACTATGTAATTTCCTTACAACAGGTTATATACTGTTTTCCCTCCAATGCAAATGTAAAGACGTGAATAGTTACAAATTTGCAACCTATTAATCTACAATTTCATTTTAAGACTGTGAATATTTCCTTTTTCTATCGTGAAGTATATGAAAGAGTAATGATATTTTAATTGAAGAAATAAATAATATCCAAAATAAATGTTTACAAATGTTATTTTCAAAAGCTTGTTTTTATTTTATTTCATGTTTTTATTTTTATAAAAGTTATTATTAATGGGTTCGAGATGTCTCCAGCCTAATTTATTTTTAGGAAAAGAGTTTGAAATGGATGTTCAAGACAAATAGTGATGTGCAGACAGGGAAAGAGAAGATGATGCCGAAAGAGTGAGAATAGAAGATTTTTGAAGGGTTTCTTACAAAAACCAAACTAGTTCAAATTCGAGATTTTTTATAACAAACAACTTTATAGCGTAGATGTGCATAATGATCATTTATGATTTTTCCACGCCTTATATCTTTCAATGTGTTTGGTCGCAGCAGATAGCTCCATTTGTAGGAAATAACTTGAAATATGCAAAATATGAAAATTTGGACCATTTTGATTTTTGACTCTCATTTGGAAAGAGAAAGAAAGAGAGAGCGAGAGAGAGAAAGAGCGAGAGAATGAGAGAGAGAATGAGAGAGAGAGAATGAGAGAGAGAATGAGAGAGAGAATGAGAGAGATAATGAGAGAGAGAATAAGAGAGAGAATAAGAGAGAGAGAATGAGAGAGAGAATAAGAGAGAGAGAATGAGAGAGAGAGAATGAGAGAGAGAATGAGAGAGAATAAGAGAGAGAATAAGAGAGAGAGAATGAGAGAGAAAAAGAGAGAGAACGAGAGAGAAAGAGAGAGGGAGAGACAGAAAGAAGAAGAGGAAAGAGAGAGAAAGAGTGCGAGAGAGTGGGAGAGTGAAGGAGAGGGAGAGCGAGAGAGAGAGACGAGAGACGAGAGACGAGAGACGAGAGACGGAGAGGGAAGAAGAGGGAAAGAAAGAGGGGGAGAGAGAGGGGGTGACAATACTGAACACACAAAAACGTTACAGCAGTTAAAACAGAAAGCCGACCACTGGGCCCCTATGTCCTCACGAGCGTACACCGCGAGTACACACCTTTAATGACTTGGCCATGCAGCATCGGAGATGATGACGAACTACTTCGGGACGCTCTCTCCGCAACATCACGACAGTCCTCGCCGGCATTAGCGCTTCCCACGCTTTGCTTCGAAAATTCACGCGTATGGCGTATCTCTCCCCCTCCCCTCCTCCTGTGAAGGGGGAGAATAGGGAGGGGAAGAGGCGTGATTATTCGCTGGCTTTGTAGCTCGGCAGCGCCGAAGCTCGCGGGCGCGCCCCGCGCGAACCGCGCTTTAATGAAGAGAAACTAAGCAACAAAAAACATTTTAAACGCCATTCATTAAAACATTTTAGCGTCAGAAAACGTTTCACAGCGTAAATTAATGGAACTCCTTTCCGCTTCCGCTGCAACCAAGAGAGGTCAGGCCGCATGCGCGAACAAATGGGTGCAATCCCAAGTTGCATAAACTTTTCCACCTATGGAGATCGTCATGTGTATTAATGAAAAAAGGAAGAGACTCTGTCTGAATGTGTTAATATGTCCGTGACTGATTCTGTCATGAAATGAATTCTCGCATTTAACACGAACGGCCACCGACATTCAAAATGATGGAAATTGAAAAGAAAACTCTGCTTTCGTGGTTGAGATTAATTCATGTGAAAGTAATCCTTCCTATGATTCTGCAACTCACGTCGAATCGTGCTGTGACATTCGTGTACAGGCAATTCTACGGGATACTAAGGGGAGATAGTGGGGATTATAGTTATTTCATGAAGAGTATCGTCAAATCATCTCTATCTATGTTCTCACAATAGTGAGTCACTTCCTTCACGTGACGCAAAATAAGGGATAAGATCCACAATATGTAGGTTATTAAAACATGTAAATAATTTTTATTCCACGGGAGTGCATATTTCCTGTTATCAAGTTAATTAAAGAAATCATCAGGGCAACCTTTGTTTATTATTCTACTTACTTAGCACAGCATAAGAGCGAGGGAAGAGATTCCGGAGCACAAGAATTTATATACAAGATTACAATCCTCCTCATACACCAAACAGTGTAAGTTAATAATTAACTGTTATAATTAACAGTCAATAATTACAGTGTAATAATTAACTATTTTTTTAAATTAAAATGAATAAATACGTCTTCTATAATAACACGACATGGAATATACCGATATTGTCTCTTTTCCGGGATATAACGATACGAGCAGGGACAGGATAAGGGAAAACACAGGCTTCGGACCAGCTAATCAGCTTATGCCGGAAATATGACACAGACAGGACTCGAACTCCAGGCCCTTCCGTCTATGAAGCTTCAGGTGCAAACTCGCAATAGCAAACATTATCGCACTGGGAGTAAACGCACCTAATGAATGCAATCTATAACCTACACATAATTGGAAGATTTTTAAGAAAACGTGTAACAAAATCCGACGAAATCTGACTCTCTCAGAAAAGGCGATCGTGTCCGCGGGAAAATCGCTGTCTTCGCTCCGTCAATTTATCCGATCATTTGTCACCACCATTTGTAAATCTGTCTTCGCACAGGGTTCAACCTCGCTCCTCCCTCCGGCGAGTAAGTCCCCAGCGAGCTTTTTCATTTCCTCCGCCCTCCTTCCGTTCTCCGGGCTGACCACGCGTCTAAAGAACTCGAGCGAGGTTGAAGGACGCGCGGGGCGCAACAGGGTGCGCCGTGGGCGGCCGGAAGCTCGCCTCGCCTCTCGCCTCGCGCGGGAAATCGATGCCCCGGCGCGCGACGCGCCACCGCACTCCCGGCCGTCTTCGCCACTGAGCGGGCGCCCGCGCCCCGCACCGCCCACAGATCGCCACTGCCCGCTGGAGAGACTTGACGCTGTCGCTCGTGCTTGCCCTCGCTCTGGCCTTCCCTATTTTTGCCCACGCCCCTCCGTCCTCCGTCCTCCGTCCTCCGTCCTCCGCCCTCCGTCCTCCGCCCTCCGCCCTCCGTACTCCGTCCTCCATCCTCCGTCCTCCGTCCTCCGTCCTCCATCCTCCGTCCTCCATCCTCCGTACTCCGTCCTCGCACTGGCTTTCGCCCTCGCCCTCGCCCTCGCCCTCGCCCTCGCCCTCGCCCTCGCCCTCGCCCTCGCCCTCGCCCTCGCCCTCGCCCTCGCCCTCGCCCTCGCCCTCGTCCTCGTCCTCGTCCTCGTCCTCGTCCTCGTCCTCGTTCTCGCACTGACTTTCGCCCTCGTCCTCGTCCTCGCCGTCGTCCTCCGTCCTCGTTCTCGCACTGGCTTTTGCCCTCGTCCTCACCATTGCCGTCGCCATTATCGCACTCGCCAACACCCTCACAACCTCACCTTCGCCATCGCCATCGCCTGCCCCTCCTCTCGCCCTCACAACGCCGATCTTATTGTTCACAGTTGTTATGGTCGTGTTTTTTGCAGTTATCGTCTTTATTGCAGCCGTGCAGCTTCACCGTGCTTTTTGCAATTATCGTCGTAGTCTTTTTCGTAGTCATTAACACATTTTTAGCAGTCGTCATTCTTCTCGCAATTACCATTGTGGTATTTTTTTTTTTGCAGCCATCGTCTGTTCCGAAATCATTCTTTTAAGGGTGAGGGTCATGCTCTCAATAGATTCCCCAGTTTGGTCATTGTGATAGTCTTCTACATAACATCACAAACCCACCACCTTCGTCACATCTTGCCCTATCGTATCGATCGAGCACCCTTCGAATTTTCATCGCCATCATCATTCTCATCGCTGAAGTTGCCGTTGAATTAAACAGCTCATCTCAATTGTAAGCAAAGCGCTTATTGCATAATTAGCTGCTGCGGTAATTACCATCTCTGTGGTTTCTACCGTGATCGTAACCAACACGAGATCGCAACTTATCAACTACTCCATCGACATTATGTGAACACCTTAGTCAACATCTGGGTAGTATACCGTATACCTCCTCTATGATCCGTGTACCTCCTCCTCGCCCCATTAGTTCCATCATTATCAACGTTACCGACGGTGTCCGCGTCCATGGCAGTGTCAACTAACGTCAACCTCAGCGTCAGCGTCAATTAAACACCAATGCCTTTTTTAAGGCGTCCTTGAAGTCATCGTCGAAACGACTTGGACGTCAGCGACAGCACCATCACTACTTCTCCGACCACCACCAGGTGAATGCCGGAGCAGAACCCTACCAAACGGGCCACGGACCGCGCGCGATCTTCCTTGTTCTCTCCTCTCCCCTTACACACACACTTACACTAACATGCACTACACTACCACATATTCCGGGAGACCGGTCGGGAGCTTAGAGCTTGTCCCGGCTGGGGCGGTACCCCGCTGGTAGGAGAGTCCTGGTTAGGGGGAACCCCACTAGCCGACGGTAGGTCGGCGCCGGATCTCGCCATCCAGCGGGGGAAGATCACCGGCATCTCCCGACAACATACTTGCACTACACTTACGGGAATAATGACCAAAGCAGATGCGCCCGGAAACACGAAAAAAAAAACAATCAACCATCAGTACTGTCATCTTCACAGCCGTCGCCTCCTTGACCTCAGTTATTGAGATGCCTTTCCATCGTCTTCACCGCTTTCTCCAGTGCGGCTGTCACCGGCTTCTAAATCAGCGTTGCCACCTTCGCCACCAACGCCGTCTTCATCTTGCCCATCCATCGCCTCTCCCGACCTCTCCACCGCCGTCATCATCGTCTTTTCCGGCTCCCTCGCAGCCTCCACCACCGCCCCCGCCCCCGCCTCCACCCCCGCCGGCACAGCCACCTCCGCCGCCGCGTACGCCTCTGTCCGCCGCGCGCCGCCGACTAATGGATTCTTGCCTCTAAGCACGCGGCAGCGGCTTAATTTCCTGATGGCAATCTTGAAATAACGAAGCAGAGCGCTTTTTGTACGCACAGTGACTAACGGAGAGCTCCGTCACATTGGCGAAGGGACGAGGAACACGTGGAAAAAGGAAGAGTGGAGAGAGAGGCACAGAAGGAGGAAAAGAAAATACGTCCTCTATAAAAGGGTATGGAATAAAAAGCGCAAGGAAATTCAAAAGGAAAAAAAGATAACAATATATAACAGAATATGAGATGATAGGTGTAGAAGACTCGTCAAGAGACACAGGACTGAAGCTAATAACAATACTAAGACAAGTGTAAAGGAATCGAGATGAGGAAGATGATGGAAGTTGGGGGATGATCAGGCGAACATCTGTAGAGTAGAAATTTGATAAAATCTGGTAGAAGCAGAATAATGACGATAAGCTGATGCGGTCGTAAATTCAGGTGGGGAGGCGGTAAAAATGAGGAAGAGAGGCGCTAGTTACGGAAGTTAACTTCAGGAGAATAAGAGCGTATTTTTGGCCCTACCTGAACACCGTATAAGAAAAAGATTTACAGCCTAGCTTTTCTCAGTATAAAAGAGTTTCAGGCGTCCTTGTGTCATTCTTTGATCTGGGTGAGAAAACGTCAAAACAGCTCCACTGATACGAAAATCAGAGGAGAATGAAATGAAATCCAGCACTGAAAATTAAATAACACCGTCAATAAATTCAGCAAGAATTCCAATCGTTACTCGGTCATTGTTGTGATCAAGACATTATCAGTAATAAATAAAATAATAAAACAAAAATAAATAATAAATCAGATAATATAAAACGTATTGGATTGTGAAGACACGTGATGCATATAATTGTTTTTTCAGTAAAAGGGAATTCTGGTGAGGGATTTAACAATGAAGGCGTCGGCATTGGTTACGAGGTCAACCCTAGAGATAACATTCTTAATTTTCTAATGATATAATTCTTATCGTTTATTAATGTAAACCAATTTTAACTCGTATCTCTAAAATCGCTCTAGACACAATACTCATACTTCCATCACCAATGAGCGTCGTTATAAATTTAAAAAAACGTACAATATGTAAGTACAGTATTGTGGAAGTTTTTCTAACTGGAAACGAGAATGACGAACTTCAATATCTAGAGAAATGCAATATATAAGTTATGAGAAAATTGCATTAGAGAGTATATTCTGAAGCTAATTCTTCAGTCATATGTGTCACTTTCGGCTACGTGTTTCTAATTAAATCTACCTATAACTTTTTCCTTATTAAAAGTTTGTGGTCTACAGGGGTTCAGTCTTAGACTCTGATGCCTTCTATACGAAAACAATACGCAATGACAAACGATGACAAAAAGAAGGAATAAATTGTATGATTTCTGATGTTTCAAATTTGTTTGGTAGTACAAATTAATAGGAAACGAGGCAAATCGATTTCATTGCAGTTTTGCATTTCAAACAATCCACTGCATGCGCTATTGAAAATGAACAATATACAATTAAATGACATTTAGGTCACAAAATTTTTGGGGCTCTCAATGCACTCGCATTTCAAATGGAATACCTATATAAATGCAAATCAAGGGAACACACTAAATTAAATTAATTATATTACACATAAATTCTTTTAAATTCAGTCAGCCTTCACTGAACACACTGTGTATATTTTGCGAATGTATATTCCCCTGCAGTTATAACATTATCCCTGGGAAAGACGTCAAATAATACCCTCAATTTTAGCAGAAAAAAATGAACGATTACTAAGCAAATACCATTCACGTGTTTCCCTCAAGCTTCTTTTAATCGAGTATGGAAAACTACCATTTGCTTGCCCATTCATTTATACTTCGCAGTTTTTTGTCAGAACTGACTTCTATGAAGGTAGGGAACCTATTTTCATGTAATGCACATATCTATAATTACAATACGTCGTTTACAAACGCATCAACTGTAATAATCAACAGCTCACTACACATACATGTACGTTATTTTACAACAAATTGCCAGATGACATTCAACAGTTGGAATCGATACGGAAGCTCAAATGCCAAGTCAAATCTCTTCTGCTGGGTTAGTTTCTGGACATTGAAAAACTACAGCAACCATAAAAAACAAGCATAATAATTATTTTAATAATGATGTACAATTGTTTTAATAATGATATACAGTCACGCTTTTTGTTCCATTTATTCATAACTCAAATACGTACATTAAGAGAGTAGATGTTTTGAAGCACAAGAATACGTGCGCATATTATAGTTGCCCTCACATAACCGAGATTTTACCGTTTTTGAAGATAAAATTCTATTTTTATAACTCTTTCTAGTAGGGAGTGCTCTGTTTATAGCTGTGAGCGTAGCCGCTCGTCGCGAGGTGGTGTTATTACCTCTTTTCTTAAGGTGCGAGTAATGATTTTAGACGCCACCGTCATTTTACAATAAACATCTCATTACTGATATATGTATTTTCATTAAGACACGAATATTTCATGAATTATGCATTAGAAATAATTATTTATAGATACGAAATTAAAGCTTCATAGCTATAAAAAATAGCCCATTTTATTTCAATTGATACTGAATATTTCAGCACTATCTATAAAGGAATAAGTTATTAGAAAATAATTATTAATTTTTTTAAAGAACTGTTAACTTAGAACTATGTTTCAGCAAGTCTAATAACTGCTCATTGTAAATTGCTACCTATCGACAAATATGTACGATTCTAATAGTACTAAATATCTTAATGTTAATGTGACTTGAAATTGTTTAAAAAGTCTGGAGGACGACGTCCCTCATTTCACGAGATGCTAGAAATGTCTTTAATTTTCTTTCATCCAAACAACGAATTTGATTGGATTTATTTTCGATAAGAAAATAGCAAAAACTGCATGTGACGTATGAAAGAGAAGTGCAATCTGCGTTCGTTTTCTTGAGTTTCAGAATCACGTCTCTAGCATTTTTATTATATGTAGTTGCATGATGAATAAAAGTAGCAACAAAGAGAGATTAGCAAATAAAAATTGCTCTAAAATTGCTAAAAGTTGCTAAGAAATTTTCTCTTGAGGTATAGAAAACATATTTACATCAGTAACCGAACTACAGGTTTTTTTAGTATTTCCAACAAAATTGCCTCCCACATCCACAGCCTTACATCTACCACAACTAGCAATATAAAATCTCAACAGAACCTGCACACACTACCTGCGAACACATTTATATCCAGAGGGAAAACAAAGGTCCAGCTCAGCATTAGCTCAATCGATCACGGAAATTGTTCGAAAACCTGATCGAGATGATGTCGGTTGTTTACCCAAAAGCTGATTTACATTTCTTGTTACGGACACATTTAGTATTTTCAAAATTATGAAAGATACTGAATACTGAAAACCTGTAGTTTATTGAACTAATATAACACAACTACGAATGTCCCCCTCAACGAAGGAAAGAAAATAAAACCTCAATTTTTTCAATCTTGAAGTAATATTATTAGTACATCTCAATAATGAAAATCCTCAAAAACACTAACGTTTCTTGGGCACGTCACTGAGATCCACCATAATCTAGGGCAATTAATTGAGAATTACTTTATGGTTGATTAAGTTTCTTGTTGAGCCTAGACTGTGCAAATAATAGGTTGATGTATTGCGCAATACACAAAGAAATGATAATGGAAGTTCATAATAAAACATTTACTTTACAAATCAACTGAGTGAACGCTATGGTGTACGTTGTTTAAGGAATAACGTTAGCCAGACACTTTATCCTAGCTAACAGCAATGACAAGTAGCGTGTGTCAATGAAGCTCAAGCTACCGTCAGAGCCATCGTCAATCGATCGGTGGCGACATCTCCCCATTTCCGGCTGTCATTTTGGCCTATGACTCCGGTTGCCTACACGGCGTGTAGATTCTTGTTACCAGTTTTTTTCAATCTGTCTGTTTATCGGTCCCTGTATCTATGAACAACACTCGCACAGAAATCATATACAAGGTTTCCTCTCAAATTGATCTTCTCTGTATTACCTGGCTGATCTCGCTTTCCCTAGAATTTGAAAGGGATATTTTATACCTGTCTCCTGCGACATTTTCAAAATTTTCTTAAAATGGCTCCAAATTTTTTCTTTGCATTTTTCTTCGAATACGGCACAAAATGCTTAAATAAATGACCCAGGGTAGATTTTCAGTAAAACCTCTGAATTATTAGCAATTGTGCAAACGTTTGATTTATTAACGTTTAAAACGTCCTTCTACAACTATATTATTTAAGTCAGATTTTTTACACAATGAAATATGTTCTTGTAAAAATATGTTATTCTTTAAATATTATCAGGTACAATTTCTTGAAACTACGAGTAGTTTACTCTAATTTTGAGAGTATTGACAAATTTAAAACAAAAAAACTCTTTTCTCTAAGACCGCTCTAAATGTTTTCTTTATTTCTTTACTCAAATAGAACAATGAAATCAAATAGATTGAATTTTCAATGAAATATATGAAATTTCTATTATTTAAAAAATCAAAAACTTTTTTTATGATTATGGAGCGTCGTTCCTATTCAAATAGCCGAGGGTAAGTTGATAACTTGGTTGCTCGGAGAAAAACATCTATGTTCGAATTCGAGCCAGGGCAAATATTTTTTGCCGGTTGGAAATACTTTTGCGGGTTAAACTAGTATTATAATATTATATAACCGTTACAAACATTACGAATGATCGAGCAGTGATTCGGGCGCGTCAACTGCTAAGGTCATTAGTCTCGTAAGTGTAGTGTTTGTTTTCCTCGAGATGTGGCGGTGATCATTCCCCGCTGGATGGTGAGATTCGGCGCCGAACTACACGTAGGCTAAAGATGGTTTCTCGCAACCATATCTCCTAACAACGGGGCACCGCCCCCAGCAGGGCAACCTTCAGACTGGTCTCCCGACATATGTGGTAGTGTGGTGCGTGGAAATTTAAGTGTGCAAGTGTAGGGTGAGGATAGGATAAGGAAGGGAAAGGAAATATCACGCGCGGTCCGCGGCCCATGTGTTCGGGTACTGCTCCGGTATACGTCTGGTGTTGATCGGAGAAACCACGGACATCTCCCGATGAGAGTAGCCGGCAGCTAGAATTCTCCTGACAGCAGCTGAATTCGATCTAGCTCTGTAGTGTAATGTATTGCAAACGGACATCGCCACTGGCCGGAAGTCACGCGCCGTGACGACGCCGGGGCCATAGCATTAGGGCTTAGAGAGACTCCGTTAGAGTGTCGCAAGCTAGTAGGGACTGGAAAGGCACGGAACGCAGCTGCAGAACACTCCAGAAGTATTTTGGGAACTTTCAGGAATTAGCAGCAGCCTGAACCGCGTGGCGTTGCGGCGATCACGTCATATGAATATGACGTCAAGCGAATATGACGTCGCGAGTCACGTGGACGAGAGTATAACGCAGAGAGAGAGTCGCCGGGGTGGGTCTTAATCTGTGAGAGAGAGCTCGTGCAGATGCACAAAACTAGCACCCAGAGCGGTGCGTTAACGAGAGATCCTCACGTGGCAACCGTGTGTCACGAGCCGTAGAGGAATATCACTTCTTAAATTCTATGGTGGCAGCTTAGATTTTGTGGTACTCCATGATAAATTATCTGGGGTGAATGAGATATCTACCACAATAGTATACAATGTAATTTTAATGTGATTACATGTAGTCAGACACGTGTTTCGGGAACACTCTTCCCATCATCACTTCCACTTGTGACAGTGGTCACGTGGTTGTACGCTGTGTGTAAGCCGTTGATAAGTGGCGAGGACCACGAGTCAGGCAATTAATTGAAAGTAATTAGGGATCACTCGTGCGATCCGGGGGTCGTCTACCAGAGCTGTACAGATATATGTTACATTGTAGCTTGTAAATAATTTTATAAATAAACCTGTAAATGGTTGAGCTCTTGTCTGTGATTTGCGGTGAGATTCCCACGACGTCACAGTACCTAGTGTCGAAAATCCTGCCGCCGCCAGGTCTCGAACTCCAGGACCGCACACTCAGAAGGACTTTAGTAACATCAGTTGATGCCTTGAGCCACCCCAACCGGTGCAAACATTACGAGAACATGTACGAGTAGCACTAATTCAAATAAATAGAGTTTCTATTCAACCCGGCGTCGTTTCAATTATTACATTTCTACAAAAAAGTTCATTGTTAGAAGTATTAAAACATCTTCACAAATAATATACCATGTCAATCGCATATATTCAGAACAATACGAAATATATTGAAAATGTCTTACAATCCTCTTTATTTTCAGCAGGAGACATAGTCCTTATGCCTCCTTCCTGAAGCCGCCCTTGACTTTCTTTTGCTGATTGATTGCTAGTGATTCCGGGCGCGTCAACGGCTAAGGTCATTAGTTCCGACAAGTAGTGCATGTTTTTCCTCAGTAGGTGGCGGTGTTCTCCGCTGGATAGCGAGATCCGGCGCCGATCTTCCGTTGGCTAGCGGGGTTTCCCCAACCAGGCATCTCCCACCAACGGTTCACCTCCCCAGCCGGGCTCCCTTTTGCTGTGTTTAACCAAAAGGCACATTTTCGACAAAACCTTTACTTTCCTCACTCTTCCTCATCGCCGAGACGACTACAAATTCGCGCGTCCGAGGGGGGAGGGGAGGATGGCAGGAAGCTTTGTGTTCCGGCGATCGAGCCGTAATGAAGCGTGGTGTCGGCGAGGGCGGCGGCGGGGTGGGCGTGGTCGAAGGGGGGGGGGGGGGAGGAGCACGGCAGCGGCGCCCGAGTCCCGTTCGTCGCCACCTGCATGCACCGCACGCACGACCTGGGCCTCCACCGACGCACAGTGATCCCGCTTCGGAACAAATCGACAAAAATACGTCTCCAATTAAACGACCATCACAACTAAGCTACCGATGAAAATTATAGGATATGTATAAATACAAGGAAACGCAACAGTAACGAAAATGTTGTTTCTGTGGTCGTTGTTGTGATTCTTGTATTAATAAGAAAATATCTGAAAGAAATATGTTTTGTTTTCTTTTTGGCTATTAATATAATAATAGAGATGAAACTAAAAAAAACTCATTTGTTCTTTCATGTATGTACTTTCATGTATGTTCTTAACTGTATATACTGTATGATGTACTTTTCATTACTTAGTTTTGTAACCTACTTATAAAATATTATTTATTAAGTACTATCATAGGCCTTCGTAGATTCTAAGGTCCTAACTTATTAGGTTCTTGTCCCAGCGGAGACGGATTTTCGACATTTAGGTAAAGAGCTGGGTCAGGCCGGGTCCTCTTCAAATTCATATCCATAGTCTCCTCCGTTGAGTGCCAGAACGACACCAAGTTTTTTCATTCAACAACGACCCACATACTACACGCGAACCTTTCTTCCTCATTACTTAATGAGATATATGCATTAAAAGTTAATTTGAATTTGACGGGAATATGATATGAAATTATCCCCAAGACTTCAGTCTACTTTCTAATACCAATTCACGTTTGACGACACACAGAATTGTACACGTTTTGTAAGTCACGAAACGCTGACTTGCGCCGAATATATATACAAAGTGTGAAGGAAGTGGTCCTTGAATATTTCTGTAAAGAGAAGATTTTATACATTTTTACGACGCATATTTGACCATGCTCTAGACACCAACACACGCAGAAAGCGAGGCCCTCCGCGACAACACATACATGAGAGACAACGGAAAACAACTATGCCCAAGGCGGAACTCGAACCCGCGATCCTTCGGACCGAAGCACTGAGTAGTTACACGCTCTTAGCCACCATACAGATCGGCGGAATTTATACATAAGAAAATAAAAGTGTCTGTCACAATTTATTCACGTCGGAAGATAGTTTGGCCACAGGAGTTTTCTTGACAGACCGATTTACTTAAATATTTAGAATTGAAATAAAAATTTCTTAAAATTATACAGTTTGAAATTTCCGTTCTTCTTTACATAGTTTTATTGCAACGTTTCGAGGCATAATCGTTTCCGCCATCTTCAGGCTACAAGGAATATAACAGCAAAATTTTCACGTAGGTGTTCACTCCAATTTTGCTGTTATATTCCTTGTTGCCTGAAAATGGACAAAAAATGTTATTCCTCGAAATGTCGCTACAAAACTATGTAATCAAGTGTTGTATGAATTGAAGTTGTATGAAGTATTAATTGAAGTGTTGTATGAAGCGTTGTACGATTCTAAGAAATGTTAATTTGTAACTAAATATTTACGTGAATCGGTCTGTCAGGAAATCTCCTATGGTCAAATTATCTTCCGACGTAAAGAAAGATTTTGACCGCCTTTCCGTCTCCCAAGCCACTGTGCGGCGATGCCGGCGCTTTCCGATTCGCTCTCCGTAGGCGCCGCGCCTCACCTCCCAATGGGTACAAACGTGCTTAAGATTCCCCCTTCGCGGGCCACGCCCGGCCCCACCCACACCGCCCGCCCCGCACCACTGCCAATTCTTCTTTCCGCTCGCTACTATTTCACATATTGGCTCCTCTTCTTTGGTGTTCATAAGCTATTCAACTAACAATACTTCCTCAACAATTTGACTTGTTAATAAACCACAAAATGTATGTTTGAGGTATTTCATTCTAAACGTTCGCTTCTTGATATTGTCTGACAGTGTCAGTGACCGTGTCTCTTCAACATATTTCTCCAGTTTTAGTTCGTTTTAGTATTCAAAGCGTATAGTTTGGTGGAATGGGTTAGAAAAATAACTACCGTTGCGTGGTATCAATTTGCTTATTTAGAGTTGGCAATGTTATTAGAGTTTAATTTATTAGCTTTCGAAAGCCATTTTTATGAGCAATGCCTTACATGGCTCGTGTGTATTGCTGTCAAAACCTCTAATTACTACCTAAACATAGAAACGGGTAATGCGTAATTAAAATTCCGCAGATTTGCACAGAACTTGCGCAGATTATACTTATTTCGTATATAAGTCACATACAGTTTTTACTGTTCTCTGACATAAAATATATCAAATCAATAGAAACTACATGAAGTCATCAGCATATAAATGAACAGAAATGTCGTGAATTGCAAGAGAAAGGAGCATTGATTCACGATGTGCTCCCAGTAGATAGTTCTCAGAAATCGTAATTAGAAATAAATAGGATTTCGGAGGACGATAATAATTTTACCCTTCTCTTAATATATTGTGCACTTCACGTTTAATCAGGGTTATATCTTTTAGGCATGATACAGATTTAATAAACGTATTATGTTTTGTTGTATAATCTGTTACTTGGGAAGTTTAAAATAATTTTAATTTTAATAATTGTAATTGTTATGTTTGCAGTAATACAATAGCGTAAAGCATATTAATACTAAACAAACATGGCCTGAGTAATATCAGTCGAGCTTACATTTTGTATCAGATATTAATCTGTTTAACCAAGACAAGAAAAATATTTAATATATGCAATTAATTTTAACTATTTAATATAATAATATTTTTTTAATATCCAAATATGAGCTGAATATAAATCATGTGAATATACTCTGCAATTTTCTACAGGGGATTCATCATTTTGTCTAGAGACTTCCTGGAATCCAACAAATTTTCCTTGATAATTTCGTAGGCATTATAAGAATAGATGAAATGCTTGTGCCAACAATGAAAGAAAAGGTAAGAGGAAAACACCCTGCATTTAAAAAGGTCAATTTACAAAAAAGGTAACACACTTCTAGCTTGCTATCTTTTTTTGTCCAAAATGAATTTGAGTTTTGCAAGTAGCGCCGATCATCTCACTTTCGAGTCGCGTTGCAGTGGAGTCCCTTCAATTAAACTGCTGATCTGTTGAAAGACAACTGTATTCATTCAGCCAGATTTTCAATTGAAATGCCAATTATTCACTCTCCCCAAAAAAAGTCATTACAAACGCTGCTCCCTAATAACAAAATCAGCAATTATCATTTCAAGGAATCTTATGATAAATGATGTGTCAGCGAGGTATGGATTTTTTCCATATTTTTGACGAATGACAAAAAATTAACAGAGCGATATGTTGCTCTCTTATCGTGTGTGGGAGAATCAGACATGTGTACCGTGTGATTGGAGTTGATTCCCTTGTAGGGTACCTGCAATTTATCATCATGTACTTCTGAGTTGCCATGTCATGCAGATATGTATTGTCGAGTCATGACATGCTTGCAGGTATCGCCATCAGAGCACTATGACACAGCGTTTAAAGAAAGAACTAGTGGAGCTACAACAGCAGATATGCTCTCGCATAATTTGTAACTTTTTCAATTTTCAAACATTTAGAATGTTCAACGAAAATGGAACCTACGTCATTATTTTATAAAAGTACTTAGCGCTTTTCGAGACGGTAAAAATTTACAGAAAGATTTTTGGAGCTCTTATTGAGAATTTAATTTTAAATTATCTCCATTTCAAGTAAACTTTTCGCAAAAACCATTTATTAGAAATATAACAATATAAAATACCTTAAAGCTCAATGACTTCATTCGAAATTATACGTTTTTAGAACATATTTCATTTAAGAATATGAATCTATCAATATAATCTTTCTATCAAAATACAATATTGCGGTTTCGCAATGATAATTATTTGCAATTTTCGAAAGAACAGAGAATTCACCGGAAATGAGGCGGGTGCTATGCTAAAGGAAAGCATACTTTACTCTAACCGGGAACAAAATTTTATCAAAACGTTTAGAGCTACTTTTGAAAAAAATTGAAAATGTTAAGGCTTCATGTAAAGTGCCCCCCAAAAATTAAAATATCTTTTTCAAATTAGCAGGGCCTTCAGATCGGCCAAATCGATCGGAGAATATCAGTTTCGATGAAAATCGTCTGAACGGTTTAGGCGCTGCTGTTGACCATGGACAGACGGACAGACCCACAGAGGGATGTTTTGCCGCACAGAAGGAAGTTTCGCCGTAAAATTTTTCGGTATGAAGGATCCCCCAAAACGTGAATTCTGAGTACACAACGCGTTAGTGGAATTATTTTACTATATATCCTATATGTAGTAAATTAGTACTAGTATACAAGATTTATTCCCTTTTTTTATACCAGAGCCCTCAATCTGATTATTTCGAATCGCCAATTCCCTCTGCAGCAATACACTTTCCGTTAATAAGTTGTAGGAGAAAAAAATATTTTAAAAATTATATGTAATGTGTTTGTACTGCTTCGTCTCGAAATATTGCGAAGGAAATGGTTAAATGAAGCTCGTATACTTTCTACTTCGCAGCCTGCATTATTAATTGACAATTCTATGAAAATTGGCAACTTAGCTTTCAAGGATTCCTCTGGGTCAGTGAATTATGTAGGCACAGCGAGAAATTATGTTACATTTACATGATTTCTTTAATTTTTAAAAAATTTTTGAGGCAAAGTGAATATTAATATGCAATCGAAATGTTATATTACATTTCGTATTTTTTTCGTTATTCTCTCCTATATTATTTCAGTAGTATAAATGAGTTTTGCGGCTCTCATACTCAACCAATCTTTGTAATTAAGTTCTCTAAAAAATGTCCAGAAGACGTGATAAATTACAGTGTAATTTTAAAAATATGAAGGACTTTTTGAAAAAAAAATTCCAAATATTAATGTCACAAGCAACCTGCAATATTCGGGCTGCGTTGTTGAAATCTATATGGTTATAAAACACCAAAACGAATCGTTCTAGGGCCTTAAAACTTCTCAGAAATATTCTATTACATTTTTGCTGGGTTGACGCATCTCGATTCTACCCCACCTGTTCAGAGACGTGAAGAATTTGAAACTGTATGTGTAACTAAACTAACTATTTGATATTCTATGCGACTGAATTTCACAGCTCTACCTTTCTGTTCGCTAATAAAGTTAAATAAGAATAGTTTCTGTTGACAAGTATGTACTACAATGTTTTGATAAAATTCATTTTATCAAGCATCAGCACAATTTCAAAGAGACAATACAACTAGTGATGGAGGATAACAGGGCCTTGAAGTCCAACGGATTCAATGTTTCCATCGAAGTATAGTGATGCTGGTTTGCGTTTCGAACACGTAAATGTCATGTAAGGTGAAGCTGCATTTGTGTAACAAAAAACTTACAACCAACGCAATATTGAAATAAAATGGTCCGCGATATGCTAGCACACGTCGCCACCCGACGGGTGCAATTTAGCTGCGCAGGGAAACGCCCTAAGGCTCTCGCTCACTCCACCTGCTTCAGGGCTACGAGTGTCCACTCCGTCTCGCTGTTTCATAAAACCTTTTCATGTTAACAGAATTTAATGTAAAGGGAATGGTAGTATATCGGAGTGCTCCTCAAACTCGTGCATTTCCAGTACCTCATTTACATCAACAAACAAACCCTTCGATAATATAATAAACAACTACTTGTATTCATTAATAGTGATGCACCTTTGTTCATACTCCCTGCCTCGAAGCAGTGAAGGTGTACAATAACTAGCAATAGTGAACCTTCTCTCGTGAAACTACATGGATTCTTCATCTTGGGTTGAGTATATTCCCTTTCGCTGAAGACAGGGATAAAGGCGTAGGTTAACTATGGGATTGTGTACAGTTATTACAACTTCTATTTTTCAAATGACAAATATATTACGTGTCAAATCTAATCTATCGATGTTGCTGTTATATATTTTTTTTCGGAATTTCTCCTTTATCACCAATATTATAGTGCTCCTAGTAACTCAGGTCATCAACTGATATCACTGCAGTACCTCTGGCCGGCACTAGCAAGTTAGTTCGAATTCAGTCGCTGTCTGAAGAAGAATTCTAGAGATCGGCAGCTTCGGTCGCTAGTTTTCCATGGTTTCTCCGATCAATACCAGGCAACTGCCGGAGCAGTACCCTATCAAACGGGCCACGAACCGCGCGCGATCTTGCCTTCCCAATTCTTGTTCTGTCCTCACCCCAACACGCACTCACACTTACACTACCGCACACGCCGTGAGGCCTGTCGGGAGCTTCCGAGCTAGTCTCGGCTGGGGCGGTGCTCTTTGTTGGGAGATAACCTGATTAGGGAAACACCGCTAGCCGACAGTAGGTCGGCACAGCACTCGCGGGGCAAGATCACCGGCACCTCCCGAGCAACAAGCACGCACTACACTAATACCCTTAGATAAGGTCATTATGGAACTGCTAAGGTCATTAGGGACTAATGACCTTAGCAGTTGACGTGCCCGGAATCTGTAGCAATCAATCAATTAATCCGCGTCCGCCCGGCGCTTCGCCAGCCCCCGAGAAGCGCGTTTGGTGCAGTGGTGCGCTGAGCCCCCATGCTGGTCCAACGCCGCCAAGCGACGCGACGCGACGGGCTCGAGGGCGGCGCCGCCTTCCGCGTGCCATGTGCGACGCGTAACGGACCGCCCACCCGCCCACCCTCCCACCCGCGCCGCTGCGCCAGGACCGGCTCCAGCCGAGAGAGTAATTCATTCCGGCCGTGTAACGACTGAGAGTATTAGTCCCGCATGTCTAGTGCACAACGTCCCTCCCCCGCTGGAATATGAAACATACTTGTGGGGATTTCTCCTCCAGGAATCTCCCCCAGGATGGCACAACTTAATCAGAACAAGCTTTAAGCCTCCCGACGATTATGGCACTGAAGTGGGTGTAACTGTATGTATGTGTGTAAGAGGAAGAGAAACAAATGAAGGAATGATGGCGTGCGGTCCGTCCCTTTATCGAGGGTAGTATCCTGGCGTTCGCCTGATATTGATCATGAATGCATGCAACCCCGTGTGGTCTACAACTCCACAACAATTCTCTTCATCAGGGGGGTAAATCACCGGGGTGGGCATCTTGGCCTCTTGTGTTTTAATCCGCACCCCCGCCGCGTTAACGCGACAGGCTGATGTCCGGCGCCTGATATTGATCAGAGAATCTACCGATCAGAGCAGCTAGATTTCTCCTCTAGGCTTGAATACGATCTAAGTAGGAAGCTAATGTTGAAAAGCCGCGAACGTCAGGATGGAATCCTAGGACCTGCCCGTCGTCGATATTGCAGAGGCAACTTGCCGGTGAGCAGTCGCGCCGAGAGCACGGGGTACGAGAGATCAAATGCGCCAGGAGGGGATTATCTGAAGATTCTTCATTAGAATGAGGATTTTTTTGTGAAGTTAAATTTTAAAAGTAATTGTTAAACCAACTTTAATTTCTATATTTTCTTACAAAAATACTTCAATAATAATCCAAAACGAATGCAGTCTCCACTTTTACTTCATTTTGCTCTGTACGTTATAAATAACACGTGTACTGAAAAAAATCAAAACCAGAAATAAAATATCTGAAATACTTAGTGAATAGCGAATGTATTAAGATTGTTGGAGCTACTTTCCTTTGTTAGGCTCTGTTTTTTTTCTAAGATTTAGACTTACTGAACAAAAAAATGTGAATCTAATCATGTTTGGAGATCAGGATTAGGATCAAGAAAAGAAGAAAAGAGAAAGATTATAAGAAGATAAAAAAACAAAAGAGAAGGCAGAGGCAAATGAATGAAGAAGTAAAAGGGAGAGAACGATTAAGAAAGTGAAGAAAAGGAATAAAATTAGGGAAATATGGAAAAAATGTAGCTAAGAAATGAAAAAGATGAAACTAATCGAAAGTCTTTTTGAAAAATTGCTAAAGAAAGGGCATTCACAAGGAATCCTACATTTCTACAATATGACGTATAATGCAAGCTACTGTCCGATTTATTTACAGGTCTACTAGCTTATTACTCCGACTTCCTTGATCCTTGGCACATATCAGTGACACACAATTTTTGCATTGTTTAATTTTGTTTACCTATTGAAACCTTTTCTTCTTGCTCTTTGTATGCTTTCCAATGTGTCTGTTGTCATCTAACAGCTGCTATTTCTAGCGTCTGGTCCAGTTTATATGATCGACATGTATATTGATATTGAAAATATGAACTGTCATATCGAACAGGAAAAATATTCGAAAATATGCAATATTGTGTTCTTTCAGAACAATATACGTGCTATTGAATGACGTGTTGTAATAGAACACAGTCAATTTTGATGGAAATAAACGTTCACGAGACCTTTCATTTAAAAAATGGTCTGGCTCCCTATGCGTATGTATGTGTGTGTGATGGGCTGAATGTGTGTGTGAATATGAATGAAAGATGGAGAGAGAGAGAGAGAGAGAGAGAGAGAGAGAGAGAGAGAGAGAAAGGGAGAGAGAAAGAGAGAGGGAGAGAGAAGGGGGTAGAGAAAGAGAGGGGGAGAAAGAGAGAGAGGGAGAGGAAGAGAGGCGGAGAAAGAGAGAGAGGGAGAGGAAGAGAGGCGGAGAGAAAGGGACAGGGAGAGAAACAGAGCGAGTGAAAGAGAGAGCGAGAGAAAGAGGAGGATAAAGAGAGGGAGACAAAGAGAAGGAAAGAGAGAGGCAGAGAGAGGGAGACAGTGAGAGAGAAGGAGAGGGAGAGAGGGTGATGGAGCGCATGCGCGTTCCCGTCCATTCTTGTACAGTTTTCCTGAAACATTATATGAAATCGAGACATGAGGCAACGCACTCCACTCTGATCATTGTAGTAAAAATGATCAAATGATCATGATTTCAAACCTAACTGAAATCTGATTGATCTTTTTACTACTTTTCTACACAAATTTATGTAATACTGCTGGAAAAAGTCAATATTTTGACATGTTTTATTGTTCACTGAGAGCGAAAGTGTTTTTTTCTCCGACTCTCTAGAATATAACATTCTCGCACACGAAGAAGACCCAATATTCGGGGTCATTGATTCCAGACATTTTTTCTCAAAATGTTTTGCCATTTGTCTGTCAACACTATTAGCATCTAAGCTGTATCTAAGATTTTCATAGAAATGGATTTTCACCAATTGATTTGGCTGATGTCACATCGTCTCGAATTTGAATCGTATCTTTTAACTGTGGGTTGTACTTTACATGAAGCCCCTAGGATACTTTCAAAATGTTCTCGGAAAAGTCTCCAATTATTTTCTCCATTCGAAGAAAGTATATATAACATGGTTCAAGTGCGATTTTCAGTAAACAATACACACATAAACACAATATTTTCTCAAAAACGGATGCATTTTTTTATACATTTTCCTTGAATAGACCTTAGTTCAGCATGGTGGATTTTCATTTAAACATCTGGAAAATCAAAAATTGCAAAAGTGCATTTTTTCGAACCTGTTCTGGTTCTTCAACATATCAAGCTAACTTTAACTTCTTAATGCAATATATTTCTCAATATTAGACATTTAAATACTTTCATGTATATTTATTTTTAAAGATTTGTGGTTTTCTAATAATTAGAACCACCGCAACAATAATTCTCACAGTGAAGCACCTAGGGGACTAATGCAGGACTCTTGCTTCGTAAACTTCTAAAAATGTACATTTCTTGCAACAACCGGCTCTGTTCGATTAGAGTATTTCGAGTGCTTCCTGAAGTGTTACTACGATAGAAATTGGAATATTATATTACGTACCTAACCAATAAAAATATTATGTGTTTGATATTATGCTGGTTGTCGAAAGTTGGTGCGATTGTGGAACCACAAGTTTCAATATGATCACGAATTTTATATTTCGCGGTGTATTGATTGATTGACTGATTGATCGATTTTTTCGTGTTTCCTGGCGCGTCAACTGCTTTGGTCATAAGTCCCGTGAGTGTAGTGCATGTTTTTTTCTCGAGAGATGGCGGTGATCTTACCCCGCTGGATGGCGTGATCCGGCGCCGACCTACCGTCGGCTAGTGGGGTTTCCCCCTAACCAGGACTCTCCCACCAGCGGGGCACCGCCCCGACTGGGACAAGCACTAAGCACCCGACCGGTCTCCCGGAATATGTGGTAGTTCATGTTAGTCTAAGTGTGTGTAAGAGGAGAGGATAGGACAAGGAAGAGGATGGAAAGATCGCGCGTGGTGGTGGCCCGTTTGGTAGGGTTCTGCTCCGGCATTCGCCTGGTGTTGATTGGAGAAACCACGGAAAACTACCGATCAGAGCAGCCGGCCGCTAGAATTGTCCTCCAGACAGCGACTGAATTCGACCTAGCTGAAGAGCTAGTGTTAATTTCTTAATTTCCGTAAACAATGGTGTCACTATCATTCGCCATATCAAATGGTGCAAAACAGAACATTCAGTAGAGAGGGTCTAACCTCTACATTCACTACACTTACTCTAAGAATAGCGATAAAGAATAATTCAAATCATTTTCTTATCCAGGCTGTGTTATTTTATTGATTTTTTACTCATATTCCGAGTGTTTAATGGTAAGAAAATATTGATTCTAATTTTAGCAATTTCAGCTGCCATTGAGCAAAAAAGTATAAAATTGTACGGTCAGTGTAATTTACGCTACACGCAACTGTTGTTCTTTAATTAGTCAAATACATTTACTCTGCAAACATGTACATTGCATTGTTTTGTGAAAACACTTCGTATAAGCATCAAATCCCTATGAAACATTTCGATGAAACTTCACGTGCAGAAATAGATTAGAAAGTAAGCAATTAATGCCAAAATAGTGAAAAACACTGAAATTGTTTAGAAACAATTTCTAAAGTTCTACCTAGAAATTTTAACTTTCATTACAAACATTAAATGAATATGCCGTGTCAAACATTTCCAATGATTAAACTAATGGTAATTGCTTTTAATAATTGTTCATTGAATTAATGTAATTTTTATTGTTTCCTGTCATGTTGAGATATATTTATTATTGTTGTATTTTGCTCAATACCTATTTTAGACTTTATATGAAATATACTGGAGTCATTTTCTTAACATCACTTCCAAAATTACAGTACGTATTGGTACTTAGAAGTTCCATAAATTGGTATCTTATAATGACTATATATCTTTTTGTCTTCTTTGATTATTTAATAGTTTAATATTTATCGTATGTATTCGCGAATTGCCAATGGAAGCTTGGTATTACTAATGATTATACTTTATTATTTTGAAATATTTTTTTATGAATATCATCTTTAAAACTAAATTAAATAAACTTAATAATGTAATAATGTTAACATAACAATAATAATAATGTAATGGACAGAAAATGATTTTAATATAAAATATTACACTATGCTTAAGATGTTAATTTCTGGAAAAATATATTAGCGTTTGGAGTTAAATTTCCTTAATTGCATGTCCTAGCGTGGATCTGCCTCTGAATAGATGTTTATTTGTTAACTTGACATTCCATTCTTTCTACCTGTCTGGACAACAGCCCTGCCCCGTGACATGGGAAAATCTCATCCTAGTGCGAACGGGGACCGGAGACAGCGGCGCATGTTACATCTCGTCACCACAGGCCCACGGACAGTTTTCGCAGGCGAGAGGGCGAGAGGCGACAGCCGAGGCGCGGTAGGATGAGAAATGAGGGCTGGAGGTGGAATGGAGCAAGGAGGGGACGGGCAGGGTAAGACGCGAAGCGACAGAGAGCAGCGAAGAGGAGATGGGTGGAGAGAGAGAGAGAAGGGTGTGTGGTCTCCTACCCAACGGTAGGAGACGAGGGCATGTTGGACGTGAAGGGAAGGGGTCATAATGGAATAAGAAGAAAAGCGTTAAGATGTAAAGCGGGTGGGAAAGGAATGCGTGAAGAGGGAAGGGATGGGGACATGGAGGGAAAAAGAGATTGTTGATGCGGTGGGGGCGCAGGGACAATGGGGAATGCGAGGCGGGACAGGTGGAATCGTACCTTGGCGGAGTGGGTTAGAGCGGAGAGTAGAGAAGGGCTGAGCAGAACGAGGGGTGGGGTGGAGTGGGGCCGGACGAGTGCGGGACGGGGTGATGGGCTGAGCAGAACGAGGGGTAGGGTGGGGTGGGGCCGGACGAGTGCGGGACAGGGTGATGGGCTGAGCAGAACGAGGGGTGGGGTGTGGTGTGGTGGGGCTGGACGAGTGCGGGACGGGGTGATGGCTGAGTGGGCGGGGCAGGGGCGAGAGCGGAGTGACGGGCCGGGCACCGTCCCCAACGGTGCACGTGCCTGCCCGTCGCCGCCATGATGAATTGCTTGCGAGGCACAGAAGTTCGCGCTGTAAACACCGGGACGCGCCCCCTACTTCGATTCATTAATAAACGCCACAGCTGGGGCGTCTCCGAGTGTGGCATTGTGAGGTAAACGGCGTCGTTTCATTACATGGGCGCGGACGGTGGCAAAATGTTTTCTGCTCTCCGCTCGGAGCTTCATTAACATATTGTTGAGAAGGAATCAATAACAGTCATTAGTGTCCCTTCATCCAAAAGATTTATGTGTTCTTTCTTCTATTAAAATATTTTTCCTTTACAAAAGTGGCGCCCTCTCTGAATCTCAAAAAATTTTGAAATTTAAAAATACAATATAAACGTCTTATATTAATGTATCATTATTCCTCTCTTCCCTTGATGTAATACATCATTTATTAATGGTATTCCTACAAAATCTCTATTGCTTTGTGTAAAAAAACACGCAAACCTTGCGCAATGGGCAATATATTCGCAATTCAACTGAAGAATTTAAAAGAACATTCAAATAAATCTCTAAGGCTTTCATTAAATAAAATGTAATAAAAAATATGAGCCAAATACACAGAATTTTTTTAGTAATATTTTCCGAACAAGGATGTTCAATTCAACAAAATTCGCGTTGAAACTAAGTCTGCTTTGGAAAAGTCGCATCAGTAAATGTTTCGTGACATTCGCTTTAAAAACTATCTAACTGTCATTAAACATTATCACCAGCACTAGACCCTCAGAGGAGATTTTCAACGTCGACATAAGCAAAGGAAAAAAACAACAAAAGTTCACCAGAAGTCGAAACGGAGTCGTTCACCGTATAACCGTTTGAATCGTTAGAGCAAACTCTCCCGTCCCCAAATCCGAATCCCGATGTTTATTTCAGCCTCTTCCAACTGGGTAGGTTTTGTTTTCCCTTAAAATTTAAAACATTCCTCCTTTTTTTGTTTCTCTTGTATTACAAAAGTTCGTACATGTTATTCTTTCTCTCGCACAGTCTCTTTTCTTTAATTTGGAGGGTTTTTCACTCGCAGAGGAAACATTATTTCACTCCCGTTTTTCCTCTCTCTGACGTCCATCATGTCCGGAATAATATTCCCATAAGCACCCGGGAAAGAGTTTATAATAATGCCGGAAAAGGGTGCTCGAAGTGACGTTACCGTCCCTGCGACCACATAGCACAATATCCCATCCCCCTTTCGTTTGCTTAGCACGAAAAGCTTGAGGTTATCTTTCGCCCTAGATCAATAAGCCGAAGCAAAAGGGATCATGGCACACTTACGGTATTGAAAAACGAAATGGCAAGCAATCGATGTGTATAATCTTTAATGGTATACAAGCGCTTAATCCTCCAATTTACACCTCTGCTTGGCTAAACTTCCTGCGGGCAAAGCCCGAGCACCAGACAGCGTAAGTACTACGTACTCGTACGTACAAAAAGACGTTCAAGACTTGCCCTAAACTAGCGACTACTTATTTCTATACATTAGGTATTAACACAGTGTTTTTGCTTTCAGATGATAATCGGATTTGGAAAAATACACATTACGATAAATAAGGCATATTTATAATTCATGTTATAATAAAGCATTAGTGAACAAAAACGTTTTCTGAAATATGAGATAATCAACTTCCAAAATTTTCCGAATATTTAAGACATCAAAAAATGTTTTAGTTCAACCGTTTAGTTTTAAATTGTTTGCAAAGCACAGTGAAGTAACAAGGTTAAGAAAAAAATTCATAGTTCAAGGGATTTCATTGGACTAAATTCACTGCTAGGACTGAATTCACCGACAAGAGTCAATCCAGAAGGCGAGTAATTAAATTTCTAATTCTCACGAAGAAAATAACACAGTCTTACTCTAATAGCGTATCTCCGGGCAACGAGCACGATTAAAGGGAACTACTGCAGTAACAGTGTTCATGCAATTACGGAATAATTGAAACCTATATAAGATTCTAAACTAAAGTAAGCGAGGCGAAGATGATTCTGCAAAATTAACTCTCTTCTATGGGAGTTTATGAAAGTCTTGTTATTATCTTCCAGAGTCACGTGCAAAAGGGAGATTGTACCATGCCTTCCGCACCGCTTGCTTGCTGTAATGTTTACATTTGCGAGTGAATGTCATTTTCGTTACATTTGCAGTACAATTTGAGACAGGATTAAACGGCCATTACCGCAGTCTGATAACCCTCTCAGTCTCCAAGAATATTCCACCTTCCTCGGAGATGCATTCTTTAGAATGAAACGTAAGTGAGCTGAGGAGGCATGAGCTTGTTACGAAAGTACACGATATAATATTGTTTAGTTTAATTTCGAATATTGAAACGCTGCACAACCACTTCTAATAACTGTAATAGCCTTCAGGAAATATCAAGGCACCATTTCAAGCAAGAATAATTTCATATGTTTGTCTTAGCATGCGCATTTGGGTTAAGTCACGCGTGGAGAGACGTTACAACCCATGAAGACGTTTATTAATGCAGTGGTCTAAACGCGCCCAGTTTCTACAATCCAATCAAAACCTCTATGTCTTTTAGATACTCAACGTATGAGATATCTTAATCAGTCTTCATTTAAATAAATTTAATATTTCGCGACCCACACTAATATCACTAAAAATAAAGGTAGGTCGTTCAGTTCGGAAAGAATAATTTTTAATTCTAATGGGACCAAACGTTTTCTTTTCATTCATCGTTTCGTGTTCATGATCACAGGAAAGAATGTAACTGTTCTTTCGAAATACAATAGCTTCTATCATGACTATTTTGACAAGTGCTAGAGTACATCCAACAGCAAACTTTGGAAAAAATATCTCTTCGGCCGCATATTTATTCAAAGCGATGGTATCACCCAATCCTCCAATGCCTCATCCCTCGCAGATCTAGAAAAATCTCCGTCTGGCGTCGCAGATAGATCAAAGTGAATTTGCATGTGCAGTTGACACAAAGAAGAAGAAGAAGAAGAAGAAGAAGAAGAAACTACGTTTAAACATGAAATAAGTAATAAAAA
Organism: Teleogryllus occipitalis; assembly: GCA_011170035.1. Taxonomy (NCBI): domain Eukaryota; kingdom Metazoa; phylum Arthropoda; class Insecta; order Orthoptera; family Gryllidae; genus Teleogryllus; species Teleogryllus occipitalis. Next base: position 339,559 of record BLKR01000717.1, read on the forward strand.
ACCATATCTCAACGCTACGTACACAGATGATGGAAGCTTGTCTGCCGGTATTAACCTTCAGAGGAATATGAAGACCACCAATGAACGACGACCTTGCTTGATATTAACGGATGTCAATCGTCAGCTTCAGAGGAATAACTGAAGGAGTATAAATAAACCACGAAACAAGAATTATCTGTTATATTGCGAGTCCTGTGGCCGTTTCTTTATTTTTTTACACAACACTTAACAATAAATGTTTTTATTTTGTGCTTAGGAGGTTGATCTGTATTTAAAAGTCGTAAATCTGACATTAAAGTACTATCTCTTACGGTTGAAGTCCCATGTTACGAAGAATGAAAACTTTTTATGAGACATCGATAGAATGATAGGGAACAATAGCTCCGGCTATTGTGTACGGTTTTTGCCAAAAACTCGCGGCAATCTCTCGTGCTAAAGGTAGAGATTCATGGAGCGCTAATTGAACTCTTTTCTTTAATAACTTACGACATAATTTTTTAATTGATTAATACAGCGAAAGGAAGAATGTATCTCTAAACGATGTACAAGCACTTTCAAAAAATAACCAAATTATTTTTATTGTTAATCGTGTTTCCTAGACAAGTTAAAACATCACAGTTTTCTTACACTAACTTCAATATAGAGTTTGATGTATTCATATTCTCGATTGATTACAACGATTTAACAACAATGACAATACTTACTGAGGAGGGCAACGCATTTATCAACTCAAAAGTAAAAGCCCGTTTATAACAACTTTGCTGGTGCTACGACAGAATATATTTTCTTGTATTATTGGTATCGGTAAGTAATATAATAATACTGCAATTTCTTACTAACACATCTAAATCATCATTTGAAAAATTTCATACCAAACGTAGTGCACGAGGTGCAAACCTCGAATTACTTCGACAGCCAAAAGAGTATTTTTACTAATTTCTTACATCCATTTCTTACCTATCTACAAAACCAGCAAATATGATTAAATTACAACTGAATCGCATTCGCATGATGTATATGTCATGAATAATTTAGCAGAAGCTTACCTCAATTACTTCAAAGTGAGCTCCACACTTGAGGAGATTTCAAATCTGTAGAAGAACAACTCAACATGTAAATCCATAAAAAATAATTACTAATCTATCTTCCTTTTTCATCTACATTTTAAGCGTGAAACAATCTAGAAATTTTTGTAAAACTAATTATTTTAAAACAAATAAATCAATAAAATCTTTTGAAAGAATACATCAAAAAATTCTTAGAATCACTTCTCTGATCTTCGCGTTTGGGTTTTGCAGAGCTGGTATTTCGGTCTGAGATGAACTCAGCCTCGGCCATAATTACAAGTGAACTACTTTCATTCCCAAAATTACGCGAGCTGTTTCAAATTCGAGGGGCCATGACATCCTGTCAGATCGATCAGAGAATATCAATTTTTAGTGAAAATTCTGTGAACGGTTTGGGTGCTAGTGTTGTTCACAGACGGACAGACTTTGCCGGAAACAACTTCGCTTCGGTTTTGATTGATTTATTGATTGATTTATTAGTGATTCCGGCGCGGCCACTGCAAAGGTCATTCGACCCTCATGTGCAGCGCAATCTTTCCTCGGGAGGTGGCGTTGATCTTCCCCGCTGGATGATGAGATCCGGCGCTAACCTACCTGTCGGCTATAGGTTTTTCTCAACCAGGTATCTCCCACCAATGGGGTTCCGCCCTAGCAGGGAAAGGCTCTAAGCTCACGACAGGTCTCTCGGCATGTGTGGCAGTGCATAAAGTGTGTGTAAAGCAAACGATGAGGTTAGGACAAGGAAGAGGAAAGAAAGATCGCGCGCGGTCCGTGGCCTGATTGTTAGGGTACTGCTCCAATATTCGGCTAGTGTTCATCGGAGTAACGATGGAAAACTGCAGATGAGACCAGCCGGCCGCTTGAATGTCCACCAAACAGCGACTGAATTCGACCTAGCTATCAAGCTAACGTCGAAAATCCTGCCACAGTCAGAATTCGAACCTAGAATCTTCCACTCAGAGGCACTGCTGTGACATCAGTTGATGCTCTGAGCCCCCTCTCCTGGTATTTAGCTTCAGTATCAAGCACACCCACAAAACGAGTATTTCAGTCAAAAACTCGCCGTTTTCTTGCTGACTGATTTCGAATATGTATTGTAATGATTGCATTACAACACATTCTCTACAATGCGTAAGTAATATTCGAGAAAGTCAAAATATGGATACAGTAGAATACAGAGAAGAAAGACCGAAAGGATGATGTGAGATATGAAGAAACCTATCTCCTATAACTACATCTTCACGACGAAAATGTAAAATCTACGTAGAGATCCGAACCTGCGCTTGGAATACGTACGTGACAGGTTCCCCGTTCGGGTTTCCTCATCAGTTAAATAGGAGTGACCGTTGCCACAATTTGGCAAAGAAAATCCATCGACTCCCCTTTTTTTATAGATTGATAATTTCGTTTCCCCGCACGTCAGCTGGAATGATCATTAACTGTAGTAATTGTAGTGTACGTTATATGGCTGGAGGTAGCGGTGTTCCTCCCCTGAAAGGTGAGAAACACTGGAACGGAAGATCCGGCTCTGACGTGCCGGTCGTTTTGCGTGCTTCGCTCTTTCTGGAATATTCACTAGCCGTGCACCGCCTCAGCCGAAACAAGCTCTAAGCTCCCGACATGTGAGGTAGCACAGTGCATGTAAAACGTGTGTGGTGCGGGGTTGTGGAGGGGATATAGATAGGGAAGAAAAGATCGCACAAGATCGTGTCCAGTTTGTTGAGTCTGGCATTCGCTTGGTATGGCAGATCCCACCGAAAACTACCGATCAGACCTATAGATATCTCCTGTAGCCAAAATTTTCCAGCGGACGGACTCGAACCCTAGGACCTCTTGTTCAGGGACACTGCAGGAGGAACAATTGCCGTGAGCTACCACAGCCGGTACTCCCAATTTTCTTCGCGCCTGAGTCCTCATTTGTCTGGGCGCGTAACCTACTAGTTCCGGATACAGTCATGTACAACAGGGGTGCTAAATTGGGCGGCCCACTTGGCGCGTCCTGGCCCAGCGATTCTCTTAATTAGCAAAAACTTTAATAATTACATTAGTATGATATCAGAACAATTGTACGAGGACATACAAACACTGATTTGTGCCAAAAACAGGTAGCGCCGCAGAAAAAATTGAAATCAATTCAAAGCAGCAAAATATACATTCCGCCTATCTTAGATACACTAGACAGTACACAAGTAATCATCTCTCGTTACTCAACAATTCTACTCATTTGACAAGTGGGGGAAACAAATTCACGTCAGGAAGAACTATAACATTGAAAGAGATAGTGATGTCGATATTTAGAAATGAACTAACTGTAAACAAAATCGTTGACGAATTGAGTGTATGGACATAGCCTACAGTTTTGTTGCCACCAGAAGTCCAGCAATACATGTCAAAGCTGTCTCTTCTTATAGTAATCTCCCTGTACGTCGAGGTGATGACTGGGAGCGGTAGCTCAGTGCATCAACTGATGTCACTGCAGCGCGTCTGACCGGGAGCTCCTAGGTTCGAGTCCTGACGGCGGCAGGATTTTCGACACTAGCTCTTCAGCTAGATCGAATTCAGTCGCTGTCTGGAGAAGAATTGTAGCGGCCGGCTGCTCTGATCGGTAGTTTTCCGTGGTTTCTCCGATCAACACCAGGCGAATGTACCTTACCAAACGGGCCACGGACCGCGCGCGATCTTTCCTTCCTCTTCCTTGTCCTATCCTCTCTTCTTACACACACACTTACACTAACATGCACTACACTACCACATATTCCGGGAGGCCGGTCGGGAGCTTTGAGCTTGTCCCGGCTGGGGCGGTGCCCCGCTGGTGGGAGAGTCCTGGTTAGGGGGAAACCCCCACTAGCCGACGGTATGTCGGCGCCGGATCTCGCCATCCAGCGGGGGAATATCACCGCCATCGCCCGAGAAAAAACTTGCACTACACTCACGGGATGACCAAAGCAGTTGACGCGCCCGGAAACACGAAAAAAGCAATCGAGGTGATGGCATTAGCGATACCGCCACACCAGGTGGACGTCCAATCACGCGCAGTGGCCCGATGGGTGCGTGTGGCCTTCTCTTGGGGCGACATTGGGGGAAGGAGAGGTGAAACGCCAAGTCCTGCCAGTGCGGCCCGCAAGTCAAATTGGGAGGCACGCCCTAATTGGCCAGGACGGCCCGCCGGCCGCACCCAGTCGACCCCTTTCCCCGTGGACGCTCGGAGTGGTAACTCGCATGTCGATGAATCGACGAGATCGGCAAGGTAGCTTGAATATCGATGAGACCTCGCCCAAAGTACGACAGACGCTATGTCGGTGAAATCCACGGTATTTTTGCACGCTTTCAGAACGTAGATGTTTCTCCAAGTAGCGTCACAGAGAAACGGGGAAAATCTTAACAGAATACGGCCTCAAATGGATAATTTATCATTAAATGTTCGTTTTATTCCCCACATTTTTGCTTTGGACAATCGTCGAGCAGATTTTCAAGTGAAATAGATAACTACCAACTACAATTTCATTTCATTATTTTATTCAAATTCGAGGGTGGAGCGCTGAGAGGATGGTAAGGTGCATGTTTCTATAAATGTCAAGACACGAGAAGGGAAATCAGTGTTTCCAAAACGTATTCTAACAATATGGATCAATTGCCCGCTTAGCAATTTGGTTCTTGACATAAATTGTGCATTGCTTTAAAACGGTGCGTCATAGAACCTTAAACTAGTGGTGCTACAGAATGGCACAGACGTTCTTGTATTTACGTTTTCTAATTTCCTTGGTTTGGACCGCCTTTACGGTCTTGCCCCCATCTTGTTGCCGGCTACCATCTTTCGCCGCCCAAAGTTGTTTTATTTTAATTTTCCCAAATTTTGGGTTTTCCAATAGTACAATCGAAATGTTACTTTAACAATATTACAGAAGAGTAAAACCTCGTCCTAAATGGCAATTTTCATTGAAAAATTTGGAGTCGTTTTTAAGAAAATGGCGTTTAACAGTCACTATAAATATGAAATTTGAAGCTCTTTTCACAGGAATCTATTGAGTTCACGAAAAACTTCATTTGAAATCTTTTGAAGCACGTCTACTGTATATAATATATTGCAAAGATAATAGTGTATACAAATTGATGAAATCGTGCATGTTAACAACGTGAGAGATATTTTTAAAAAAATATTACATTTGTGTAATTTTTTAAAAACCAAAGAGTACACAAAAATGAACTTTACGTCATATTAATGCAGTTACCACTATCCATTAGAAAAATTTGAAGAAAAAATTTGGAGCCATTTTTTTAAATTGGCGTTTCAGCGTTTCTGAAAATGCGGAATTTTGAGCTCATTTTTACACAAAACTGTTCACTTTTCGAGAAACTTTATCTGGCATTATTTAAATCACATGTTTTCATAAATACAATAATGTAAAGAAATCGCCTCGAATGTAAATATTACGGACGTGAGAGACAAGTAAAAGAAATTACATTTTTGAAAATTTTGAAAAACCAAAAGAATAGAGGTATATGGCGTTTATGACATCGTATAGGGTACATTTGCCACTACCTCTACCAAAAACGTAAAGCAAAACTTTGGAGCCATTTTTGAGAAAATTTTGTTTTTGTAATATTTTAAAATTGCAAATATTTTAGGCTCTATTGCACAAAAACTACCAACTTTTTTTAAAGTCAACATGGCCTTAACGAAAGAACTAATTATGTTAACAAATTTCATTTGGAGAACTCAAGTGTCTTCAATTTTATAGTTGTAGGAAGACTTCGAAAAACATTCAAACTATTGCAATTTTCGAAAATTCAGATTTAACCACGAAAATAGGACCTTTGTCACCTTTATAAGTGTATTTTACTCTATTCTTAAAAGAAATTTAAAGAAAAAATTTGGTACCGTTTTTGAGAAAATTTAAAATGTCCCTGGGGCTTCTTGTAAAGTATCCCCAAATTTTAAAGAATGTTTTTCAAAATTTCAAAGCTTCAACTAGAGCCAGATCGACATGGGATTCTTTACTTTGAAAAATATCGTACGGATGGTTTAGATGTTAGTAGTGTTCACACACGGACAGACGTCTATTACTTCGTAATTACGTATGTATACCAGAAACTAACAAGTTTTCCAAAGCGATGGTCTCCAATGTGTACCTCACTCTGTAAATGACATCTTATGGGACCGACTCTTCCAAATATCTCCTCTCCCACTCCGAAGTAAATGAAGGAGTGCACTATTTCGAATTCCACTAAAACGTTTTACCTTATTTCCTTTGATACGGATGTACGGGAAAATTAAAGGGGTAGGGTTTCCACATCCGACAGTATTTGCGCGGGTTGGCTAGATGTTATTTCGCGAATGCGTTCTAAATGTTTACCATTTTCCCGCATGGCTGGGCTTCTCAACCAAACCCGAGCCCCTTGGCAACTGTATAATTTACCAAGCCATATATTTGCTGCCTTCTATGAATCTGCAAGATCGATGCGCTAACGCGGGTATCGATGAAACCCCACCGCAAGTACGGCAGGCGCTTTATCGACGGAATCCACAGCATTTTCTACCACTTTTAACATGTAGTTGCTCCTCCAAGGCTGGTAATAGAATTTGAAGAGATCATAATCTAGTTTCATATTGATGATCGTGATGGTATGGAGCCGGGCTTTTAGGGATATTGGAATCACGGAGAAATTGAATTCACCTTTATAAATGTTCAGAGTTTCTCATTTTCCAGGTCTCTTCATTTATTCGGGGTATGTTTGGTTAGATATGTTACTTATTTACAAATACTTGTAAATAACCGTACAATGTGTATTGACGAACAGCTTAAAACACGTCATTATTTTGTATCTTCTTTCTGTGTCGACAGACAACTTAATTCTACATACGCCACACCACACTCAAATTTACTCTTCAAGGTAATTTCCTCTCCCTCATATATTTCTCGAGAGCCATCATGTTTTTTATATCGTTTCTGCACTTCTGAATTTTCATGTGTCTTTTCTCCTGAATCGTGGCAGTGTTTTTCTCAAACATGTTTGTACCACATAATATTGCTACATAATTTCCAGCCGCAAAGCGTTTTCTCTTTTAAGTCATTTGTGGGTCTTTTGTTTTCTCTCTATTGTGTAAATGTGAATTATAAAACTCTTTCGCTATCAGCGACGGTGTAAGAACAACACTTAATTACAACACCGCAACTCGTACCATAATTTCTAGTTGTTTCCTCTCGATACTAAATCTCACTAATCTCTCAGATATTCCATTCACGTCGAAACATTTATAATACTCACGTTAATGTCATAAGAATTTAAATTAAATCTGTTTAATTATTGTTAGTTCATTTACTATTTTACAACTCGCTTGGAAAAATTTGGAATTTTCATCTCTCTGTTTGCCTGTCTCTCAAATCTCCTCTCTCGCTCTCCTTTTCCCGTTAATTTTGAACAATTTACAACCTCTCAGGAAACACCACCGAAATATGCCTGACACTGAGACAGTATGCGACACAACGTAAACACCGGAACAAATGCTGATAAATTATGCGCCATGTGCCTGTTCCACGCTTCCCAGCACTTCACGTTTGGCAAAATGGTTCGTTTGTGCGGGCGCGATGTTCAGACCGTGAAATTAACAAATTTGCACACAAACAAAAAGTTGCTTAGCTGTGAGTTGACAGCATTAACCACTAAGGGAGAAAAAGAAGAAAGTGCAAGATATAACCACATAGTATATATCATATCTCTTGTCTTTACAACGAGAGGGTAATTGTCAGCGGCGTAGCTACGTTCTCGAGGGCTCGGGTGCACAAAAGTTAAACGGACCTCTAACTGACATTGCTATCTTTAAGGGGTATTCGGTGAGGGCCCTCATTCGGAGTCTTAGACTTTGAGGGCCATGGTGTCGCGCACCGATTGCACCAGCCTAGCTATGCCCCTGGTAATTGTTACCCTGGAAAGTTATCTGAAGATTAAGAAGAGAATTAGGATGAGAATATTTATTCAATATTTTATTAATATACATAATTATTGGTGTGTAATGCAATATTTTATTTTGTAAATTACATATTTACGGTTCTTTAAATTGGATATTAAAATTAATACGACTAATATATTATATACCGGGTTATGGAGATTGTATTACAGGAGTATTCAACTTTACTTACCGTAAACCCATACTAACGGGCCTGTGAGGCAATCGCCTCTGCCTTGCTTCCTCAAACACAATTCCAAACGAATTATAAAAGTGTGTAAATAATGTAAATATGTAGCGTAAAATGTATTGTAGTTTGAAAGACTAGTATAAGTTTAGGTTTAATATCTAGGTTAGCCCCCGCCCACATAACTGTACAAATAAGATAAATAAATGTCATATTTAAATACGCCGATGATTCTAAGGTTAAATCTTATAGGAAATGGATGGTAAACAAGTACAATTTGTTATTATCCTAAAGAAGATAAAATAAATAACTATTCGGTAATAACGAGTGTTTTATTTGTGACCTAAAATCAGTAACATTCCTATATTACTTATGACGTCAAGAAATTAGGGCGTTTGCTACTTTTTACCAGTAATTGTAACCGTGGAAATATAAAAAGGCCTTTGTCCTAAGACCTTGTAGGCAGTATACATTAAATTACAAAGAATACTTAATATATACACGTTTACATTATTCTCACGATTTCACAATTTGAACAATTAAATATTATTTATCACACCTATTTAAAATAGTTATAAAGAGAATTGGGCCACTTACACTCTCAGGTTAATATTCTCTCACTCGCACTACTCACACTACTGTGAGGAATGTTCTGGCATAAAACTTCACATATTGTTTATCGACTCACGTTCTTTCGTGGCATCACTAGCTCATGCCAATTGGCACTCACACGATCATATATTCACTCCTGCATTCAGTGTCGTCCTACGAAGGCTCCGTTATATTCACACCACCTTGCTATCAGAAACTTCATCAGACTTTAATGGCGGCCCTTCAAAACATTACGACAAAACTCTGCGACGATATATGGCTCACACACTATGGAGTATTATGCCTGAACTTCTGAGTCTCCAAAACTCATCAGATTTTTCGACCAATTTTCTTGAACATCTGTGCGAATGATGAGATAGCCCGTGTTTTGCTTATGGACCTAAATGTAACTTCACTATCTGTGCACGTTTTTTAGAGCTCAGTGGAGAATATAGTTATTCAAATTATAGTTCTTTATTTTATCGCAGCAGTAAGTCGATTTCTTCTCGAAGGGCACTATGAAGGATAGTAACTAAATTATGTAGCTAATTTGCCTTTACAAGTATTTTTATTACACTGGAGCTAACATTTTTTTTATCAATTCTTACCAAAAGCGCTTGTCTTCATCTGTATTCAATTCAATTAGTATAAGGGTTAGGGTAAAGAACACAGAATTTAAGAAATCGTGCTTAGAATCTACTTCTCCCCATAGTGTATCACAGTTTTTAACTGTTATTGACGTTAAATAAATAAAAAAACAATGACAAATCCATGGTCGCACTGTAAATAATCTTATATCCTTAACTAAACATATTTACTTAAAAACATTTACCTGATAAGACCACAGAAGTAGAGGACAAAAATTTCATTTTTGTTCCTGGCATTTTCATATTACCTCTACGATTTTTTAGAAATACTGACACAATTACATTGCTAAAGCACTAATTATTGCCCTTGATACATTTTATTCGCCAAACATACTTCTACAACGCGAATATTTATAAGCAATAGATTAATTTTTTATATTCTTAGACGTAACATAGACTAGGGCATACATGGACATTTTCGTACTTTCTCGCCTTACGCTGAGTCAATGTAATCTGTACTTTCTCTTCGCAAAAAATCTTTGAAATAAAATGTATTGAAAGGAAATAACGAAAAAAGGTGATTAATACTTTAAAAATAGCTAGTGTAATATGCACATTTTCCTACAATTTCATTAATTTGTACATACAAATTCAGGATATTTTTAAAATTTATACCCCTTATTTTTAAGAATTTCTTTTCGGTAGTCTTAAATAAGCAATAATAATCCCAGAAGAAGATGAAAATTAGGCATTAGCGTATTACGACTTATGAAGGGAGTTACGTAGGTTACAAATCGGTTGCGCATAATGTGTAATGCGGAGCTGCCAATAGCCCAGAGATCAATGTCATTCAGCAGCACGTGTGAACAGCAGCGAGGCGTGCTTGATCAGTTGGATCGTAGCTCCATTTCCAAAGTCTGTTATCTCCTTAACAAGATAATTCACCTATCAAACACTGACGTGACGCTGGCACTATACATCCTGACAAGTTCTGCCTCCCTAGGATAGCACTAACCAGCAATATTTATTATTGTTTCTGTCAGCCATATCGCTCTAAATTCAAAATTAAACCCGTGTGAGGAATCGGATTTTTCTAGTCGGCGTGGTTTTGGAGCAAGAGTATCACTGATGAGGAATAGATAGCAGTAATAACGCGATTTTCTCCAAAGACAACTAAGTGATGTATGTAGAGGTGCTGATTTCTTTCTGGCAACACTACCTTTCTCAAACGTTCTGACGATTTTTTATAAGTATGACAATCATGCTCTTTGAATGACGTGGTGTGTCAGTTTAAAGGTATTTTCTATCGGGCCGACTTACTGTAATTACACAAGCTTTAATAATTAGATGCAAGCCGTGAAGAATGAAAAGGCGTAAGGATCTTTTTTCCTCGTAGAGTTGCAGTTGATAAATTTCTGGAAGATAGAAACTATACACAAAGGCAAATTGTCAATAGATTCGCAGTAAGTCAAAAATTTGTTAGAGAATCAGAATTGCAACGAGAGAAAACGAAAGATGTGAACAATAGAGAGTAGAAAAATGTGGGAGAAAACCTAATCTCTCGCCTCAAGGCATCAAACAACTTAAAAATTTAGCTCTGAAAACAGAAAAAGTTTCTTCCAAAGAATTAAATTTGGAAGTGGTTTATTATAACGCAAGTATTCTTCCAAGAAATGTGATATGAATTCTTTGTGGGGAGGGTATAAAATCTCAGAAAAGGCAAAAATAAAACCTGCCATAGCAAAGAAACGAAGTTGATCACATTGTTTCCTGTAAAGGTGTGCACTAGGCCGTTACGCTCGGCACGAAACGATCTGCACCTTGCGCTGTCAGCAAGAAGTCAAAAGGAATTTTTTTTTTACTTTTGATGTGCCGTGGCGTCCGTACCAATGACGTCCTCGGCATGTTCATCAGATCAGGACGGCCTTTACACAGTTTCAGTTGTGAGGTTATGTGAAGCGCATGGTGCAAACACAGATGTGTCTAATTTACATATGTTGATCCAGATATATCCCGGTTTGTAACAGACGATATTAGTTTTATTTAATGAATTACGTAACCCTCCGAAGTATAATTTAGTTTGTTAGCTAAACTATCTATATAAAGGAGTAGTATTTACCAAACTTAAAATGCTAGATATTTGTAAAAAGCTGTGAAATATTAGTGAAACTCTGCACATTTGTTCACAGTAAATACATTTTACCGTATTTTAGAATGATATACACTGGCTAAGTAATCAATATAAATTATATTTGTCTCTTATTTTTGTAAATTACCTCTTGTTTGTGCAGATTATTTCCTAAGTTTTCAAATAAATTAATGCAATAATTATTCTGTCTCTAACTCAATACAATTTAATTCACTTAAAATATTTACCTATATATTTCAGAATATGCAATAGGGCATCAAATTTATGGGACGTCCTAAGAGGTTTGACATAATTTTTCATCTTCAAAGAAGTTGGGCTATAACACGTAAAATTCCTCTTTTGTCATTCTCGTTTTGTTTGTTTTATAATCTAGGAATTCTGAGCTTCATTCGACTCCTCGCCACATATACTTCTTCCGCTATTAAAAATCAACACAAAGCGATTGCTTCTTGACTTAACATTATGAAGCTGTCACGCATAATACAGACTCGGAGCAAGGAGCCAAACCGACTCTGAAACTCTCCGTACTGTCCGTCCAATCGTCCGTCCGTCCGTCCAGTCGCGACCCGGCCGTGCGCGCGACCTACACAAAATCTACCGTCCTTCCGTCCCCCGTGCCATACAGACCCAGTGCACATTTAGCTTTATTGATGAATCATGTTTCACAACATCTGACGAATGTTCCGGACATGTTCTATATCGATCTCCCGAGGCATTCAAATCGGAAAGTGTACAACAAACGCATCCCAACATCGGTTATAGTGTGCGGGCGTAATGTCATCCATTAGTCCTGGGAGACCCTGTATGATAGGAGGATAATTATGAAACAATACCAATACTTAAAAGTCCATAACTTCTTCCAAAGACAGTAACCTAGGACCCGAACAGGTTTATGCTCAACGGCGCGCCCTGCCATCAAAACAAACCGGAAATAATGTTCTTCATAGAGAAGGATATTAGTGAACCTGCATGTCTGGGGAACAGCTCCATAGACAACATGAATTCCATAGACAACATTTCAAATTAATTTGTAGCCTTCCTTCAAGGAAGACGGCAATCCTTGTTCAATAAAGAACTCCATTCGAAAACATATTTTGTGACTGGCTGCTTTACAACAAATTATCCATTATTTGCATGCAAAACAAATTAGCCATTATTTAGGGTTACAATATATCTATTTCATTTTTTATAAATGTTTCATGTTAGTCATTATACGTTCATATTGAAATATACGTTTCAATAATTAAAAATGTGTAAGAGCTCTTTATAGGTAATTTCATGTCAGTACATACACTTTTTCCTAAGTATTGTTGCTCAAGAAATAAACGTTTGTTGAAAACTGAATACTAAGTCTAATTATTTGAACACATCTATACGCAAGGTGTATGCGAAAAGACACCCGAGTGGATTTATTCATTAAATAATTCTGTAACAACACTTAAATATTCAAATAAGAGAAATAAATAGATTCAAATAAGCGAAGAGAAGCTATACTCAACGGTATCTTGGGTCTACAAATATATGCAAATGAACAATTAGTAGCGCATTGAGTAGTTTATAGTTAAAGTGCACACTAGCACGAGATACTGCAGTTTTGCTTCATGCCTCGATTACCGATTCAAAACAGATATTCCGAAAAATGTTGAAGGTAATTAAACATCATCATGATATAAGTTATTTAACCATTCTTACGATTGAAAAATCCAGTGAGGAATTCAGTTAATCATACCAGACACACTGTTGATGGTTATTCTATTTACTTTCTCGAAAAATATATACGGGGGTACAGAAAATGTATTTTAAAGCTAGATTTTTTGACAGAAAAACTGCATTCAATCGCTGACTGTAATGCAGTTGACTGCTTGATTATCTCGTGTATCTCAGCACGTCTACTGCTATGTCTTAGTGGTAAAGTTTAGTATCGTAAATGTAGTGCTTGTTGTATCTCGGGAGGTGGCTGTGTTCTTCTGTCGCGGGATGGCGAGATCCGAGACCGACCAACATGTCGGCTTGCTGGGTTGTTTTTCATCCAGGCATCTTCCACCAGCAGATCTCAGTCCCAAGCAGGACGAGCTTTACTTACCCGACTGGTCTGTCGACATGTGGAGTAGGGTAATGCATGTGATAAATGTGTGGAGTAGGGTAATGTGTATGTGAGAAAGAGAGAGAGAGAAGAGGAGGGGGCAAAGATGAAGCTAACACAACGCGCGGTAAGTAATTTAATACACTAAATGAATACATTTAGGAAGAAGGTTTATCCACTTTTTCGATGTCAGGGCCCCGCAATAAATCTGTCGAATAAAATTTCTGTCGAAAAATCGCGCGTTTTTTTTATCGCAGCACTACATTACTTTCTCTTTACTACTTATATACATAGTACAGCGAGAAAATAAAAGTCAGTGATAGGCCTTAAAGATAGTGCAGGCGGTCCAGAATCGAAATGGCAAATCTCCAACTACTGGGAAGTCGCATTATCCAAAATTATTTAATTTCGCAGGAAATTTAAGATTTCCTTGATTTTAAGGCCTCAAGTTTAAATTTTGCTGCGCTACAACAGCACATACTTTCTCGAACAGATGTTTTAAATTTGCAACTTTCAAAAGTTCAGGGAGTTCAACAAAAATGAGCCCTGCGCCATTCTGTTAAAAGCATCTCTTCTTCTATACGTGGAAACAAATTGGAGTGTTTTTTTTAGAAAACCCACATAATTGTAGTATGTATTCATCTTAGGGAATTGGAATTGACACTCTGAGCTTATTTCACGTACTTTTAAAAAAATGTTAGGCATCCTATTCCATCTACACAGTTTCGGTGGGTAGGACATTTCCAAATAGAACTACTAATTCAAATGTAAAGTGTCTAACTTTCTTAACAGTGTCCTAGGTTCGAGTCCTGATGGCGGCAGGATTTTCGACACTAGCTTTTCAGCTAGGTCGAATTCAGTCGCTGTCTGGAGGACAATTCTAGCGGCCGGCTGCTCTGATCGGTAGTTTCCGTGGTTTCTCCTATCAACACCAGGCGAATGCCGGAGCAGAACCCTACCAAACGGGCCACGGACCGCGCGCGATCTGTCCTTCCTCTTCCTGGTCCTATCCTCTCCCCTTACACACACACTTACACTAACATGCACTACACTACCACATATTCCGGGAGACCGGTTGGGAGTTTAGAGATTGTTCTGGCTGAGGCGGTGCCCCGCTGGTGGGGGAGAGTCCTGGTTAGGGGGAAACCGCACTAGCCGACGGTATGTCGGCGCCGGATCTCGCCATCCAGCGGGGGAAGATCACCGCCATTTCCCGAGAAAAACATGCACTACACTAACGGGACTAATGACCAAAGCCGTTGACGCGCCCGGACACACGAAAAAATCAATCAAACTTAATAGTGTCACTACTCAAAAGGTAACTGCAGCCTCTCGAAGCAATCTCCTGAATCCCTGAATAGCGACTCCAATTTCGACCAGCCACTTGGCAGTCTCTTCCGAAGCGAGCCGCCTGCCCCGTGTACCGGGCGCGCACAGCCGCCTGGGCTCACAGAGGTTGGCGACCGCAGGCGCCAATGCCGCGCCGCGCACCGCCTGGCCCGGGTACGCCCGTGCCTCGGCGAGGTCGGCGGCGGCGGCGGCGGCGCCAGTTGGCGCTGGCGGGCGCTCGTCCGTCATGCAGGGCGCGTCGCCACCGCCCCCTCCCGCCCCCCTCCCCCGCGCAACCACCGCCGCCTCTACCGCCGCCGTTGCTGCTGCTGTTCCTGCCGAAGCCGCAGCCACCGGCATCCACACCGCTCAAACCGACGGAGATGGTTTAGGGCAACAGCCGTTGCTGCGTCTCGGAACAGGACGTCCTAGGGTTCGAGGTCCGACCGTGGCGGACTCTCGATATTAGCTAGAATTATATCTATATCGAATTCTGCCGGTGACTCAGGGGAGAAATAGAGAGTCAGCTGGTCTGTTCGGTAGTTTTCCGTGGTTTCTCCGTTTCAAACCAGGCGAACGAATGCGGGGTCAGTGCCTTAACAAATGGGACATGAACCGCGCGTAATCTTTCCTTCCTCTCCCCGTGTACACACATCGCTCACCCACATCCCTCACCCACATCCCTCACCCACATCCCTCACCCACATCGCTCACCCACATCGCTCACCCACATCGCTCACACACATCGCTCACCCACATCGCTCACCCACATCGCTCACACACATCGCTCACACACATCGCTCACACACATCGCTCACACACATCGCTCACACACATCGCTCACACACATCGCTCACACACATCGCTCACACACATCGCTCACACACATCACTCACACACATCACTCATACACATCACTCATACACATCACTCGCACCCACATGCACACACATACATACATACACACACATGCACTACACTACCACACATGTCCGGAGTCTAGCCGGAAGCTTACGTCTTAGAGCTTCTCCTGTACAGACAGGTGGTGCCTGGTGGTGGTGGTGGTGGTGGTGGTGGTGGTGGTGGTGGTGGTGGTGATGGCGGTGGTGGTGATGGTGGTGGTGGTGGTGGTGGTGGTGGTGCTGACGTGTAGATCGGCACCGGATCTCATGTTCCAGCGTGAGAGGAACGACGACACCTCCTAAGTGATAACATACGCCACATTTATTTGACTAATGGTCATAATATTGATGTGGTCATTAGTGACGTGAGATACTTGAAAATGCACACAACTTTATGCACACTACCCATTCATTCCCGGATGGAGCGAGTGGTTACAAGAAAATAAAACCTCTTCTTTCCTGAGGGTAAGAGTAGTGACGACACTCATGCCATGAAACAAACTCATCACTACATTTCTTACATGCCGCGTACTAGTGCCTACAACTAATACCGATTGTCTATTCAAAATACTATAAACTATTTAGCATGATTCATTCACTCTGAATATACGTTTTGTCGTGAATATACAACTTACATTAATTATATTCTGAAAGCAATAATAAACATTTCTTCATCTGAAAAATGTATCGCCAATTCAAATTATGTCTTAAGATAACAACTATTGTTTTTATTCACATGCTTATTAGTTACTTTATTCATTGGTTCGTATATTTGATGAAAATGAGGGCTACCCAGAATCGCTTGTATCTCCCATTTTACGATGGGTCGGTTTTTTATGACTTGCAAACATTTTTACTGCTGCATCCATGAAAGTGTTTCCAGTGAAAATTTATTGCCTCTAACGTTACTATTATTTTAGTCACTGAACCTTCACCTTCAACAGTTCATAGCCTCTATTTTTGCATCCACCTTCACTGAAACTATCGAAGTCTATATCTCGATTTCAACCTACTTGTGCACTATCTCTACCTTAATTTCTCTTTCAATCTGCACCTTCATACTTCCGAAGTAGAGTGTGCACGGTCTCCATCTCTACTGTCACTTGTACTTCCACCTCGATATTTGCCTTCACGTCTCCCTTGGCTGACTTCACTTTCACCTTGATCTGTATTTCATTAATGCGCCTGTATTCTTTTATCATTTACACATATCTGCATTTATATATGTAATGAATATTTTACACTTTTGGGGACAATTGGGCCTCCATTATGATCGAGTTTTCTTCCAGTATTATTAATCCCCAGAGTGTTGAAATGATCTTGCTTGTGAATATTGAATTAATTGATTGATTCCAGGATCGACAACTGCTCATATCATTGATGTTGTAAGCGTAGTACATGTTTTATCGCGTGAGGTGGCGGTGATCTTCCCCAGATGGGTGACGAGATCCGCCACCGACAAGTGTGATAGTGTGTGCGTAAGTGTGGGATGAAGATCCGTAGCCCGTTTGTTAGGGTTCTGCTCCGGCTCCTGGTATTGATCGGAGAAACCACGAAAAACTGTCAGAGCAGCGGGCCGCTAGACAGCGGCGACCTAGCTTCGTAGCTAGTCACGAAAAGCGTAGCTACTGGAAGTCAGGTCATAACGTAGCGAGTGGAGCGCAGCTAGTGGAAGTCTGGTCACAGGCAGTGCAGTGACATCAGTAGATGCCACGAGTAACTATGCCGCTTTTTAATGCCGCTTTTTAACAACTTGGTCATATAACGACAAATGTGATTGTTTTAACTGTAGGGGGAACTGCAGGAATAACACGTATGGACATCGAACCCGAGACCTTTCCTGCCGAGGCAGGTAAGGCGCTTCAACCATAGAAACCTCGGCCATCCACGCCGGCTGAGCCATCTTTACCGGTATGAATATTGAAATATAACATATATCCCTACCGCTCGAAAGGCTAGAAAGGGTCTAGTACTGTTTTTGCCATTATAAAAATGTAAATAAACAAATAAAGACACAAAATCTACGTCTAACATTATTCAATCTTTCACTTGAACTGTACATAAATTGTTAAACCTCTGTGCAGAACAGCACCATCAATTCAAATTTCATTACGACAAACCTAATATTTGCTATGATTTGCAATGATAACCCTATCCATGTCAGAACAGTTCCAGTCACCATGTCGATCACTAAAAGATAAACATGATTAATAATGTTGGCCAAAACAACGCTTCAAATTTTTTTGTTGCCAACCTTAACCGACTCCTAAGCGGAATCAATAACTGAGTTGTGTTTACAATATTCCTTCAGGTACGTGCCTATTGTAAATTTTATTGAAACTTATTTCTTACATATTACTCATATGATTTGAGGGGGGGAGAATTGAGATTGTACTCCAACGTTATCACGTCGAAAATGAATTTCAAAAAATTATTTATTTTTTCTACATGAATTTGGCGTCAAAATTCGTTGACAAAAATATCTTCAAATTGAACTTTGTTTCCTCGTCTCAGTAAGATTTTTCACCCTGATACACGCAATAGATCCTGAGAAAAAAATAAAACATGCGAAACACGTTTCTCGTATCTCTGCAACAGATTACCCCAGAAGGCTGATTTTTGTGAATGTACGTCATTTTGTATTTTTTTCATATGAGCATCGCGATTATCGATTTGGTTCGGGGGCACTTTTCACCGCCATATTCGGCCATACCCTTTTATTTGAAGGAAACATATTTATCTTCAATTTCATAGTTATATGAAGACAAAATGAGAACATTTTAATTTTTTCAAAATTTCAAAGCTTGAACTAGAGCCAGATGGACAGGGGTTTCTTCAATTTGGAAAAGATCGTACCAATTTGCAAACCATCGTATCGATGGTTTAAAACTAGTAGTGTTCACAGACGGGCGGACGGGCGAACGTTTTGAGAAAAAAAAACAACACATTTTCGGTGTCATGGGCGCCCAAACATGTTTTTCCGTTGAAATCTGGAAATGGATTTTCTGCATCATTACGTAACATTTTCTGTACTATGTATATTACTCCGTACGTATACAAGAAAGTAAACATGAAAGTATATAAAGTATGTAACGTATGTATAAAACTTTACACACTGTAAACAAGAAGTAGTGTTAATGAATGATAAAACGTAGGCAATAACCAACATTGTAATTAACATCATACAGTGCAGAATATTGTCCTATTTTACATCTCCTCGTGTCACTTCAACGCCTGCGGAAATGCAGAGAAAATGTCGACTTTTGGCCAGGACTTCGCGCTTTTTCCCCGTGGCCCATCACCCCCGCATTCGTCGTGGCCGACACCGATGCGTGCCAGCCACGCCCACTCGCCCGCCCGCGCGGGGACGCATGGCGCCGAGACGCGACGCGCCATGCCTTGTCGCGCGCGCCTCGTCACGCGGCGCCGCGTTCGCGGTGGCGCGCAGGCGGCTGCGTGATTGGCACGGGCCGCTTCGCTTGCGGCGCCACGCGTGAGTCTTCCTGGGAGGCGGATGCTGAGAAAGGGATCGCAGTCGGGGTCGGATTTATCTACAAGCAAAATAAGCCGTTGTTTACGAGCCCTCCATCAAGGAGAGGCGTGGCGTCCCCCCCAATAACTTTAAAGTATGGAAAACGGCATAAAACCTGTAGAATAATACATATATTTTGATTTGCATTTGACTAAGTTATTTTATTATAATTAGTGGTTTTAGTGAATCTGGAGGAATGTTTTTTGAGGAGGGGCCCCACCACAAATTTTTTGCTAGCAGTCCCCGCAATACTTAAGTCTAGCCTCATCCCAAATGATCGATGATTGATTGAAGGATTGTTATTGATTTCGGGCGCGTCCTCTACTAGGGTCATTAGTCCCGTAAGCGTAATGCATGTTTTTCTCGTAGGTGGCAATGTTCTTCCCCCGCTGGATGGCGAGATCCAGCGCCGATCTACCGTCGGCTAGCGGGGTTTCCCAATAAGGTATATCCCATCGGCACCGCCTCAGCCGGGAAAAGCTCTAAGCTCCCGACCGGTTTCCCGACATGTGTGGTTGTGTAGTGCAAGTTAAAGTAAGTGTGAGTAAGGGTAGAGGAAAGGACGAGGAAGAGCTAGGAAAGGTCGCGCGCGGTCCGCAGCCCATTTGTTAAGGTATTGCTCCGACATTCGCCTGGTGTTGATCGGAGAAACCACGGAAAACTACCGATCAGAGCAACCTACCAGATGATCGAATTATCACAGGAATAACGAGAGAAGTTCTGAGAATGTCAACACGACAGGCCAGTAAATTTTAAAAAGCGCTTATATATAACGTAAAGTGAAGTGTCACAACGTCTCCCTTGGGCTAGCTCCCGACGATGCTCTAATACATTACACATACATTCAAGACAATACTCTAATACATTACACATACACCTAATACAATAATACATCCATCCAAGACGTGACTGGTTTCTAGACAATTGTCTCGCCTTTTCAGTTGACGCTTTTGAATCATTTTCTAATTATGCTACAAAACAAATTGTTTGCCGTGTGCCACAACAAGCATGTCACAGCTCTTTGGAATGTTTCTGATACTACATTTCAGGGAGTAGTGATTCGGAAATTTCGTTCAGGACGAAAATAAAAAAGTTAACGATTAGCGATGGCATGACTAAACCAGCGTTTTCATGTTTTAATAATACTAAATATGATGAATAGTAATCGCCATGTGACACGTGTTTCCCTAAAAGTAAGTCTGAACCCTAATGCAGCTGCACGAATAAACAATCTCATCTTTATCAATGCAAGATTTATTTTCCAATTACCAAGAAATCATTACTAAGGCACCTAGAAATGAATTAATTGCCCTAGTTAGGGACAAATTAATTCCGGGGACGTTTCCAATACACACACACGTCAATTCGCACCCAGCTGCACTTACGAATTTAGAACCAGCTCATTCGATCCACTGGCATATAGCTTATACATTATACGCTTGAGTCTCATCGGAAGCGATTTTAGATACAAGTTGAATAGATGAGTCTAACAACTTCCTGGATGAGAATTCTATAGACTAGTTACTCTGATCGATCATTTACGTGATTTTCTCCAATAGATTCCAGACGGATGCCGCAGCAGTACATTAAAGAACGCCACAGACAACGCGCTAACCTTCTTTCCGCATTCTGTCCCCAATGCCATCGTTACGGCCAGACAATGAGCTGATCCCTGATCGCTCATACGCAATGAGCTGCCTGAAGTCTGAAGAATTTGAATGTATCAATATGTTTAAGGAGTCCGGAGTATAAATAAATTATTTCAGCTTGTACTATGATTATACATGTTTTAACAATATACAACGACATTCTATGAAATAATTTGTACTTTTTTTATTTTTACTCCGGTTTTAAAAATATCAGTTAATGTAACTTTATAAAATTTTATACGAGTATGAATTATATTGGTTATCTAAAACCAATATTCTAGCTTCATGAATATTCTAGCATGTCTTTCAAAGAAACAACACTGCAGTAAATACATTCAAATATCGCATGCATGGTGTATCGGTTGGGGATTAAATAAAATACATCTTTTTTGTTTTCCTGCAGTTCGAAAAGAGAATACGCACGTGACGATGACATGTGAATGAATTTAAAAGCACATTCCGGTCTAAACTATGCGAGGACAGGTGTTTCGGAAGGAATGGAAATCAATGGGTGTCAGCGTTACATTTCAAATTTTGTCTCTTCTGGGAATAAAGCCTTGTATTATGTCTCTGTAGTATATTGTATACTAGCGTACCCGTGCGAGAACTCTCGCATGTTAAACCCCACCCTTTTCCCTATTTTATCATTTTCATATCAAGCTTATAATATATCTTGTTCTTCAAGACCCCTCTTTTCCTCCGTCACTTGTTCCATATGTCTCCTTCCAACTGATAACAATACAATACACCCTTCTCAATACTAACTATTCTTATTTAACGTTATTACCGAGCTGAGAGGTACACCCGTGTAATTCAATCGCGTAGAATATCAAGTAATTAATTTAATTTCACATACAGTTGCAGATTCTACAGGCTCAGAATATAGAATAGAACCGAGAAGGGCCGAACCAGCAAGAATGTAATAGAATGTTAAAGTAGATCTCATCCTATAGATTACGGTATGAGGAACATTTCTTTGAGGCCCTTGGTTTCAACATTTGAGTTGTTAAGGCTCTAAAACGCTTCGTTTAGGAGTTATTTAACGATATCTGCGACCGAGTGTTGCGTGTTGCATTTGACATGAATATTTAGATGCATTTTTGAAACAAATCCTTCATAATTTTAAAGTCAAACTGCAATTCGTCACATCTCCGAGAAATTCTGTTTCTTTAGATACATCATTTATAAAGGTTGGATGCGTGTGAGAGGCGCAAAAGTTATGTAAACTACTGAAATAATATAGGAGACGATTATATCGACTGTGGATAACTAAATGGCACATTGTAGACAAATTTAAGATAATCCTACTAGCATACCCGTCATATCGATTACTGCTTTTTTGTATTGTGAATCTGGCGTAATATATGAAACATCTTTGAAAATATTGGTCTTAACTCTGCGAAAGACATCCGATTCAAACAATCTTCGTCTTTCTCAAAAGAAATTGATGTTCCATAGGACTATTCAGACCAAAGCCCTTCATACCTGAAAGGCAATATTTTCTGACTCTCATTAAGGGTCGATGAGCCGAATTTTTCCTATTTGAAAGTAATAGTATCTGTAATGTGATAAAATTAGCGGTTTGTATATAGACAATAAACCATGAATACCGTAAGAAAAATGTCATTAAAGGTTTAGCTAAAATATTTCATTTTAAGAATACGCCAGAACATTTATTCTTAAAATGCTCTTATTGTAAAACAGCCGAATGTATAGTATTTGAATGTAATTCATCTCATGATTTCTTTTATTTATTTGACCATTATATTAGTACGTACATTATACGCGTACAAGAAAAATGTCATTAAAGAAAACTAGGATATTTAAGGCCTTCGCGGCTAAGCTCATTGATCAGCGTGTCCGCTTTCCATGACGCGGCCCCGGTTTCGATTTCCGGTAGGGCAAGATAATAATGTGCGTTTCCCTAGCAATGTCCTAGTAATTGTTACTGTGTAACGATGAGAAAACGCACTTCTCAGGTAGAGGAGACCAGAATACGGCGTGGGGATATCTTCGTACTAACCACACGAACCCCCTAACCCATGGCCACGAAGCCGGTACACTCCAAGTAGGCAATGGCCCGTACGCGGGCTGTCGCACCAAGTTGAGACAGACAGGACTTTTAGGACAATATCCTCACAGATACATTTGATAATTTCAGCGATGCCAATCTTCATTTATTCAAATAAAGAAATTTTACTTTTAGAGTATTAATGATGTGTAAAACCTCATAAAATATGGAAAGTTTCGTTGAAAAATCTAGGACAGTTTTTAAGAAAAAATCGTTTAAGCAGAAATATTTTGAGTTTTCGGAAAACTTCATTTGAAATCATTTTAAGCACTTTTACTCACAAATTCAATGATGTATACAAATTGTTGAAAATGTGCATATTAACGGTGTGAGAGAGATATAAAAAACATACATTTGTGATTTTTTTAAAAGAAAAGCATAAAGCAATATAAATTTTATGTTATCATAAACAGTGCAATTAACACTATCCGTTCGAAAAGCGTGAGAAAAAATGTGGAACTGTTTTTGAGAAAATGGCGTTTGAGCGTTTCTGAAAATGCGGAATTTGAAGCTCGTTTCCACAGAAAACGTTTAAGTTTTCAAGAAATTTTATATGAAATTATTTAAAGCACATGTACTCTTAAATGGATTAATGGAATCAAATCGCCGCTAATGTAAATATTAAGGACATGAGCGGCAAGTAAAAAAAATCATTTTGTACTTTCTGAAAAAACAAAAGAATAGAGCAATATATTTGTCATATAATAGAATATGAAATTTAGAACTATTACTACCGAAAGGTTAAAGAAAAAATGGGAGCCGTTATTGAGTGAATCTTGTTTTTAATGTTTCAAAATTATACAATATTGCGCGAAAACAACAAAAATTTACAACAAATATTCATGAACTTAATGAAATCACTAATTATGGATACCAAAATTCATGTGAAGGAAAAATCTGTATCTTCAATTGTGTAGTTGTAGAAAATCTAACTTTTGCAATTTTCGACAAGTCAGAGTTAATCGAGAAAATCGGACCTATACCACCATGATAAGCGTATTGTACACTATTCTTACAAGTAATTGAAAGAAAAAGCTTGGAGCTGTTTTTGAAAAAAAAAATGAAAACGTCCCTGGGGCTTCACGTAAAGTACCACCAAAATTTAAAGAATGTTTTTCAAATTCTCAAAGCGTCGGGCCAGATCGACCGGGAATACCCATTTTGAAAAAATCCTACATATAAATTAGGCGCTCGTGGACGGACAGAAAGACAGACGGAGAGGCAGTCGGACGGACGGACAGAGAGACGTTTGAAAGAAAAAAAACAACACTTTTTCGGTATCAAGGGACCCCAAAACATATATTTCCGTTGAAATCTCGAAATCGATTTTCCACAGCATTACATAACTTTCTCTATGTTACGTATACACTCCATATATACGTATATGAGGAAGTAAAAAGAAAAGAGTCCAGAATAATGATTCAAATTGTTTTATTTATTTAACGACAAAATTAAAAACTATGTGACGTGGTATGTGGGAGCAATATGTGCACGGTAACTGACTTAACGCATACACATATTAAGTTGAATTATGAATACAGATAGCATTGAGAAAGTTTGGCTAAAAAATTGCTTTGAAAATAGTAGCTCCTATATAATAAAAACTATTGGAAAAGGCAAATCAACTACAGATTTGGTTATTATATCTCATCGTGGTCTTAGTGAAGAAATCTTCTTACTACATGGAGAAGGAAAATTTAGACAATATTTCTCACTGAATTCTAGAAAATGTGGACAGATAGTTAAGCTACAATTACCTCCAGAAGTAAAAGAAAGGGCCCTTTCAGTTTTTGTCCAAAAAATCAAGGAATGTGGACGAAAAACCTGATCGAGATGGGGTTGAACCGGCCCACAAGAAAAAAAAATTCTTGTTTCAGACTCTTTAATCTTTTAGAATCATACATCAATATAGTAACTAATACTCAAAATATCATTGTTAAAATCAGAATTACTTCCCCTTTGAAGAAAGAATTCATTATCAACATCATGTATATTTTTTGTAATTGATAAATTCTTGATTATCTCCATCAGTCACCGGTATACATTCGGCTACCGACTCCTATTTGTTAAAAGATTGGAAATGTACATAAAGTAATCAGTCCAGCTTGTATGAGCAATTCGTACTGATGTGCAAATTGCGCGCATATAAGCACCGCACCGACGGAGTTTACGATCGACCTCCGTCTTCCTGCCGCAGAATTAACTTGATCGAGTCACGCAGTTGCCAGGAACAGCTTGGACGCCGTAACTGCTCGTTCAGAAACACATTCCCACACTCGCACCCACATCCACACCCACCCACGGGCAAGCACGCCAGGGAACAGAAGGCCAGTGTAGACAGAATAGAAACCTGTTTGCTCGCATAAATGTATTTGCACGTCGCCACACATATCGGTTGCACACGTACACAAGCGTCGCTGCACATCTGCCCCGCTCAAACATGCTCTCCCGCGTGTGTATGGAGCGTCTTAGCGCATTATCTAGAGATCACGCGCAGTTAAAGGTGGTCGCTCCTTTCCTAATTAATATGAATGGCGTAATTTCAGCTTACATTCGTTCTTAAATTAAAAAAGTCGTAGTGATGCGAGTAGTAAAAACTGTATCTGACATTATTTAAATCACATGTTTTCATAAATATAATAATGTAAAGAAATCGCCTCGAATGTAAATATTACGGACGTGAGAGACAAGTAAAAGAAATTACATTTTTGAAATTTTCGAAAAACCAAAAGAATAAAGGTATATTGCGTTATGACATCGTATAGGGTACATTTGCCACTACCCCAACCAAAAACTTAAAGCAAAAATTTGGAACCATTTTTGAGAAAATTTTGTTTTTGAAACATTTTAAAATTGCAAATATTTCACGCTCTATTGCACGAAAACTACTAACATTTTATTAATATGAATGGAGTAATTTCAGCTTACATTCATTCTTAAATTAAAAAAGTCGTAGTGATTCGAGTAGTAAAAACTATGATTTAAAACGAAATTTTTATTATACAGTGATATCTGTAGGAAAGGCCTCCGTTTGATTCATTAACAGCCAACCGACTGAATTTTCCTCATATGACACGTGTAAATATTCCCTCTTTTAATCGGTCATAGGATCCCGCGGGCAGTGGCCAGTCACATTTCGAAGGTTATTATGTCGATCAGATTAGACGGTCACAACTTTCTTACCAATTTGCGATTTTGACCCGTAATGCTACCAGAATCTGTGAACGATTCTGTTTATTCAGTATCTCTTCCTGTTTTGAGACTCAATGCCATATCATGTAGATCAGTGATATTAATAGTTGCCCATCTAGCAGTGTTGTTAATTTCTTTTTCTGATAACAATAAATGATTTTCATGGATGCTCTGAACCTATCGTATGTCAAATGTTTTATTAGACAAACCGCTTGGCGTTTGTTCTTTACAGGCTTTCGTGATCCAAGGACACCGCTTTAATTTAAACACAATATCATATTAATTTCCCAACGTAATACCATATACTCACATACGTATCACATAAATATTAGCTGGGTCATACACGTGAAGATTGTATAGGAAAGATGGAGAAGGAAGAAGAGGACAAGGAGAAGAAGACGAAAGAAGAAATAGAAAAAGAAAACAGAGAAGGAGAAACTAAAGAAAAACAAGAAGAGAGATTTTGACTTGGCACACTATGTGTTCTGTGTTTAGTAAACGAATCATTGATTCTGTGCATTTTCTGTGCTTTTTCTGTGTATTAAGTCCTAACAATTAGTAAATCTTTTAATTCGAATCATCTGAATATTCAATACAGGAAATGTATTTTCATTGCTCAATCCAGTACGTGAGTCTCATAAACGCAATGGAATACGCCACGCTTCATTCATCACCGAAATATTGTTTTGACGCACGCGCTATAGCGACACCGTTCGTCACAACAGGGCAGGCAAACAAACGTCTAATTTGGCCCAGGGCACGAGGCGTATTTAGCTACTTGAAAGCAGCACACGTTGGGCTCTACTTGGTCGCAGCTGTCACCGAGTGGCACGCGGAGGCAAGGGCCGCGCTGCGAACCGAACGTGAATGGGCGTCTTAAGTTACAAACCGGCGCCGCGTGGCGGAGAACTGGATCGGCAGGCAAGTACCGCGCGCCGGGGAAACGGGGGCCCACCGTCTGCTGCCGATGTATGTTTGTGTGCGTGTGCGTGTGCGTGTGTGTGTGTGTGTGTGTGTGTGTGTGTGTGTGTGTGTGTAGTGCCGGCTCTAGGAATGAGCAAGCAAGATAATCCTCGGAGTCCCGCAAGTCAAGGGGCCCGATGATGTTGGACTGATGGGAAAGGATTAATAAAAAATTGAGAAAGAAATTAAAACTCGAGAAAAATCGTTATCGTACTTTTATAAGTAGCGGTACACTAGTCTGATATTCCATATAATTTTCAATTAATATATTTATAGATAATTATATAGTGTTTCTTTAATAGATAATTATGGTTATTACGTATATGGTAGCGCTCTATGAAAAGAAAAGTGTCAGATAGTTTTGAAAAGTTGACAAAACAATGCTGTAATTGAACGTTTGTTAAATCTTAAACTTTTTTCCTCTTAGCACTAAAGATATTTTAATACATATTTTAGTAAAATTGTATGTATTATACAGGTATTGGCTGTGTTTTTTCATTGAAGTTTAGGGCTGAATATCTCGAATTGAAGTGGGGTGGGGAGCTAAGTTTCAGCATACATCAGCCGCGGGCCTAAAATTGTCTACTTTGTGAGTGTGTGTGTTTCCTTGCACTCACCCCGTTTAAAATAATGATTAGTTTCACTGCCATGTTGATTTTTTTCTATAATATAAAGAACACAACATAATCATAACACAATATTTCATGAATGGCTTCATAATAATTGGACAAAGAATACGATCAAAAGGTTGTGAAAAAATTATTTATTAGATTAATATTCTGTCTTTATTTGTACTATTATAATTGTCAATTATAACAAGTACATAGATATGTTATATATACATTCTTCCTATGAATTAAAGATATTAATATCTTATAAATTTATGCTGTTTATTTCCTTTCTAAAAGTACATTTTCAACGATTCGAAACTCTTTCTTTCTTCATACGATCAAGTTTTTGTTTTTTAAATGAATACTTTTCGAGAATTGCTGCCGATCTCACTAAGGGTTTTCAGCCACAAAATTCAAAAACAGACAGTTCACCCAAAATTTTAGACACAATGTTCGTTTCCGAAACTTCTTCCTATGAAATTCTCAAAATAATCGGTAAACTAAAAAATAAATATTCGTCCGGTTTAGATGAATTCCCGGATTCTTTGTTAAAGACTTGTGCGTATGCCATTATACACCCGTTAACTCACATATTTAATGCATCTTTATGCACTGGAACGTTTCCAGATATTTTCAAAACAGCTAAAATTAAGCCGCTTTTCAAAAAAGCCAACAAAAATGAAATTCAAAATTATCGGCCCATTTCTCTTCTATCAGTTTTTTCAAAAATATTAGAGAGACTTTTTACGTACGAATGGAAACCTTTCTCACTAAACACGACGCGCTTTCAGATTGCCAACATGGATTTAGAAAATCAAAATCAACGGAAACAGCTATATTTTCTTTTCTTAAAGATGTCGCCTCATCATTGGATCAAAACGAGGCACCTATTGAATTATTTTTAGATATCTCAAAAGCTTTTGACGTTATTGATCATGACATTTTACTTTCCAAATTACCTTCATATGGAATTCGTGGTATTGCTCTAGATTGGTTATGTTCGTACCTTAAACAACGATCTCAGAGAGTTGAAATACCTTACTGGAATGATGGAACATTACGTACGCACCTTTCCGACTCTTTGCCCATTGCATGTGGAGTTCCTCAAGGATGGATTTTAGGCCCTATTCTGTTCCTACTTTACGTAAACGATATGCCCTCGACGATTCGAAACGGAAGAACGGTTCTCTTTGCGGATGATACGAACATCCTTTGCAATAAAGAAACCGTAAATACTACAATATCAGATGTTTCAAATTGGTTCCGAAATAACAAATTAATAGTAAACAAAAAGAAAACGGTTTTAATGCAGTTTTCCATATCAAATAAACAATTCTGTGCTCCATTGAAAATGAACAGTGTACCATTGACTGATGTTAAGGCAACAAAATTTTTAGGTCTCTCAATTCAGTCAAACCTTAAATGGAACGTCCATTTAAATGAATTGAACACAAAATTAAGTTCATATGCTACGCGTTCAGAATTCTTGCAAATTCAGTCAGCCTTCATACTGCTCGTTGTGTATACTTGGCGAATGTTCATTCCCGCCTGAGATATGGCATAATTATTCTGGGGAAATACATCTTATAGCTCCCAGACTTTTAGATTACAAAAACGAATTGTACGAATAATAACCAAATCCCACCCACGTGATTCATGTAAGCCTCTCTTCATTAATCTAGGAATTCTACCATTACCGTGTCTTTTTATTTACGAATCAGTGGTTTTTGTAAAAATGACTTGCTTAAGGGCGGGAATATATTTTCAGAAAATGCCGAAGTCTATTACTATAACACTCGACGTAGAAATCATTCATCAGGTGACAGTATCAACAGCTCATTACAAAAAATTCACATACAATACATGTACATTATTTTACAACACTTTGCCAGATGACATGAAACGATTAAATTCAATAGAAAAGTTTAAATCCCAAGTGAAATAGTTTCTGCTGCATAACTGTTTCTATACTGAGACTATACTGAGCATCACAAGAAAAGTAACATTAATTGTAACAATGATACATTACCATTTGGACTGAAAAAATGTGTATAAACAACCTGTAACAACTATTGTACTACAGCCTCCGGGTCAATGACCCCCATCTCGATCAGGTTTTTCGTCCAGTTTCCCTGATCCATTGAGCAAATGCTGAGATGGCCCCTTGTTTTGCTTCTGGACATAAATGTAACTTCATTTTCTGTGCACGTCTTCTAGAATTCAGTGGGAAATACAATTATTCAAATTATCGTTTCCATGTTGTCGCGGCGGGAAGTAATAAGAGCCAAAATTTATTGCTTATTTATCTTTGAAAATAGATTTTATTACATGGGAGTTTTTTTGTTGTTTTTTTCTCCCTTTCAAAATTAAAAATTTATTGCTTATTTACCCTTGAAAATAGATTTTTTACATGGGAGTTTTTTTGTTTGTTTTTTCTCCCTTTCAAAATTCAAAATTTATTGCTTGTTTATCCTTGAAAATAGATTTTATTACATGGGAGTTTTTTGTTGTTTTTTCTCCCTTTCAAAAATTCAAAATTTAAGTAGTATATGACTTAGTGTAGGGATCACAGAATTTTGAAAATGTGCACACAATTCACTTTTCCCCATAGCACGTCATACGCGGTTTTTAACTGTTTTTTGACGTAAAATAAATAAATAAATAAATACTAGAAAGACACAGTATGAGATATAATCGACGAGTACAAAACATGGTTAAGGAAACTCATTTGGAACCATGTTCTGCAACCCGGGTGGACACAATATGTATTTACAATACAATAAGAACAAGAATTTGAACTAATTCTTACAAAAATTCTAGTATTATTAGATTGGTTTTGATTATTAGTTTCGCAGATTCATTTAAGGAAAGAATTATCAACTTCATGTATTTTTTTGTAATTGATAACATCTTTATTATCTCCATCAGTCACCTGGGTATATTCGGCTAAAACCCCCAGTCGACCCCTTGCCCATCACTGACCCCTTTAATATTTCATTGACCCCATGGAATCAATACCGATCCCCTTCAAAACCTCTGGTGTAGAGGGCACAGTGGAGCAGTGAACTGCAAAACGTATTAATTCCCAATTAAAGCAAGTTTACTATTCGATAATAAAACAAAACACTTTATCAAAAGATATTTATATACGACGATGGACCAGTATTATAAGTCCAGCCATGAAAATCAAATCTGTAGTTCGGTTGCCGATGCAGATAATTTTGCAATCACGCGAGGGCAAAACTTTCTAGTTTTCAAATGTTGGCATCTTTTTTTTCATCAGTCTGCTATGAGTAGTAAAAGTGTTGGGTAAGGAATCTGGAGCTCAAGAAAACGTAGGCAGATTATACTGTCCGGAGACAAACGTGCAACTAGTTAGAAAAATATTTTGCAGCATTTCTGCACAATAAGGCTTTTTTTGATGATGCGATTAAATTTGTTGCTTGAATTTTAATACGAAGCAGCCAATAATACCGAAAACTCGCAAAATTTCAACATAAAGGTCTGTGAAATTTAAAAATAGATAACTCGAGAATCTCATATTACTTTCTGAGACGATGAAGATAAGGTAAATCTTTATTTTCAGTAATGAAAAACATGACTAAATACTTTGTACTCCAGGACAAGAAAACCTATACCTTATTCTGCTTCAAATACTACTAAAAACATTTACACCATTAATATTGAAGGTTATATAATGAATAATATGGTTGAACAATTCTATATGTAGTTTTACACTTTCCTCTTTTTTAGACGAGAAAAAGGACTCAATCACATGTCCAAATCGTTGTGAAACGTTAAAATAGAGTGTTTTGTAATGTAATGTAATGTTTGTCTTATTAAATTTGGAAATAAATAAAAAACTTCTTACCACCCCTCCCTACTGGCGAACAATAAGCTGTGACACATCTGTCTTAGGAGGCGGTATGTGTCAATCGCTGCGTTGACGTGCAATACACCGCATGTGCACTATAACATAACCGCTTTCATTTTAACATGCTTTCAGTTATTTTCAATATTTGTCGCATTTTGGAACTCTCTTGGACGTATTATCATTCGTGAAATTAAATACCACTCGTGCTTTGGGAATTTTCAGATGAATCCCCGTCGAGGATTTCGCGACAATTTCCACAGCACTGCTGGTATTACCTATGACAAATAAATAAAAATCAGAAAGAGCAGGCAATGTGGTAAAAAGGAAAGAAGAAAGAGGGCGTTCCTTGAAGATGGGAAGGAACGCGAGCAGGGAAGCGAGGAAGAGCGGGGGTTAGACGAAAGACAGCACCCCTGCAGAGATGATTGCGCGGGTTTCTAGGAAAAAGTCAAAGGGGTCGTTAGACTGGCGTGGGGGAAGGAGGCTAGGGAATTGCATTGCAGGGGTCCACTTGCACCACGTGCTGCTAATTGACGCACGGTCCATGCTCTGGAACCTTGGGCATTTCCGCTCTTTTCCTACCTCCCCCACTCTACTCCCACTCGCTGGCTGCGATAGCTCAGCGAGAACACCGTTGCCACTCCATACCAGGCAAGTGACGGACCAGTACTGTAACAAATGGGCCACGGGCTTCGCGATAAATTTTCATCCTCATTCTTATCCCCCCAGGTTGCCCCTCCCACTTACATGCACTACACTACCATACAACGGATGACGAGAGGGAGCTTCAAGTTTCCCCTCACTAAGGCGTTCCGTAAGGAGGAGGTACATTAACACGAAGAAAACAGCGTAAGATGACGTGTAGGTCGGTGTCGAATCCCACGTTCTCACACCGCCACCTCCAGGGTTATAACATGAACTTAATTTACGGGACCGGGAGCGGTAGCTCAGTGCATCAACTGATCTGACTGCAGCGCCTCTGACCGGGAGGTCCTAGGTTCGAGTCATGACGGCGGCAGAATTTTGGACTCTAGCTTTTCAGCTCGGTCGAATTCAGCCGCTGTCTGGAGGAGAATTCTAGCGGCCGGCTGCTTTGATCGGTAGTTTTCCGTAGTTTCTCCGATTTTCCGTAGTTTCTCCGATCAACACCAGGCGAATGCCGGAGCAGTGCCCTATCAGACGGTCCACGGACCGCGCGCGATGTGTCCTTCCTCTTCCTTGTCCCATCCTCTCCCCTTACACACACACTTACACTAACATGCACTACACTAGCACATATTCCGGGAGACCGGTCGGGAGCTTAAGGGCTTGTCCCGGCTGGGGCGGTGCGCTGCTGGTGGGAGAGTCCTGGTTAGGGGGAAACCCCACTAGCTGACGGTAGGTCGGCGCCGGATCTCGCCATCCAGCGGGGGAAGATTACCTCCATCCGAGAAAAAACACGCACTACACTAACGGGACTAATGACCAAAGCAGTTGACGCGCGCGGAAACACGAAAAAATCAATCAATCAATCAATCAAAACTTACGGGACTAATTCACATAGTTGATACTCCTCGAATCAACACTTCCTCGGTTTCGACTCCCACTCATGCTTCCCATCCCCTAACTTCACTTCGTTTCCATTCCCGACAAGTTTTCTCAGCGTGGGAGCGAGTCAACTTTGCCACGCGTCAGTTTGAGTTGTGCGTCAGCGCGCGAGAGGCGCGGGGCGTTCAAATGAGAAATGCGACCGGCTGCTGGAGGGCCACGCATCTCTCCAAGGTCAACAAGCGTCAAGCGATGGATACTACAGTTCCTTCAGATTGAATTGGAAACAACACAGACACCAAAATAATTCAAACTAAAAACAAACTTCACCAACTAAAATCACTAATTAATAGGAATAAATACCTTCCATACAAAACAGCAACAATTCTCTACAAAACAATAATCAGACCGACTCTTCTTCATGTCTGTCCAGTATGGATTAATGCTGCAAAAACAAACATCAACAAAATTCAAATAGTACAGAACCAATCCCTACGTACCATCACTAATGCACCCTGGTTCATATCAAATCATCAATTACATAATGAATTCAACCTCGACCTCATCATTAACCACTTTACTTACCTATCCCATCAGTTCTTCTCTAATATTCACCATATTCAATCATTATCCTCGTTCAACCTCTGTAAAAACCCAACTCATCCCACTCGCATCAAAAATAAATATCCATTCCACATATATTGTAAATTATTTTCAGACCTAGATTAATATGGTTTCTTCAACCACTGTATTAGAGTTAAGTTAGGTTAAGTGTTGTAAGTTAAGCCATCGCTGCATATGTATAGTTTTATAGGAACTGATCTATGTATAAAAACAATCTAATAATAAAACATAATTAAAAAAACAAAAAACTACAGTTCCTGATGCGAACCCCTGTATTAGATTTGAATTTCCTGGTCGTCCAGATCGTTCACGCATTTACTGACGAATGCCGGGCCACGTTAAATGCAGAATGAAAAATGCTATCTTTCTTGATTACTGCGTAAGATCGTGGTGTGTAATTGATGTACGATTCTGCAAATTATAGCAATAGTCATAGTTGACTGAATGATTATTATTTGTAAATAATAAAAAAAGCTTTTGTTGGTATAATATTAAGGCTGTGAAGAATATGCTACAATTTAATCAGAGATGTGACGAAATGTGTTTTCCAGAGCGCTGTTATTTGTCTTTGTGAACACAACTTCATAAATATCAGAGAACACGTCACCCACAATTTATTACGTTACAGACTTATTTATTTTGTTTTCATGTTTGGAACGGTAAAATTACTTTCTCATAAAGTGTACAGCAGAAAGTATGTTAAATGAGTTCAATTCAATGGATATATTTTATACATTTAATATACTGAAGAAGGCTACAACAAAGTAAATTTAAAAATTATTTTTACCACAGTGACATCATTGGATATTATGGAAAATTTGCATATATTCGTAGTATTTCGTAGAGATTTCGTGGATGTAAAAGTAATTCAATGCAAAGTAACAGCAACATTTCAAAGCACTCAACCTCTTCATCGGGTACGACAAAGGGCAACAATTGGACTTGCAAAGAAATTGCATGGAATATGAAAGAGTTCTCTAACAACATTTTTTTACGAAGGTCGCCGCCCGCGGCCAGTGACGATACTCGCCAAAGGACGAACTACCCAGTAACCGAGAGGAAAACAGACTCGGGAACTACATAGTGAGAGATAGAGATAGCAGCGGAGGAGGAGAAAGGCAGAGAGAGGGAGAGAGAGACAAAAGAAAAAAGCCAGTGGTCGCCCGAGAAGCCAGCAATAGAGCGCCGTCAAATGAACACGAGATAATGGGACGCCCCCGCAGATGCCGCTTTGTCGCTTCCCCCCCCTGCACGCAGTTCCCTGCTCGCCGGACGCCGCCGCCCCCGACGCCACCCTTCCCCCCGCTCTGTCCGCCTCTCAGAGGGCCTGCTCTCTTTCTCACGCTGCATTGGACGTTCTTTGACGAGAGAACTGCCCTCACTCCAACACGCTTCTCTCTGTACATCTCCATTTCTTCCTCTCTCTTCCCCGTCCACACCTCCCACTCTCCCAATGTCCACATCCCACTCTCCCCATCTCCACCTCCCACTCTCCCCTTCTCCACCTCACTCTTCCCATCTCCACCTCCCACTCTACCCATCTCCACCTCCCACTCTACCCATCTCCACCTCCCACTCTACCCATCTCCACCTCCCACTCTACCCATCTCCACCTCCCACTCTACCCATCTCCACCTCCCACTCTACACATCTCCACCTCCCACTCTACCCATCACCACCTCCCACTCTACACATCTCCACCTCCACTCTACCCATCTCCACCTCCCACTCTACCCATCTCCACCTCCCACTCACCCCATCTCCACCTCCCACTCTCCCCATCTCCACCTCCGCCTCTCCCCGTCTCCCTCTCTCCGTCCCCACACCCTCCCCTTTCTTCTATTACTTCTTAACTCTCTCCATTTCTTCTTTCCATTTCGGTTTTTTTTCTGGTCTTTGTGTCTGTCACTATCGTCGGCGTCCGTTCTCGTCATGCGTTTTCGAACTTCGCTTCGCCTTCCGTTCCTGCTTCACCCTTTATCTCGTCCCAGTCTTCTGGCCCCGACCTCCATCTTGTCATTCTCACTTCTCTATACTCCGTTCTGTACCAGTGTCCCTCACACTCGAGATACTTTTAGTTCCTAATTCCCTCCCTAACCCCGTTCTCCTAAACATTCATCCTCGATTTCCATCTTCGTCGGACGTCGTTCATTCAGTTCTTTATGCACCACGACTAACCTACACTACCCCATCGCTACGGCCGATTTTGCCATTTTTTTGACCTCCCAAACATCGCTATTGCACTGTTTAACATACCACCGTCGTCTTTTCCAACGTTGAAGCTTTCCATTAGATCCTCAAGTTACGCTTTTCTCTTTGATCATGGATGTACTGCAGGCAGACACGTCACCGTGAATTCATTCACATCGACTGCGGAAATCACCAAAACC
Organism: Teleogryllus occipitalis; assembly: GCA_011170035.1. Taxonomy (NCBI): domain Eukaryota; kingdom Metazoa; phylum Arthropoda; class Insecta; order Orthoptera; family Gryllidae; genus Teleogryllus; species Teleogryllus occipitalis. The sequence goes on from BLKR01000717.1 coordinate 375,833, forward strand.
CCAAACCTAATCTTCTCTGGTAAAATCGCACTCACTTTACACACCACCACCACTAATACTTCCAGTTAGTTACGGGACGTACAATTACCACTGCGTTTATCAGAGTATTGTCTTGGCTACCGTCGTCACCACTGCTCTTTCTGCTCCCGCTCCTAGAGCTGTTATAATCAAAAGGGCGTCGTGGTCGCACATGAATGCACACACTCTCACACAAACAAGCACAAACATTCACATACATATTGCACATTCACATACGTACCAACACATGCACGCACAAACACAATCTCCCGCTGAGCGCCCCCGTTCGTGTTGTTCTCGCACGCTATACGTTTCCGGCACCACACAGCCACCGGCGCCTCTTGTCCCGATGTGAATTCCCGTCTCCAACATCCCTGGTCTCACCTCGGTCTAACGCACAGTCTGATGCCTTGTTGTGGTTCATTCAATCCATTCGTATGCCGCAGTTGACAGTAGCATGCCACAACTACAGCCATTGTTGGTATTGCTCCAAACTCCGTCGAGTTTTTTTGGTTGTTTCCTTTGATCTATCGAAAATGTGCAGAGGTTGCTAATGTTTTGTTATTGGAGAATGGTAAACGCTTTTCTCAGCAAATACTGAATTCTACTTTTTGAGCTAAATAAGAATGTGTTTTCAATGTTATTGAAGTTCAATAACGCTTAAATATTCCCTCTGACTGGCTCTTCGTCTATTCGTCTCTATCATTGTTTATAAAATAGTTTTTCTACAATAGCCCATACTTTCTCGAACTTTTAACAACTTTTGCAGTTAACGAAATTTCAGAGAAATCAACGAAAGCCATTTCCATTTTCGTATTTCACACTATCAGAGAAAACATGCCAACAAAACATTTACAGCCATGTTTGAAATTTTTTTATAAAATTGCATTTATTACGCGAAACTACTAATATTTTTAAAAAAATGTATTGTTCATGATCTTATTAGAGATATGTTTTTGATGAACTGTTTTTATTAAAAAATCTATATCTACACTATTGTAGTTACATTTACATACATTTATTTGAACTGCAATTGGGTATGACCCGGTGGCAGTTAAATAATAATAATAATAATAATAATAATAATAATAATAATAATAATAATAATAATAATAATAATAAAGGAGTATAGTACAAGCCGAGGATGCAATAATCATATTATCACTAATATTAAGTATTATAACAATTATTTCAACTCTGTTATGATATCCAATAATTATATGTTGGTAATGCTAAAATTTAATACAAGCCACATCAATATTGGCTAAATCAGATTTTTTTTAATTCATTGATGGCGTTCACTAAACTTCACTTCACTGCACTGCACTGCACTTCACTGCACTGCACTGCACTGCACTGCACTGCACTGCACTGCACTGCACTTCACTACACTACACTGTTTTGCTTTGAATTACACTGACCTTCACCGCACTCTACAGCGCTTCACAGCACTTACTCATTTAATATCTATTACTCTTATCTTGTTCTAACTTATTTCTAATACTTTGGACACTTAAAGGAAAAGCTTTGAAAATTGCTGCGGGTAAACTGTTCCAATCTCTAATTGTTCTGTTACAAAAGGAAAATTTCCCAAGATCTGTATTTTGTTTCCTTGTTCGAATTTTGTGGGAGTGATCGCCTCGGCCGAAATAATTTGTTTGTTCTAGTCTAACCTGAATTTCCTTCCAAGCTGGGTAACCTACGTACGATTTATAAAGACCGCAAAGCCTCGCACTTCTCGTTTCTAGAGGTTCCCATGACTTTTTTATTGCATTAGTTCTATAGGTAAACTAATTCGCTTTCCTTTGTATTCTATCTAGATTTTTCCGATGAAACTTTCTTTATGGGTACTAACATACCACTCCGTATTCCATGAGAGGGCGAACCAGCGAAAGATTTGCTAATTCTTTGGCGTTTGCAGAACTTTTCTTTAGAATTCGCATTACAAAATGCAAGGACTTCCACGTTTTTCTTACTACCTGATTTATATGCTTCTCCAACCCTAATTTACTATCTAGATGAATGCCTAAATGTTTGCATGATGAGACTCTTGGCGTGATGACCTCAGTTAAACCATAGTCTAGTTCCTCATAATTTCGTCCCCGTCCGAACGTTATTGTTTTGCTTTTCGATCCGTTAATTCACATGTCATTTTTTCAGCCCAATCAATAAATGTTCTAAATCCTGCTGTAATATTTGTTCGTCAGCGCTACCTTCGATTTTTCGGTATATAAAACAATCGTTTGCAAATAAACGCACCTTTGATAATATGTTAACATGGACATCATTTACGTACGCTAAGAAAAGTAATGGCCCTAAAACACTCCCTGTGGAACCCCTGAAGTAACAATACCCGTAGTCGAAAACTGAGGACCAATTCGAACTTTTTGTTTCCTGCCTCTGAGAAATTAGCTTATCCACTTCACAAATCTAGCATCAACTCCTGAATTTAATACTTTCCTGATAAGTAGATTATGCGGTACTACGTCGAATGCTTTCGCAAAGTCGATTACGATCGCATCCACCCTCCCACCCGCGCCAATTTCGTCAGCTAGATCTTGAAAAAGAGAAACAATTTGACTTTCGCACGAATATTTACTTCTAAACCCATGCTGTCCGTGAAAAATCCAGTTCGCTTTTTCCAATTCGCGGCGAATGTACTCCGCTCCATTATTAAATTGTAAATGTTCCATTATTTTGCATACTACTGATGTGAGAGATACTGGTCTATAATTACATACTTTCGTTTTATCACCATAATTTGAAAGACAAAAAAATAATATTTTTTTTTTGAAAATTCAGAGAATTCAATGAATCTGCGCCATTTTGTGCGTAAGCGTGTTTTAAGCATAAGTGTACTTTGCTCAATTTGAGGAATGTTTTTTAATAAATATTTGGGAGCCCTTTTGAGAACATTTTGAAAATATCGTTGAAAATTGTCGTCTTGCAAAGTACTCCCAAATATCAAAATACCTATTTCAAATGGAATCAACCATATCGATCAGAAAATATGAATTTTGGTGAAAATTTTACGGAAGATTTAGCTTAATGATTAAAATCACCTGTGAATACAATATCAAATTTTGCTACTTCAAATAATGTTTAATCATTCAAATGATTTATATTTCTTCTAGTGGGATACTTGGCAAGTGGTTAGCACAACGCTTCATATCACTTTATTTCACTACCTAGAGTTTCAAACAGTCTTCTAGTTGTCTCAGAAATTTAGTTACGTTGAAATTGTTTCAGGGGGTACGTGCGGCAAATACAACAGAACGCAAATGAGCCCTGAGAAACTCCTGTGGTTTATCAAGGCTTACACACAGCAAAGGGATACACATTTTATTCATCACGCCCAAAATTACAATTTACTTCAAAAGGGCGTTAATAACATCACTCCTGTCTTGATTTAAATATTTTATCTCTAAAGCTTGTTAAATTTCACCCCCAGCGACGTATAAACTAGATGCCAACTAAATTTTCCTCGCTTCCCCTAAGGCTCTTACGTTCCCGCAAAGGCGCCCGCGACCCCTAGTTCAAGAAGCTCTGCCCTAGACTTGCAGTGTTTGCTTAAGCATAAATTAGGCGGCGCGCAGACTGCCTCTAGCCGGTTTCCGTCACCCACGTCTCGCCGCAGTTTCTCGCGTTTCGCTGCCTCCCTCAGCAGCGCTTCAACGCCGCTTCACACATCCACCACCACACTCTCCTCGCCCGCGTCCCTCGTGAGCCTTCCACGGGCCTCCCACTCTCTTGGAACCGCCGTTCGCAGAGGCTCCTTCCCTACTCTAACAGGCTTTGGTGGCCCGGGACATCGACTGATGTCACTGAAGTGCCTCTGACCAGGAGGTCCTACGTTCGAGTCCCGACGATGGCAGGGTTTTCGATACTTGTTAGACAGCTACGTCGAATTCAGGCACTGTTTGGAGGAGAATTCTAGAGGTCGGCAGCTCTGATCGGTAGTTTTCCGTGGTTTTTCTTAACACCAGGCGGAGCAGTTTCCTAATAAACGGGCCACGAGCGCGTGCGATTTTTCCTTCCTCCTTGTCCTTTTCTCATCCTTTACTTACACGCATTACATTACAACACACGCTGGGAGACCCGTCGGGAGCTGAGAGCATGCTCCGGCTGGGCCTCCACCACCGCCATAGCCTCCACTACCGCCCACGCCCCCATCGCCGCCCACGCCTCTACCACCGCCCGAGACCGTCCCCGCCATCATCACCGTTTCCGTTCCAGCCCCGTCTCCCGTCCCACTTCTCGTCCCACGCCTCCGTCTCCTTCTCCGCGTCCGCCTCCGCTTCTCGTCTCGCAACGGCGGCAGTCTCCTCGCACCAGCTACGCTTGTCGTTTCCGCGGGGTCTGGAATTGATTGTGGCGTTAAGGTTTATGGATGCTGACGCGAAGGGGTGTCCCAGCTGCTATATTCGGGGAATGCTCACTTCGATGAAATGAGAGTGTATTTCCCTTTAATCATTATTCAGATATATCTTTCTTTTTGTAACGTTTAAGCGCCGTAAATCTCTAACATTGGGTTTCAATAACGTAAATTAACGTGCATTTGACTATGTAAAAGGTACAAAATTGCTACAATTTATTGAATGTTATTGAATAACACAAATCGTGAGAAAATCCTGCAACTGCCGAGAGACAAAACATTAATATTTTGTTTTCGACATTTCTTCAAGATCCTGTACTACTCTCAATTTTATTTTGATATATTCCCGTATACATACGCATTTCTTTATAATAAAACTATGTATCGCCACAAAGTCAATAATATTTCCTTTTTTGTTTCAGAGCTCTAAACGACTACGGAAGTTCTTCACTCCGATACTACGCTCAAAATTCATCTCCATAGCATTCTACAATTTCATTATCCTCATCAACATGTAAGTGTAAACATTGCTTTAACTAACCGTCATCTCTTCAGCGTACTTAGACTCAAGAAACCAATTCAAACATATTAAATGTACTACTTTGAAAAAAATTATGATTTTTAAAATTAATGTACTCTAAATTAAATTTTCTATATAGATAATGCTTCTAATTCATTAATGCTTTGATATTTGTACATCCTAGAACACTTAAAAAGTTGAAATTACGTATGGTTCGAAAAAGCTGCGAAACGTTTTTTTCTGTTATCTAAATCCTATATTGCATATTATAAAATTATTCTTGTGATTATTCTTGTACTACATGAAACACACAACTTTCATATAACATTTCCGACCTGATAATAATTCGACATTGAACACACGAAACACCACAGTTACAACGCCCTGAAACTATGAGTTCCAAACGTTTCGTTGGAAAACAAGAGTAAAGAAGGCAAGAGAGAAAAAAGATAACCCTAGTTCTCAAAGTAATTTGGAAAACGCCTGAGAGACTCGCCCGCGTGATACATCTCCGGTCCGATCGCCAGGCTGAGGGAAGCTCCAGCCACCCAGGCACCCCGCCTCCTCCCCATCGCCAACCACGTCCCCGCCTACATTCGCCACAACCTCAACCGTTCCCGTCCCCGTCCTTTGTTCCCGACCGCGTCCTCGCTGATTTGTGTCCTCCTATTGCCCCGCTGCTCGTCTTAGCCTGCATCTCCCTCCACACCCTCCACCATGCCTCCAACCGCTGCACTACCATCGACACAGCGCCCACTCATGCCCCTAGATCGTACGGTCACATTTCCCTTCCGTCACAGATACTCGACCTTGCCCGCGCTATCCATCCTCATTGTCCCACCATGCCTCGTGTACCCATCAGCTTTCGAACAACTCTGCATCCAACATCAAAATCCAATTTCATCCGATGCCCTTGCACGGCGCTCTTCTCGCACACCTAGTACAAGATAGCCGATGACTTCCGACGTCGGTCCCCGCCTCCTATCCTCACCCCCAATCCCTCACCCCCGACCCCAGCGTGCGATCCCCGCCTCGGATCCCCGCCTCGGATCCCCGCCTCGGATCCCTTTTGCCAATCGTTTCTGTCCATCCCAGACGCCGTCCACGAATTCAGCCACCACCGCCCGCCCGCATGCGTTCGTCCATGTCCCCGCGGCCTGCGCCCGCGGTCGCCTTAGTGCCACGCCCCCTGGCGGCGGCGCCGCGCAGCCGCGACCGCCTCATCCTTCACGTCGCGCGCGATTCTTTCGCAGACGCTTCGCGGAGCAGCGCGCGGAAACAGGGGGTGGCCGGTGGGTGGGGAGGCGACTGATGGCTGCGGCGGCGGAGCGGGACAGGCTAAGAGCAAGACCCGGCACACGCCACTCCATAGAAAAATGTGTTCTCATAGGAGGGACGAAGATTCAACCGCCCTCGTTTCTTCTTTCTAGCAATGAAAACAATCTATAGAACGTTGAATGGATCACGCCTGTTTGGCTTTAATACATGTTTTATGTTTAATTATTTAGATGGTTCTGTTTGTATTGCTTGTTTTATCGGACAATTCAGTGGCATGTTTAAATGTTAGCTAAATGAATATCCTATAGCAGGAAACAACGAACGTAACACTCATCAATAAATTCGGCGTGCCAGAGAAACATCTGTAGAGAGAGGGAGTAGAGTTTACTTCGCATAAGTCAAATTTGTAGTGTTTAATAATGAATTGTAATCTGACTGAAATAGAAACGATACTGACAAAATGAATTTAATGCAAGTATTAATGGTATCTTATATTCAGAGATTAAGATGAGAATCGATGATGAATGATTAATTTAAAGTTGATGTAATAAACGAGTCAGTACACTGTGCCTTTTGAAGTCAGTATTCTTTAAATGGAATGTTTAGATAGTGATAAAAGAAATTACACTTATACTTCGTGAAACAAATAACCAACATATCTACATTCAAAATTATCATAGCTACTTAGCATCGTTTGCAGCCAGAGAAAAGGGGTCCTTAAGTGGGTCCGACCATTCAACAAACCCGTAACTGCAGAACCGCTTTGGAGCAGTTATACGTATAAAGTTGTCAGGGGCGCTCGCCACTAATCTCAACTCTCAACTCGCTCCATTCCGCCAGCCTCGAGTTGAGCGTTGGCGGGGTGGGGCGGGGCGGGACGGGGAGTGGCGCGGTGGAGCGGGATGGGACGGGCGGGACGGGGAGTGGCGCGGTGGAGCGGGATGGGATGGGCGGGACGGGGGCAGGACGAGCGGGGCGGACCGGGGCGGGCGGGGCGGGGCGGAGCGGAGCGGGGCGGGAGGCGGAGCGGGGCGGGGCGGGGTGGGGCGGGGGCGGGCGGGGCGGGGCGGGGCGGGGCGTGACGGACAGGGGCGTGGCAGGGGGAGCGGGGCGAGGCGGGGCGGGGCGGGGCGGGGCGGGGCGGGGCGGGGCGGGGCGGGGCGGGGCGGGGCGGGGTGGGACAGGGCCGGGCGGTGGCGGGGGGGGGGGTAGAAGAACGGGAAGGGAAGGGGTGAGGCGGCGCAAAGCGGCCGTTTCCAACACACCCTCCCGCATTAGGCGCGATGCCCTAATGCGCGGCCCGGGGGGACCAGTAAACGCGAGGTACAAAGGCCCCGGGCCCCAAATGGCGAGAGCAAGGGTAGGCAAGGGCAGCGCGTTATTCACGCGTTGCGTCCGTACACGGCGCCCGCTATTAGTTGCATTGTCATTGGCTAATCACTACAACGGGGGACTTGCGTGGAAGTTCTAAGTAAGATCGAGTAGCCCCTTAGGGGCGTTAGTTACGCCATTGATTCGAGGAATCACGGGGCCGTCACGACACGGCATGCGATTAAATCTAAGGCGTTAGCTTTCTTATTCAACCTCTCTCCTGTCTCAACGTCTTTTTACTTTTCTCCCTTTTAAGTGGGGAAAATAATAATAACAATAATAATAATAATAATAATAATAATAATAATAATAATAATAATAATAATAATAATAATAATAATAATAATAGTAAGAAGAAGATATGAATTCAAAAGGTAATAGCGAATATTTGTTTTCTGCCGGTGTCATTTGTTATTGGTACAAGCAAAAGTTAAGTTACACGCTATTTTAGCAAGTCTCATAACAAATAATTATCAAATGTACCATAATACACTAGTTGGGAGACTTGCATGAGTGAGTATTTACTGTTTCCGGGCGCGTCAACTAGTTGGCTCGTTAGTACCGTAAGTGTAGAGCATTTTATATGTAGTTCAGTAGGGCATGGAGAACAAAACAGATTTCAGATTTCAAACTAGCTTATCAAACACATTAAGAATCAGTACAAATATCTCATGGAACTGACTTTTTGATACAAAAATTGTTGATCAGTGTATTATTTTTGTCAGGTGACAAACTACAGCATTGTGTTCCTTTCAGTGATGATCTTGTCTGTTTTCGACATTCATCACAATTAAAATTAAATTATCGAGATTATTTTACAACCAAAATGTAACTGTTTAGAGAAACTGTTACGATTTCCATTTAAAAATTTGGTTCAGTTTACATAAGAAGAGTACCAAGGGGAAAATGAAAAACAAAAAATCATCTCTATTTAGATATGATGTTGAATGTTTTACGTGCCAAAGAGACGAAATAAATGCTACAGTCACTTCTCAGTAAAGCGTATTGAAAAGAAGGCAATACTACGAAACTACAAAAATATTTTATCTCTGATATTCCGTGCACATCATTACTGGAGGGCGTGTGGCGGAGAGGAAAGAAGGCGGGGCTGTGAACGCGCCCGCAACATGCATGTCCAAGTAGTCGTTTTCCGGCCGAGTGGCTGCGGCGTGGGCGATGCGGCGTGGGCGATGCGGCCGGCGGCGGCGGAGGCTGCGGGCGCTGCCGAGAGTGCAGTGCAGTCGAGTGGCGCGTTGGGGCGGTGGAGCAGTCAGGGGAATCGGGGCGGTGGGAAGGGTGGTTGGAGGCGGGAGTGATGAGGATGTGTGTGGGCGGGTGGCAGTGGTGAGGGGGGGCGGAGGCTGAGGTGGCAGTCGCGGGGGGCCGGGGCGGGGCGGTAGTCAGCGCAGGTGTTGGGAGAGGTGGAGGCGGTGAGGAAGGGGAGGGGGAGTTTGGGTGGTAGCGGTGGGAGTGGCAGCGTCGGATGAGTCAGCGGCGGGAACGGAGGCGAAGGGGGTGGTGATGTGGCAGCTATGGAGGCGGGGGCTGTTGGGTGGAGGTGGGAGCTGCGGGGCGGCAGACACGACGGCGGTGGCAGTGACGGTTGCTGCGGTGGTAGGGAATTCGGGGGAGATGGCGGGGGACGGAGGTCATGGAGGGTGACGGGGCGACAGCGGTGGAGGTGGGGCTTGTGGGGCGGAGTGGGAGCTGCGGGGCAGGCACGACCACGATAACAGAGTCGGTGGCGGGGAAGTTAGGGAAGGAGAAAGAGTAGCGGCAACTGCGCGGGCGGCAGGGGCGACGAGGGCAATGGAGCGGCGGAGCGGGCGAGGCCGTCCGGGGCGGGAGATCGCTCATGCGAGCGCCACGAAAAAAGCCCCGCGGCGCGCGAAAAGGGGCGGGGCGGGACGGGGACGAGGGAGAGCGCGGGGACGCGAGTTGAAGGGCGCAACGGCCTAACTTGTGGCGCCGAGGGGGCGAGAACTCAGAGGAACAAGGGAAGGGGAAAAGAAGAAGAGTGGAGGCGAAAATGAGTGCGGATTCTCACAGAAGACAGGACACAGAGAGGTAGTGGGAGGGGTAGAGAGGAGAGAGAAGGGAAAGAGAGAGGGGAGATGAAGGATCGAGACAAACTTTACATTTCAGTTTTCACATAGCTATCAACTAAAAGGTGTACATTTTTCCTCGCACATCAAAATGAATACGTTATTTGGCAATTATATTCAAAAGAGGAAAGTATACGAGAACAACTTCCCCCCTTCCGTCCACTTAGAATCCGAAACTGGTGAGACTGGAGTGCGGATTGGGAGCGAAGGCGTCGGCGGGAGAAGTGGACCCATGGGCAACGGAGTGGAAGAGCCCACGTCGAAGTTCGGAAATGACGCGTCCCGCGATATGGAAATTCCGGCATATCGCCTGCATCGGCTGGTCGCCTTCCTGGTCTTGCCAGGGACACTGACGAGGAGATACGTATCGCAATGACGCAAATCAGAGAGTTAGATGAAGTATCGTTAGAAAAAGAGAGAGAAAGAAATAGAGAAGAAAGCAAAGATGAGAAATGGAAAGAGTAAAGAAAAAGAGTAGAATAGAGACATGAATGTATATATTACTGTGTGTATGCATGTATGTCTCCTCATATGTCAAGTATATGAGAGTTTCCTTCGTTTTCATCCATGAATTTGGTAGAGTATGATGCATTATTTAGTTTTGAAGTTTCCCTATATTGTGTCTATTTATACTTCAAGTACGTCTATCTGATAATGATGACATTATGATTATTAAAATTAGTAATTCCATAAATTCATTGCGAACAGATTACGAAAGAGAAGGATTGTCTCAGTTCTGTCAGAGCTGTTCTGACAGAATCTGGATTACCTGTTGTTGCGCGGTTGTACACTGTTGAAACAGAAATATTATTTGGATTAGTTACATTAGTTACACACATGCAGTAAGTTCAGCAGTTACTGTTAATTTAATGTGCGACACACATGAAGAATCTTCCACATCGGATCTCTGGCCAAAGACTTTAACACAGATCTTTACAGTAATAATTGCCACATTATTTATAGTTACAGTTAAATTTGTACATTTGTCAACTATTCAAGTGTAGCATAAATGTCATCCAACGCAGAATTAAAAGTTCATTATACAAATAAAAGATGCAACAAATAAAAGATGGTTGATGTTCGTAAACGAAGGCGATAGCCACGATTTGTAACCAACCTAGCCTGTTACTCGTGTTTTCTCCCGGGTGTCGTTCAAAACTTTTCGTAATACCACCTTTTTAAGAAAAAAATATTATAAATAGGATATACCTTTTACTGGAATAAGAATGCTCATCCGCCACCTTAGCTCATACTCATTTTTCATTGTTTGTAATGGACGGTGCATTACTAAATTCTAAATGGCCGCCGGCCCTTGCTAGTGGCTTTTCGTTCCTGTTTCGTTGCGTTTAGTTAATAATAACAGTTTAGCATTACGAAAAAATGTATATACATATTGAAGGAAACTGTTAAAATATTACTATTGCCTGTGCGCTTTTTAAGCCTGAAGTCAAGAGAATCTGCTTTATAGTTTTTTTTTCATTTCCTCGCTGCACACTTTGACTCTTACGCGGATAAAACTGCAATAATGCAGAGTACATGCTGAGTATATGCTTAAGGCTTCTGCTGAATAGAAAGTCTAGATATTTTTAGATATAAGTTCAAAAAGTCAAAAAAAATCATTCTAGATATTTAAAATGCAAGGATTGTTGTTTCTCTTTAATTTCGATTACAGATATTCAATATTGCTCAAATATTGTCAGGGACGATTATAACATTAATCCAGTGCCTTTCGCGGCTCTTCAAAGTACCGCGGCGGCACACCTGTTGAAAGCCCACGGTTTAGCCCACTAGCGTGCTGATCAGAGAGTGCTGTGCAATGAAAACCCGCTCCAGGGGACCAAAGCTGCAGCGGCGAATTCACGCCGTTGGAGGTGCTAGGGTACGCTGAATGGCGAACGAGGCGTGGAGTCGTCGGTGCGGGCATCAATAGACAGGTAATAGCGATGGGGTGGAGTGAGTGAGTGTGCGAGGTTTGATTCTGGGCGCGATAACGACTGAGCTCTTTAGTCCCATGCGTTTAGTGCATGTTTTATCCCGGGATGGGTCGGCGTTCCTCCCCCGCCATGCCGACCGCGATTCACACCGGTATGCGGGGTTTCCCCTTCCAGAGATCTCCGACATCGGGGAACTGATCTCGATGGGCAAGCCATTAGCTCCCGACTGATCTTCCCACATGTGTTGTTGTGTAGTGTATGTAAGTCTGTGTGTGTGTGTGTGTAAAGAAAAAAGACGGAAAGCGGTTGAGGAAGGAAAGATCGCGCGCGGCCCTTTCGTGGTCGGTAATTCGCCTGGTATTGATCGGGAAACCACTGAACACTTTGTAGTATCTAGCCAATGTCGAATATCCGCCACAATCGTGACAATCCAGTCAATGATGCTGCAGAGGAAACGCTGTTTCCTCTGAGCTATCGCAGCCTAGAGGTGGGGAGGCGGAGAGAGAGTGCAAAGCGGAAGAGTTGGCGCACAGAATGGGTTTCCGGCGCGTGTCCCAGTGGCACAAGCAGCGCACTGCGTACTGTGGGTGTCTTTCAAAACCCTGTGGGGCAAATTGTGGCGAAATAACTATACTGTTCACGTTCTATGAATACCTTAGAAGGTTTTCAGAACAGCAAAGCTACTCAGACTCTTAAAGATAACAAACGATTTCATTACTCTCTGGACCAGTAGTTTCTCAAGGGGTTATCGTGGAATAAGAGATTTCTGCGAAGGGCACATATCTATTTGTACATACTATATAATATATAAAATATTGAAATAAGTAAGAAATGCTTCACAGACTTCTCTAAATAAAGCTTGATGAAACTTCTCTTGGTTTCACGTTTGCTATCAACCAGTTAATCACATTAATTAACAAATTAGCATATTTGCATTTTGTGAAGTTTAATAGGTCCCTTGAAACCTCACTATTTGATTTGGTTTATTTTCGTGAAAAAGAGTAAAAAAATCTGTGTGACGTAGGAGGGGGAAGTAAAATCTACGCAAGTTTTTAGGAGCTCAGGAATTCCTATCTGACCATTTTACAATACAGAATTAAATGATGAAAAAATAGCAACAGAGTAATGATAGACACATTTGAAAACGAGGCATTTCTCGCTCCCGAATTATAGGCAATTTATTTGCATCGCCAAACAAACTACAGATTGTACTGTATTGTATTTTATTGCTAACAAAATAGCAACCCACCTATCTGGCTCTCGTCCTACCACAACTAGCAAAAGGAGATCTCAACCGAACGTGCGTATAGTAAAGTAGCGTATACTAACATTTATGCCCACAAGCAAAACAAGGGTCCATCTCAAAATTTGCTCAATGGATCGAGGGATTTGGACGAAAACCTGATCGTGAAGGGTCGGAAATGCAGAGGCCGTTGTTCAATGCTTGCAGAATGCGAATGGATATAGTTTGTATTTGAAATCCAGTTTAATCCCTCCTAAAATGCGGCGAGAACATTTCCAGTATATATCACACAATGCGTGAAACTGGGAAGACTTTTGTCTCTCTTGTAAAATCGCCGCAATTGGAATGAGGTGATTTTGATGGCAGACGCCTCATATATTCATGTATGTAAATATCTCTCGCGCTAAATTACTTACAGCTGAGTGCACCTTTTGGTTTTCAAATAGGGCATTTCCATGAAGCATAATTCTGTTGAATCGTATCACCGTTAGATCTGCATATAGTGAATTACTTCGAGATGTAATATGAATCATTGAAAACATGATCGAGACTTGGCTTGAAGAAATATACAACTCCTGAAAGTTTTGGATATGTAATTAAATATTAATTTGATAACTATTTACGATGTATCACAAAGAAACTAGTGAAAACCGACTAAAATTGAGATTCTAAGTCTGTAAGTAGAGTTTATATTGAAGATGAATTAAATTAATTGATTTGAAGTTAATATTTGAGAGTAATCAATAAAATTAAAACATTCACTACATTACAACCACAATATTTTTGTCTTAAAAGCGAATTCATCCCCTTTAATTCCGCGCAGTGTAGTTGTCAAATAAAGATCAAAGACTTCTCGAATGGATAGAAGAACCACGAGGGAGGGAACAAATTGACAGATAACAACAGTTTCTTTAATTAACATGACAGCGAAGGCCAAAACCGAATCATTGTCCGGTGATTTTATTACTTCCACTATTCCAAGAGACAGTGCCAGAAGTTCTCGCAGCTGCTAGCTGTATCTCGGAGTCGTAGGAGTCGAGTCGTGATGGTGACCAATTTTCGACACTCTCTAAATAGCTAGGCCGAAATTATCCGTTCTCAGAAGGAGAATTCTAGCTGTCAGTTCCTCTCATCTGTAGTTTTCTGTTGTTTCTGCGATCTATACCAGATGAATGATCCCACTAAGTGTGTGCTATCATTCCTTTCTTACCCTTGACCCCACCTCTCCCATTAGACATACATATACCCACAGCTTGCATACATTATACTATCACACGTGCCAAAATAGGAGGAAACTTAGAGATTGTCCCGGCTGTGGCAGTGTCCTGCAAACGGATATTCCAGGAAGCCCACTTGTAGTTTGGCACATGTTTAAGCGGCGGAAAACCATCCCAACATCCCGAAAACTACTATGTAGTTCCCGAGAACTACTCTAGTAGATGTACTACACATACAGGACTAGTGATCACAGAAATTGATGTACTGGGAAACACAAAATAATCAATAAATGGTATATATGGGTAACGGTACACTGAAAAATGGTGTACATGAAGATGGGACATAGATACATCTTGTTTCTATGAATAGTAATGAAGATGGAGAAGAAAATTCTGCCTACTTCAGGACTTATTTTAATTCATTTTCCCCATTTTGTTATTTCATTTATTTATTAGCAAAAAGTATTTTCTTGCGTCTACGCTAAAGCGTTTCATAGAACTTTAACGCGTTTAACAATTTAACATAACACCATAACATTTATAAAAATAATTAATTGGAACAAGAAATAAAACTAATATTAGAGAGATTACAATAATTTTATTCTTAAAGTACTATATAAACGATAATGTTTTTATTTGGAAGTGTATAAGAAGTAATTGGCATAAAATATTATAACCTCCATTCATTTGCTTCGTTGCAAACACATATTGGCGATTGACTAAGCTTGAAAGTGTGCGTTTTTGAAATCGAAGTTGCCGTATCCTACCATACAAAGGATTCTATGGCACCAATATAGAAAAACCACCGTCCGGAGTGTAACGTAGGACTTCCCGACGTTCGGGTCTCGTACAAAAGCAATCGCGGCCGCCCTGCGTGCTTTGCCCCGCCGCGTAACTCCGGCGGCCCATTGTGCGAGGGCGACAAACGCCGTGGGGCGAGGGCGGGGGGAGGGGCAGCCTTGCGACGAAGCGCCGCGACGAAAGCAACTCCTTATTTCACGGCGCGTGAGTGTCGGCGTCGGCGGCGTCGGCGGCGTCGGCGGCGTCGGCGGCGTCGGCGGCGTCGGCGGCGTCGGCGGCGTCGGCGGCACTGCGGCGCGAAGGCGCCAGGGCGCACTCGCGCGGCGGGGAGCGGCTCCGGCGCCTCGACGGGGAGCTCCATCACCCTCAGTAGACCTTTCGCTGGCTGTGGTCGGAGTACAGCGAGCGGATTAAGTGCTATGTGTACCGGGAAGGGTGGGTTGCTATACTGTTAGTAGTAACAAATCAATTCTGCAGTTCGTTTACCGAATGGTTTTTCTATAGTGGGAGCCAAAATATCTAGTTTTCAAATGTTCTTAATTAAGCGTAGTTGACTTCGTTTATCATTCAACACTACAGTATTAGGATCGGAAATACTTTCTGGAGTTCAAGGAAACGTGCACGGACTGTACTTTTCCCCCATACGCCGTATGCATTCTTTTATGTTCTTTGACGAAATTAAATCAAATCACCCATCCCGAACGCTCGCCGAAAGCTTCACGTTGGATTACACTTAAATTTACAATACTTAGAGAGAATATGGAGAATATATTTGATTGTCGCCATAATTGTATCACACATTTATGACTTGTAATAGAATCTCAAACTTCAATCAGGCATTCTTCTAAACGCTGTTTTACCCGTATTCGTCCCCGAGCTATTTATCACGCGGGAAGCAACAACTTCATGTCCACAGATAAGTTTGCTTGCTTATAATCAGATCTCCCCTAATTTTTTTCTTCGGTGACATCTGATGTCTGAGTGACTGGTCGCCGATATATAAATTTCCCCAACGTTTGCGAGTGCTCCACGATCCTGTGCTCGCTCCGCCGTCCGCTCCGCCGTCCGCTCCGCCGTCCGCTCCGCCGTCCGCTCCGCCGTCCGCTCCGCCGTCCGCTCCGCCGTCCGCTCCGCCGTCCGCTCCGCCGTCCGCTCCGCCGTCCGCTCCGCCGTCCGCTCCGCCGTCCGCTCCGCCGTCCGCTCCGCCGTCCGCCCCGCCGTCCGCTCCGCCGTCCGCTCCGCCGTCCGCTCCGCCGTCCGCTCCGCCGTCCGCTCCGCCGTCCGCTCCGCCGTCCGCTCCGCCGTCCGCCCCGCCGTCCGCTCCGCCGTCCGCTCCGCCGTCCGCTCCGCCGTCCGCTCCGCCGTCCGCTCCGCCGTCCGCTCCGCCGTCCGCTCCGCCGTCCGCTCCGCCGTCCGCTCCGCCGTCCGCTCCGCCGTCCGCTCCGCCCTCCGCTCCGCCGTCCGCTCCGCCGTCCGCTCCGCCGTGATGGCTCTGCGATGTTTGGTCTGCCATCCATTTCCGTAATTATAAAGCTTCGGGCGCTGAGCGTCAATGAACGACGTTTCTCATGTGGGAGCGATCCCTGTTTGGCCGCCCACAACGCGTGGTTCACCGCGTCCCGTCCGGAAGCTTCGCGGTTAACCCCCAGGCCAGCCACCAGTCCCACGGTCAGGACACTGCCCCTCTCCCCTCCCTCTGACAGCTCTGCAACCATTTTAATTGTATCATTTTGATGAAAAATAATTAGCGCAATACAGATTTGAAAATAATAGTATTAATTTACAGTAAAGAGAGACTACTACAATACTTTATCTGAGAGGGCAAGGGGCTCGAGAGGTAGATATATTGTCGTATGTACTGTAATTATTGAATTCCTTTTTTATTCACTTGTTTTCGTAAAATGCAAAATAGAAATTGGCATTTTCGTTTACCATCGGTTACATAGTTTGCAGCGTACCTGCAAAAAACGTCCAGAAAATAGTTTAAAAAATTATATAACCACCAGGTGATCAAAAGGTACCTGGAAAAGAAATCTCGAACTCTACAAGAATTAAATTGACTATTTGGTAGTGATAATACAATTCTTAGTACCGAGCCTATAAAATATAACATTCAGTTGAGGGCTTGGCCGTTTTGAGTTTGTTTCCAAAAAAAGCTATTTTTATTTTAAAATAATGATTTACGAAACTGCGAATGTTCCAACGGATCCAGATAGTTAATTTCTAAATTTTATAACAAAGCTCAATTTTTTTATTTTCTTCCTGAAATAGAGCAAAAGACACTTAAAAAAGGCACAGATCTGATTTTAGTTGAACACTCTGAACTTTCGAAAATTTCAAAGTTCAAAGTGTTTTGGGCGTTTCCCTTCAACTATAATACTGAAGAAGGATATATTTTACTCAATGAAATTGTTTCTTGGAAGACGGATCTTCAAACAAGGTCCCGTGCAATATTTCAAAAATATGTATAGTTTTTACGTAATTTTGCATGAAATATATGTCCCATTTTCGGTGAATTTCCTGGATTTTCGAGAATTGCAAATAAATTACATGGCCAAACTACAATATTGATGAGAGCGACTTTTCCTTAATGAAATATGATCTCAAAAATTAGGTCTGTTAATAAGGTCATGTACATTTTTTTAAAAAAAGAAGTCGTTTCACGTTTTTTTTTTCCTGAGATAAATGTAATTTATATTTTTTCCTCGGAAACGGCTCCGAATATATCTTTATTTTTTTTCCTGGCATAGAGTAAATGACAAAAATGGCACGGGTCTGATGACCACTTTGAATTTTTGACAATTGTAAACGTTACAAACATGCCAAAATGATGTTGTAACACCACTAGCTTTTGTACAAAAGCCCTGTCTCTCTTCATGTTTTTTTTTCTAGAACGATGCTGATGCACCCACATGATATGCCCTGGTATTCACATCTCCATTCCAAGAATACAGCGATATATACTTCTCATTTGTACTAGGATCAGAATACAATTTTACCTGCTTCTGCGAAATGAAGAGAATAGTTTTATAACAGAACAAACTGTTTTTGTGTTGTAATAATGTCTGGATAAATGGGTGACAATACCTTTTAATTTATCAGTTCCATACAAAAAATTACAATGTTAATATGAGAAATAATAATAATATAATAATATATTATAATAATAAAATATAATAATATATTATAATAATAAAATATAATAATATATTATAATTTAAAAAAGAATATAATATAATCATAATTAAAAATCGAATGTGCAATAATTAATTCTAGTAGTGTGTTTTTTTTTGAAAAAATGTCAAGAACATTGCTTGTTTATTTTGCAATTGGCGTACGCTCACATGCTAAGTTAGTCAATTAAATGTTGTACACAGTTCAACAGATGACAAGTCCACATTAAAGTTCAACACAACAAAGTCCACAATAAAGGCAAACAAATACAGTATGGTGTTTGTTATCGCGTAATAAAAGTTGTGTGTTTGTGTGTGAATAAGAAGAAAGAATTTTTACAACTACAATGGTCCCATTGTTATAAATCCGAATAGATTATTTGCAATTTCTTTTACAAGGTGGTTTCCGGAAATGCTTTCACTGGTCCGAAAACACCTATATTTATTTTGTATTAAGTAAATATGAAATATTCACCAATGAAACGATAGACAAACTGACGGAACCTCCAAAAGGCCCGAGGGTACCTTCTCAAACCTAACGAACCGCAAAACAATAACTTCTGCGCAAGCAAATTTCTTGGAAAATTTAATGGCAATGCGGTCGCTCGTGTTAGCAGAAAGGGCAAATGCACACACAAACTGTTTATTTAGTTTCTCAGTACTACATATTCTACTGCACTTTGACATGCTCTTTGACTTATTATAAATCCTTTAAATTAAAAACGTTAGTTGAAAACGTTAAAAATAAACTCAATGTCACCTCCTTGATTCTGGTAAATTGTACAAATAGTTACCAACATAAAGAATTTATTAAAATTCACATCACTAGATAACTAGTTTCTCTACAACAGCATATATTTACTGGCATTATTTATAACGGCCATGCAATATTTTACTACTACACGAACATGCGAATGTGTTCCAACAAACCAACTTTTTTCCCCGCACCAAGTTCCGAATTCAGTTCCTCTTAGTCATCAGACCAAAGACGTTAGCACTACACCACGCAATCGGTCGGGGATACACGCTTTTCCCAACGTTTAAGTATTAAAAGTCTTTCCCATTATTTCTAACTTATGCAATTTCCGTAAAGCCACAGAGTGCAACTAAACTATCACCTGCGTACTTTTAAACGTTCTTTGTTCTATCCGTGAAAAAATCTGGAGTCATTTTTGAGAAAATGTTTTTTTATAAATTGCGTTTATTGCAAGTAAAAATTACTAAAAATAATTAATTATTATTAATTTATTTTATTATTTATTTTTTATAAAAAACTTTGTCACGTATGGAAGCACATATATAATATGCACATGCTTTCTTGATCCCCACAATCCCTTCCCCACTCTTTTGGCTATGCGAGGTCAAGTTGAACTATGAATAAAGTTAATAACAAATATTGATGTTCAATAAAATCTTCAGTTTTTAGAAATTAACTACCCGGGAATTGAACGTCAGTTAATATCAAGTTAAGTTTTGTATGTATTAAACAATATATCTAGAAATCAACTAATCCCAACATTGAAAACCAATCACGTGCGTAGCACGTAAGTTCATTGCATTGACTTACGTCATATGATCCACTACTGAAGATTGTTTTTCCTTTCTTGGAATAACATGCAAATTAGGAATAGTGTAAATATATTTCCTGTAAGGGGAGAAAGCAAACACAAACAAAGAAACGAATGAACGAATGTACGTGATTATTAACACAAAATAATAAGGTAAATAGCATAATGCAAATGTCAAACGACGTAAAAGGAAAATGCAATCTCATGAAAATTGGTGTCATCATTTACAGCAAAAACCACTACTCGCCTATTTTAAAACTGTTGGAAGTGCTTCATCAAATTTTTAAAAGTTTCTGATTGACCGTTGCATTGATTATACGACTGGCTAAGAGGATTTTGTTGGCATCTGTACTACGTTGACATTCGAAGTGCTCACATTATTGTTACATGTTAAATCTTTATCTGCATTGTCAGCCTTCCTGACCTTAAGAAATTTCATTAATAATTTGCATTGATATGAATAATAAAATTTCAAATGGCGATGTTACCTTGCATTTGTTTCTCATCAGGTAAATTTTTATTCTAGTCACAAAGAATTGCATTCCAACACAAATCTGAATATACTTATTTTTTGTCAATACCTATGTGACGTATGGAGAAGTATAATCTGCTGTTTTCTTAATCTTCAGAACTCTATACTTGACCGATGAAGTCTGATTAGCAACATTTAAAAACTAGACATTTTTAACACAAACAGTTCCACTTTTTATTTTTGACATTCAAGAGTACATTTATTTAGCGTATATTGTTACAGATAGTATTTTTTTATGACGTTTCGGCTACACCTTATAGCCATCTTCAGACCTTATAAAATACAGTTGGAATCGTACTATACTACATATTTACATTATATACATTATTAATATTGTAAGCGTGGGTACTTCCGCTCGCTGTTCCCACATTTCTTTGATCTTCAAGGTCATCAAAAAATACTGTAAGTAACAATATACGCTAAATAAATTTACTCTTGAATCTCAAAAATAAAATGTGGAACTGTTTGTGTTAATAATAATTGATAGACATTCACTGAAGAGAAAACAAAGTAAGTTTGTGAAAACTAGACATGATTGCTCCCTAGAAAACTTACTTGCAACGGTAAATGAACTGCAGATTGGTTTTATAACATTGCTAACAAAATAGCAAATAATACCATATGTTCTACTCTTATCACAACTAGCAAAATGAGAGTTCAAGAAAACGTTCATACAGTAAAGAACTTTTATTTTTAGTATGTTACTTTACATTATATTTCATAGAATTTATGACATGAGACACTTGACTTCGCTCTAAATTTTTCTAGACTCTCCATTGATACAAAGCAGTAACTTTCCTTCAAGAGTGGTTCTACGACAATGCTTGTCCTACAGGAAGTCAACGAGCACGACTTATTCATGTGTACACAATGGTTTGCATAAGGAAAACTGAAACCCCGTGTCTTGGAAGAGTCATTTTTTCCAGGCTGCCTCTACTCTACCGTGCAAATCGGTGTCTTTCCTCCGAACCCTGTCTCCTGTCCTGTCAAGCCTGAAGAGGAACACGTCCAGAAAGGGAAGCCGCTACGGCCAGTCGCAACTTTTATCATACCGTTAAAGAACCTTGCTTGGTCGTTCCAACGGTTATGCGTGGATGTTTAAGTTCGGGTTGCGAATTCCGTACCATTGCGGGCCAAAGCAATGATAAGGGGAAAATTCATCAGCGAACCAATGACCAACTATGAGGTCCACAAAACCTAATGTTAAGAAACAACAGGCTAAATATTCGCATTATCTACAATTTATAATATGCATATTATTAACATTTATGACATAAGGAATGAATTGATCTTTCCGAAAAATATGCGAATGTAGGCAGTGTGTACACAAATGTATAACCATACGTTTTTGAAGATTCGTATCAGGAAAGTTCACAGTAAAGAAGAAAAGCCTTCATCAAGTTTAAAAAACATAACCTGATATTCTGATGAAAGCATTTGAAATCAAATTAACGGTGGACTTGTTTGTTCCTTTACGGCAGAACAGGAACGTCTGGATTGTTATCCCACTGTGTGTTTACTTAATCCCTACCTGTATTTTTTACGTGAAAAACTTTGTTTTCAAGAAAGATTTCAGGAAAGTAATGAGATGAGATATCGCAAGGGTGAATACACTGATAATTATTTTATAAACGTCTTGTTTATTAAAATACTAATATTTAAAACTTGTATCACCTTGTATCACCTAATGTTCCAGAATAAACAATTCTCGCCAAACGATGGATGCAGAACACTACCCTAAATTACACCAATTGTAATTTTTTAGGGTGATAAAATATTCTAATTATACCTTTAAATAATCTAGCGCTTGAAAATATTTAGAATGTTTTCACAGGGAAGTCATTTCACCACTTTTTCGTGTTGTATTCGTGAACAAATTTAACGTTGGTTAGTCGGATTAATCTTACAGATATACTAATTTAAAGGAATATAAAATCTTCTAAATGATGTAGCAAGAGTGTTTAAAAGAATGATTCTTAGAATCATTCTTTTTATTTTATTACCTACCGAAAAAATACTTTTAACCAGAGATCTCATCCTTAAGATTGGAAGATGCAATTATTTAATGACATCCACTATCGGTGACGTTCGACATTCACATCGAATCGTTGATCATGAGAGTTGGCGTCACTTTCGGAAATAATGGAAATTAAACGATTCATGACTTGCTGGTACATTTTTACAGCCACTTGAAAATGTATTCAGTTTGTCAAAACTACCAATGATTCTACATATAACACTTTTTAACGATTCGTTGCTTGTTTAACCACATTTTTGCAGACCCAATTTTTGTTGGTCTGAAGTAGTTTCATAATTAATTGTGATAGATTCGAAGAAAATTACAAATTGTTTCAGCACACACAGTTAAGAATATTTTTATTTTTAAAGTAAATAAAAATAAAATAAAATGAATAAATGTACACCTAAAATATTACAATTAAAAAAGTAATAAAGGCTAGTCATAATTGTACAATACATAATTGTATTAAATTATATTACATTAAGACAAATAACAAGTATTTCAAACTGTATTCTAAATTAGCAGTTTTCGAATAATTAGTCCCGATAATTTTCACCCACACGCAAATACAGTGAAATAACTGTAATTCTAATGGTTAAAAGAGAAAATTATATCATATTTTGAACAAAAAGTACATTATAAACAGTATCAATGATTTTCTGCTTCCTAAAATTTCTAAATTTATAGAACACAGTGATTGGTGGGCCTTTGAGCGGTCGTCTTGGTAAGGGTAGGGTTAATCGCGGTACACACTTTCCGACGTGCGCTCGCACGGAACCGCACAAAGAGAGCTAAACGCGTGCTCTCCCAAGAGTAGGTTCCCCTCTGGAACCCGGACGTCCCTGCCGGAATTGCGTCGGGTGCGGAACGACATTCCGGGCACACGCGAGCACGCGAAAGGGGAGAGAGTAAACAATCCGCGGGTGACGAAGGCGGCGACAGCAGGTGGAGGGGTGTGCGCGTGCGGGTGGGAGGGGGGTGGCGGCGGGAGGGGGAGGGGGCATTGCGGGGCACCGGGTTACGCAGGAGAGGCCCACAACGGACGGAACAGGTGCGGGGCCCGGCGGGGCGGGGCGGGGAGGGGCGGGGCGGGGCGGGGCGGGGCGGGGCGGGGCGGGGCGGGGCGGGGTCGAGCGGTGGGCGCTGAGGGGGCCAGGGAGGGGATCGCACACGGCTGCGAGGAGGGGGAGGGGAGGGTGGGACGTGCACTCGCGTGCGTGCCCCACTTGGGCGGGGTCGGGGGGGATGACGGTGGCGGTGGCGGCGGCGATGACGGCGGAGGCGACGGTGGCGGAGGTGGAGGTGGAGGAGGCAGCGACGGCGGCGGCAGTGGTCGGCACGCCGCCCCCGGGCTCATACGCGCCTTCGCTCCGCGCCACTGACCACGCCGCTCGACACGCGCGCCGCCGCAGCCGCAGCCGCCGACGACGTCGCCGAGACCATCGTCGCCATCGCCGCAGCGACTTCCGCGCCGTCACAGGTAGGAACCGGTTTGCAGCACGCAGTGTATCAATTTTACTTGTGCCCTCCTGAGTGGATTTGATTCTTCGCTAGCGGCAAATACAAGAAGCTGAGTGTTCCCTCAAAATATTCAATATTTGGAGATATTCAGTAGCATGTGATTTCGTTTTTAATACAACTTCCCACAGCTGTGTAAGAATAATCCTACCTTCAGGCGGATTAGAAACTTTATAAGCACAGAATGCGCACTAAATGTTCTGTGTTGGAACGTGTACGGATGTGTACGTGATATTACATATAAGTTGGAAAATTATTTGTAAGAAAAATGCAATTAACAATAAATGTCGCAACGTACAATTATCAAATTATGCTAGTGTGAAAATTCGATTTGTACGTTTGCATGAAAACAGCAGGGTCAGAAAAAAAGAGTATTGACAACTCATTAAAACTGATATTTCAATACCGATAATTACTCCGCAGTGTACCAGAGTTACAGATGTAAAATATTTTATGCGTGCGGCACCTAAGAGTGCAATATTGAATGCAGCATTTCAGAGATTTTGTTAGATATGTTCCAATATTTCAAACGCATGAACAAAACTTTGGAGAAATAATTTTCCAAAGTCTAACCGTCGAAATGATCGATAAACCCATGTACTGAGCATGTGAACATTTCAATACAACCGGGGTATAAAAAGTGGATGCCATCTGTTGGGATAAGAACGTTTCACTTGCCTATGAACTTTATCTGCTGAGCGCGGCGCGGGTGTCAGAGTGAGAATATATTGTGCAGGAGGTCGCCGCGGGAAGTGCATTTTGTGAGATGTCCAAGAGCGCTGTCACTTGGTGCGAAAAAAGCGTTTCGGCGCGTCTCGCCGCCGCCGCCGCCACCGCTGCCGCAGTCACACAGTGGTCCAGATGGAGGGAAAAACGGACAAAAGTTATTTCGCAAATACAGCTTCGTTGACCGTTAAGTCCTGGGTACGCGTCCCGACAGTGGAAATATTTTCGATATCAGCTTGATAACTGCTCCAAAGACAGCACTGTCCAAAGTGAAATCTGAAACTTTGTGGCCGTGTGTGCCCTTGTGGTATTTGTTCTTTCCGTGGTTCTGTCGCTTGCGGTTCGGAGTTGAGGGATTACATCCGATTCATTAATACCGAATCTCGAAGTTATGTCCTAAACAATGGGTGAAATACCTCTAGAGATTCTTCGTAATTGCCTCCATCCACCGTAAAAGTTAATATGACGATTTATACCGCAGATGTTTAGACAGAAAAACAAAATCTATAAATATGTTTCAAATTTGGCGGCAGTTGAAATTGTAAATTTCATTAATGTAAACCTAATTCTTCATTTGTAATACCGTAAGATTCAGGTTGTACGAATCTGAATGCATTCTATATACCACGGAACTTGCTACCACGGAAATACTGTTCCTTCTAAAAGAATTGAGTTAATTATTTAAAACAAATATGAAAGTATGATAGATTTTTATGTTCAGTATTTCGTTAGATATAAATGATTAACAAGACAACAATGCAATTTTACAACATTAACAATTAAAAAAGTACAGAACAAATTCAAAAGAATTTATGAGGGTCAAGCTTTCTACAAGTTTTCGTGTTGACGGACCACTTATATAATGATGACACCAAAATATGAAACATATAATACGGAACACAGAATAACTAGATATTTTTCTTTTCATATGTGCTTGAAGATGGTGCAATTAACTGTTTGCAAAACGCATTTTTTGTCCGCCACTTGCTTCCTCCAACCACCGTGCGTGGCCTTCCTCCCTCAATGCTCCCCCGAGCCGGACAGGCGCGCGTCCGCCCCAAGATTTATGAGCCCGTCGCGTCGCCGCGCATTGCGTCCTGCGCGGACGTGTAGGTTGTCTCCGATGCACCTTCCCCCGGCGCAAAGAATGTCCATCATCGGGAGAGCCTTCGCACTTTGGGCTGGCTGTGTGGGCTCACAGGGATCATTACCGTTGTTGCTTCCGCTGCTCTGGCCCACAGGACCTGGGATTCAAGTCCTGACGGTGACAGATTTTCGACACCGGCTACGAAAGCTAGATCGATTACAGGCGCTGTCTGGAGAAGTCGAGCTGACCGGCTGCTCTAATTGGTAGTTTTCTGAGGTTTCGCCAAACGAATCTAAAGGAGAACGTCGGAGCGGTACTTTAACAAACCGACCATGGACTGAGTGCGCTCTTTCCTTCCTTTTCGTTGTCTCCTCTTCTCACATTACGCATAGACATGCATAGACACCACCACAAATGTCAAGAGACTAGTCGGGAACTTGGAGTTATCCCGGCTGGAGCTGTCTCTTGTTGGGGAGATTCCTGGAGGAGGAAACTCCGGTACCCGACAGATGAACTCGGAGCCGGATTTTACGTTTAACAAAGGAATAACATCGCCAACTTCCAGCAAATAACTTGTATTACATTTACGGGACTAGTGGTCGTAGCCGATGACGCACCCGGAAACACCAATCTTCGGTTTTCGGAATTCGTCAGGGAAGTCACAAGTCGGGCCTTGCTAATTAGGAGCCACAGTTTACTTTTGTGGGCAAATTACATGTTACAATAGAACATTATGAAACGATGATGGAATGATGGGTATTAATACACGAGTGCAATATTACGATTCGAGCGAGGTAAACTTTACAAGAATGTATTAATACCCATTACATCGAGTTTCATACTGTACCTTTTCTACGTCTTTTGTAAGTTAAACTTTTACATAGAATCGTTCCGTGACAGTTGACATGTACTAGGATTCAGCCAAGGCCACCTAGTCCTACCCTCGCATGCTGCCGCACGTGGCTGTGGTTACCAGTCCGCCTGCGATGGAGTATCGCGCTAGTCAAATAGGATGCAAGTGAAAATACGATCCAATTTATTTTACAGAATATTTCACAAATAATATTAATAATATTAATAATAATAATAATAATAATAATAACAATATTTATGTCACGAGTCCTCTAAACGAGTCTTTAAGGACCCAGCCGGAAGGTTAACTGCGAGGCGGAGCGATAGCGAAGCCGAGTAGTTAACCTTCCGGCTAAGTCCTTAAAGACTAATAGAGGACGAGTTACATACAATGATTTTTGTTATTTTTTGTTATTTTAGTTTATCGCTTATTAAAAATAAATTTTTATCACTTTCGCGAGTTCAGAATTGTCATTACTCTTGATTTTCTGTAGCAAGGGTTGGTGGTACTGGTTGCTTTGTTTGTGATCAGACAGTTGAATGTTTTTTCTACTAATGCAAGCAGAATCTAAACCCGAGAGTCCATAGTGTTCATAGCAACGGCCGCTAAAATGATCGAGAGTCCATTAAAAATATTTTAGCGGCCGTTGCTATGGACGCGCTCTTAAAGCAGTATTTAGATGGTTGGTTGCTAAGGGGCTAAGTACGTGTTTACTAACGTAAATAACAAAAAAGAAATTAAAACTGACAAGCATAACACAACAAAAAATGCAATTTTAGTGTATACAATCGTACAAAACATTTACTAGAACGATTCTCAATGATTGATTAAGTATCAATACTTGTTTTGAAAACTTCCCTGTGATTGGTCAATAACTTGTAATACAATGAAATCTGTATTGCAGTGAGTATCATTATGCAACTGGCTGCAGCCAACAAATAACAGCATTATACAATGGGAGTAGAAAAAATTAATTTAAGGAATTTGAAGCAAAAATATTTACGGTCGCCCTTCACACGACAGAAACTTATCCATTCGATAGAGATAAAATAATTTCGAAATGTAATTAGGTTTCGATCTCTTCCCCTTGCAAATTTAGATAATGTTGTTTAGCAATATCAGTCTATTATTTGTCCACTATTGTATAGATAGGTATTGGAAAGTGTTTAATACTGCAAATGTTACGTTTGTAAAAATTATTTGAGTACAAACGTTTCAAAACAGTTTGAATGAAATGTGTGAATAAAAATGCATGTCAAATATAATTTTGCTTTTACATGATATGCGATTGATATACTCACTCAATTCGAACACTATTCATCGCCGCCGATTCTTGGATACTCATCCACCATGAGGGAGTTAATTACAGTTTTGAGGAAATTTCTACCCAGAGTTTTCTTGGTATGAACCCGACTTTCACAAGTACCTCTCAGGAACAAAACATCGCAACGTTGACTCCTCCCTCAAGACCAGACCAGACCACGCGCAGTGCAAACCCACGCGACAAGCCCTCACATCGCGAAGTCCAGGAGCAGCGCAGATAAGACCAGCCGGCGACAAACTCACGCGGCCAAGAGAGGAGCGCGCGTGCACAGATCTGCACTCTGCGAATAGCGTACTTTTCTCTTCACTAGACGACGGTGGTATATTCTTGAAACCACCCTATAAAACATCCGCAGACCTCGTCGGAAGCTCGGAAACAGCTGCGCAGCGCCATACCTCCCCGTTCCCCGCCCCGTTCCCTGCCTTGCGCCACGGGTGCTTCGCGGCAACCCATCTAATAGAGAGGAATAGCTCCATCGCTCAATGCACTGCACGGCGCCCCACCCCGGCCGTTCGCCTGCGTCCCGCCCTTGCCCGTCGACGACGACGGCGTCTGCTTCGCGAGGGATTTCCTTCGTTCGCCCGTACAAAGTGCGCACGTCGCGGTGAGCTCCCACTGAAGGAGACGGGGCTCGTAAACGAAGTCGCGATGCGGGGGGGGGGCATCCAGAGGATTGAGCGAATGTTTCTGGACAACGTAAACTGCTGTGGTCATTAGACCCGTTTGTATGGTGAATGTTTTAATGCTGAGGAAAGAGACGGTTCCACCTACAGGATGGTTAGATCCTGCACCGACCTATAATACGTCGGCTTGCGGGAGTATCCCCACAGGTATCTTCTCATAGGGGCACCGCCCGGCCGGATTGATTGATTAATTGATTGTTAGTGATTCCGGGCAGATCAAATACAGACCTCATTAGTTCCGGAAGTGTAGTGCATGTTTATCGTGAGAAGTGGCGGTGATCTCCCTCACTGGATGACGAGATCCGGCGCGACTTTCCGTCGACAAGCGAGTATCTTCCACCAGCGAGGCACCGCCAGCCGGGGACAAGTTTTAAGTCCCCGCCGGTCTTCCGGCATGTGTAGTAGTGTAGTGCATGTTAGTGTAAGTGTATGTGTAAGGGAGAGGATAGGACAAAGAAAGAGGAAGGAAAGATCGCGTGCGGTCCGTGGCCTGCTTGTTAGGGTACGGCTCCGGCATTCGCCTGGTGTTGTCCGGAGAAACCACAGAAAACTACAGATCAGAGCAGCCGGCCGCTAGAATTCTCCCCCAACAGCGACTGAATTCGACCTAGCTGAAAAGCTAGTGTCGAAAATCAATCCTTCCACCGTCGGGACTCGAATCTAGGACCTCCAGGTCAGAGGCGCTGCCCACAGTGGCATCAGTTGATGCACAGAGCCACGGCTCCTGGTTGCCCAGTCGGGATACGCTCCAATTTCCCAACTGATCAACCGACATGTGTGGTAGTGTAGTGCATGTAAGTGTGTGTAATCAAGTGGATAGGATAGAACAATGCCCCGATATTCGCCTAGTAATGATCAAAGTAACCACAGGATACTGCCGATCAGAGGAGCTGAATTCTCTAGGCAACGGCTGATTTTACACCCACCAATATAGGCCTAACTAGTAACGAAAATTCGTCGCATCAGGACTCCTAGTCAGGGTTCATCCAGTCAGTGGCACCCTAGTCAGAGATGCTGGAGAGATAGCGGCAATGCTCTGCCTCTGGAAAAGAAAACCCAGCTAGCTCACGGGAAGAACGAGTTTTAGTTTGTAACAATGCAGTATGAAACGAATCTGAAATGCCAGGATTATTTTGTCCCAAGGTTTAAAAAGAAACAAACAAGGCCAAAATGATTGGAATATGACACCATGGTTCCTTATACGTTTTTATTAACTAAAATATTCTTATCAATCTCCGCTGTGTAGTTTGGAGTTTATGGAATGGTACACATGCAAAATAAAGAATTTCCATTTTGAGTAAAATTTTTTTCAGGTATGTCAAATGATGGGAACGCCCATCATTACAGTAAAGTAACATCATGACCCTCATGCGTAGTTGATTAAATTTAAATAGTTATGGAGTATTTGTAACGGAATTTGAATTTATTTGGTAGCACCTTAATTTTTATGGTAGCCTATTCATTAAACAATTGCAGCGCGTTGGAAGATAACCCAAGAATTTTTGGGCGTATGAAATAAAAGCCAAAATTAGTGGCTGGAGAAAGTTTACATTTAAAAAACTATGGGCTTTAGCTTTATTATCGTCCTGTCGTATATATGTACTTCCTCAAACTTTTATAACCCCTTCCGTATTCTTTTCCGGATGAAGAACAGGAGCATATTTTCGCATGAAATTGGAGCACGTAGCCAAAAGGTACAAAGCACTACGAACACAAATCAAAAGAGAAGAGGAAGACGAGTAGACAAAATGGGGATGGGTCAAGGCAAACAGAAAATCAGGAACGTACTGTAATGAGCTATGCAGAATATTTTAGTTCAAATCGCAGTCAACGTAACCGTGAAGTTTGTGATAGACAAAGGGCAAGGTAATTTTCGTGTGCCGTATATCCAACAAGTCCGTCATCTTCTATAAGAATAACGGAGTTCTAATGATCACCATAAACACACTCTAGAATTAACTCCATCACCATTAATCACACAGGCTCAGAGTCTGCAATATAATACAGAAAAACGTTTTCTGTGAATTTGACTTATCTTTACAGTAATCTCTTAATGTATTCGTTAGTAATGTAGGTGAAGATGAGAATTATATGGCTGTCTAATTTAGTTTTTAGGCTTTGAGTTTTTATCAAAGGTAAATTTTGTTGTTTCAAGCTGTTCAATTCATTCAATATTGTTTTTGGATGTTTTTGATACAAAATTCACTTACATACTTCTTGTAGCACTTTCTGGAAAAATATGAAATCACCAGGCAAAAGATTGACAACTTTTTCGTGTTTTTCACTTCTGAAAGTGAAGAGTCATTAAAACAAATACCTATGCAGGTTCCTATGTTACTATTATTAATGAAGAATAAAACTGTTATTAAGACTTAGAAGATACATGCAACCGCAAACATTTTGTATCTCCCCAAGGAAATCAAGAGCCGACAGGCGGAT
Organism: Teleogryllus occipitalis; assembly: GCA_011170035.1. Taxonomy (NCBI): domain Eukaryota; kingdom Metazoa; phylum Arthropoda; class Insecta; order Orthoptera; family Gryllidae; genus Teleogryllus; species Teleogryllus occipitalis. The sequence continues at coordinate 406,618 of BLKR01000717.1, forward strand.
TATAAGCGCCGGGATGTGGACAGAGACGCTTGTGTTCGCTCGGGCGGATAAAACGGAACAGGTAAAATTTTCACGTACCTCGATCGCATGCGGGGCCCCCTCAAGGAGAAGGCTGTGCGTTGCACCGGCAGATGAGCGTGGGGGGAGGGCGAGACGCCGCACCCATTCCACCCATCGCGGCTGCCGTCGTAAAGCCGTTGCAATGAACGCGTCTGCCGCTTTACAGCCCAAGCAGAGTAGCGGTGGTGGAGATGGTGCCAGGGCGGGGGGCGTCCGGGTGTGTGGGCGGGAGCGTGTTGGGGGTTGGGCGGGTGGCGTGCGAAGGGTGTGGTTGGGGGTGGTGGCGAAGGCAGGGGTGGGGGAGGTGCCGTGGAAGGGTGCGTGGGCGGAGACGGAGGCATGAAGGAGGGACGGGGCGATGGCGGTGGCGATGGCATAGGCGGAAGAGGTGGTGTGTACGGATGCGTTGGCGGAGACGCGGACGTGATGGTGGTGGGGCAGTGGCGTTGCCGTAGCAGTGGGGGGTGTTGCGGAGCTGGTGGTGGCACGACCGTGGCGGCAGCAGAATGGATGGGTGCGTGTGCGAAGGAGGGAGCTTGAAGGGGACGGGCGGGTGACGGAGGCAGTGACGCGGGCGGGGACGCGGGCGTTAACAGGCACGTGGGCAGAGACGGGGGCGTGAAAGGACGAGGCGATGGCCAGAGAGCAGTGACATCGCGGAGTCATGGCGTAGAAGGGGAGCATTGACGGAGACGGGAACGCAATGGGAACCGAGCGGTGGCATTGCCATAGCAGTGGGAGTGGCGTGGGCGGATGTGTGCGTGTGGGGGCGGGGGAGACGGCGGCGGCGTTAGAATGGATGGGTGCGTGTGTGAAGGGGGGAGTGAAGGGGGCGTGGCGGTAGCGTAGGGCAGTGGCATGGTTGGAGACAAGGGAGTGGATGGGTGCGTTGACGGAAAGAGGGACTTGATCGTGGAGCTTGACATGGCCAGTAGGGTAGTGTAGGGTCAGTAGCGTTGCCATGGCAGTGTAGTACGGGGTAGTGTAGAGACAAAAGGGTTGGGGTGGTGGCGGGCGGTGGCGTGGGCGGTGGCGCGAGGCCGTGGCGCGGGGCTGGCGCTGGCGGTGGCGTGGGCGGTGGCGTGGGCGGTGGCGTGGGCGGTGGCGTGGGCGGTGGCGTGGGCGTGGGCGTGGGCGTGGGCGGTGGCGTGGGCGGTGGCGTGGGCGGTGGCGTGGGCGGTGACTCGGTCGGTGGCGTGGGCGGTAGTGTCTGCGGCGGTGAGGGCGTTGGAAGCGGCGTGGACGGGGTGCCTGGGTGGAGAAGGCGGGGGCGGAGGCGTGGGCGGGAGTGCCGTGGGCGGGTGGAAGCGGCCGCAGTGGGGTCAGAGCGGCTCGAGGAAGCGCGCGAGCGTGAGCGAGCAGCGGTCGCGGGCAATGGGGCGGAACGCAGGCGCGACGCCACGCGGCGCGCGGAGGGAAGGGGCAAAAACGACCGGCGGCGGATGGACGCGAGAGCGAGAGTGGACGCTCACTCAAGACGTGGGCGCCCGTCCAGCTGATACTTTCATGTACGGAACTCCTCTTTATTCTCCTTTTATGCTTCTCCGTCAGATTCTGCACTTCACTCTCAGAAAGTGAGTGAGCACTGCGTCACTTGCTATAGTCGTAATCCGTAAGTGAAGAGCATGTTTAAACTGGAAGAGAGGGGCGTTCCTGTCCCGTTTAAATGTGAGCTACGGCGCCAATATAAATCGACTTGTAAGTTTTATCCACCACTAGGGATCACCTCTGAGGGGAATCACTCCAGCCGGGACAAGCTCTAAGCTCCCGACAGGCGTGGTTGAGTAGTGCACAAGTGTATGCGTAAGTGGACAGAATACGATAAAGATGACGAAGAAACGGTCCTGCGCGGTCCATGGCTCATTTCTTAAGATTCTCCTCCGTCATTCGTATAGGACTGACCGGAGAAACTACGGAAAATTATCGATTAGAAAATAATCGATTAGATAAGCCGGCTCCTAGGAGTCTCCTCCACTCACCGGCCGCATTCCACCCAGCTACTTGGCCAGGATCGAAAAATCAGCCATCGACGGATTTGAATCCTAGTCAGAATTAAAATCAGAGTTGCTGAAAATCAATGTTGACATTGCAATACAGGGGGATGGGGATAACACGGCTAGGAGGGAACGGCCGCAGTGTACGAGGTGCAGAGCCGGTGAGTTATTATTATTTACTTCTACATTATGTCGATTGGTAAACCGCGGGTAGGATGAGGCAGCCAAGCATCCTTTAGTCAACTAATAAGCGGCTTTCCTACAGCGTAGCGTAAAAGATGATGGGGAATTATCTAATTTGCCATTTCGCGTGAAGTGTTAAGAGGCTTTTGCTCAATTTGTACAAAAGTTACATTTGTAGAAATTTGTTCCAAGTGGATGTAGTTCCGAATTTAGATATTAGTTTGTGTTGCTAACGCTAAATTTTCCTGCCTGCATCATCTTGTTTCGAATTTGTTCGACTAGAGCAACCAATGCTCTCTTCCATCAACATAACGTTCTTTCACGGCAAATATGGAGTTATCAATACACTCGACCTCTACTGTTGGGAAGAAATTCCTTTCATCCCAATCACGTGACTAGTTTCGCGTATATTCGCGATTATTGTGGAGTAACGTTTTCCAATGTAACTATCGTGACGTTCGAGTTCGCGTATGCGCGGAGGCTCAAAAGATGTCTTTGTGACGTCGTTGGTTATAATGGGCAATCACAGATATAAGCTACATATGTCCAGTTTGTTTACAATTTGTGTATAGAATTTGATACAGCTTGAAAACCATTTACTACGGAGCCTACCTGCTTGCATCTTCAAGCTAGAGCTCCACGATACTCGCGCATGTACACGGGGCTTCTACGCCAAGAGGAATACCGCGAGGCCGCGCCTCGCATAATCTTCAGGGGAATAAGTCATGTGACTGCCTCTCTTTCGGCACATCTCCGCGAACCGGCAGACCACTTGCAAGCCTAAAGGCGGTAGCGCCGGGTCCTACACACATGCACCCTCCGCCGGTCAACGTCGGTTCGCCCTAACTCCTCTGGGCGTTTCCCCGACGCCCCGTGCCCTTTCTGGACCACCCAATGCAACATGCCCGGCCACACGTGAACGAGCCGCAGAGGCAGCCGCTGACAATCGCCAGCCCACTGCCCGGCTGCACCGAACTCTCAACCTCTTTCCTGCCATTTAGGCCTGCTCTCGCACCTACTAGCCACCGACGTTACAGCCCATTTGGTGTACGATACGGTACCTCACGCTGTGTAGAAACTCTCTAATAAAAGTGGAGGCAGGGTGATGCCTTCCTCACTGCAGCGGTGGCGGAGAATTCATTTTATCATGCTAGATCGGGAGGGTGAACGCCTACGATCGTCTCCGGCACCCACGATGAAATTGAGCTCAATTCGCGTGTTTTACAGCGAGGCCACGTCGATTCATAAGTATTCACTGCGATCTTCACTACGAGTGGCAAGGCATCTTCGACATATCCGCTTTCTTGCTTCCACGGTCGATTTCCTTCAAGTGTCCAAATGGAACGAAGGCGAAGGCCAGGGAGGGCGTCATTTGAGAATTGGTCGATTCCGCTGCGCGAAGTTCTCATCGAGTCACGAGACCTGCTATTTTCCCTCTAGGAATCGGAGATCGCTCCCTGGTGGATATTGGAGTGCTTGCCCCTCCGTGCGGAAGAATGGTAGTTGTCTGCAGAAGTAAACTCTCAGACTTGCCATTTCGGTTCCGGCACTGGAAGAAATTGGCGAATGAACTTTACTTCCATGACGCTGCGGATGTTGCAACAATTCTGTGCATGAAGATGACGAGTCTTACTGAAGAAACGTGCCAACATGCCCATGTAAGATACATTTTTTTGAGCTTCGATGATGTCCCTGTCATGCAGATGATTCTTAATTTTATCCCTGGTCTCAACTGAATAATTTGTTCAATATATTTGTGTCTATACAGTTGAGATTATAATATCAACATTACGTTTTAGAGGCGACAAAGATGTAGTGGAAAATATATTTTGTAACAAGTTTATTCACTCAAGTCTCGGTGGTTTCCACAATCGAAGCCACGAAAACTAGACATAATCCAGGACATACGATAACTTACTTACTTTAATTACTTATGATAAATATCTCTTATATATATATATATATATATATATAATATATATATATATATATATATATATATATATATATAAGAGCGGTAAACTCCGAAACCATGTGACCGATCTCCTTGAAAGTTGCGAACCTACGTGTCTTTTCTCCCAGAAGGTTTATGTGCTGCTAATTTTGTTGTAACTCCACTACAAGGCGCTGCAGAACAAAATTGCGTTTCATTTTAGCTACTGCCACGAACCGATCAGAGCCGATGGCAGTTTTGCATGTGCTTTTAATTCATTTATTTAGCAATAGATAAAGTAGCATCCCTGTTATCGTGGAGGAAGGGAAAGGGAAGGATAAAGAGGGAGATGAAGGGCAGAACAACGTCTGCCAGACTTGAAATATGAAAGACTATTTCTTTAAAAATTTGCGATGAACTAAAATAAAATTCAAGTATAGCAAAATTTGTCACTTTTGTCACTCCAGCTGCATACATATAATTCACATTCAGTAACCTGAATTCACACGCGGCTACGACGGGAACCACAGTGTACTGGAGTCTTCAGTTCAACAACTTAACGCGTTGTGAGTGAGACGTACAAGGCGAAGGCAAACCATGTATAATTGACTAATTGCGAATGCGCGCAGAAATTGAAAGACAACTAGGCAGCCTACATCTAAGCGAGAGGTGTGCATGGTTTCTTTAGATACACATGAACTCGGAAAATGTCCAAAACCAATGAAACCGTTTAGATTTTTATAAAACAAATACAAATATTTGATAGTGTTATTCCACCTTTTCGCATACTGAGCGTTCCCAGTCACAACTGACATCGTGGCACAACTGACAGCTAGGCTCCAAGGAAGAGACAGCCGTCATTAAATATTTGCTATTCACCTGTTGCGTTATACAACAGCAACAGGTGAACAGTTTTTTCCTATTCTTGGTATGTAAAGAACTACTGTACTGTGAATATACCCTACGTTATTGCAATATTCGTGAAGACTGTTTCTTAATCTGTTATTGATTGTTATTGCAATGTTATACGTGAGTTATTCTTGAGCAGCGTGCCTGCTCCTTTTTTGGCAAACCAATTTGTGTTCATCAGCATTTATGATAGAGAAGGCAACTAGTCATTCATTATCGTTTAAATAATCATTCATGACCTCTTCCATCGACAAAACCTGTAAGTATTGGTTCTCTGCTAGTTGGTCGTTGGGCGACCCAAGAACACATCGCAGGGCACGTGGCGAAATACACAGGTCGATTGTTTCCTGATCATAGCAAAGCCCACCCTCCCACAAAGGCACCGTGGCCGTCTCGTCACTTCAGCAAACTCATCCATTTCCCCTCGATCGATCCCTCTCCAATTTTCCAAGCTGCGACGCCCGCCGCCGCCGCCTCACGCTCCACGCTGGAAATTTGATCTACTCGGCCCACCCAGCAACGCTATCGCCGCGACGTCCTCAGACGCCGTTGACACCGCTACTGCCACTGTCTTATCCGCCAGCGCTTCCGCCGCCGCCATAGGTCTATTCGCACCACCACCACCACCACCACCACCACCACCACCACCACCAAGGTCTATCCGCAATCGCCTCATCTTCCATCGCCTCATCTTCCATCATCTCATCTTCCATCACCTCATCTTCCATCATGTTACCTTTCGTCGTATCTTCCATCGCCTTATCTTCCATTGCTCTTATAAGCTATCGCGTTATTTTTCATCGCTTTATCTACCATCGCCTTATCCGCCATCACCTAATCTTTCATCATTTGATTTGCCTTAGCCACCATCGCCTTAGCCGCCATCGCCTTAGCCACCATCACCTTTGCCGCCATGCCCTTAGCCACCAACACCTTAGCCGCCATCGCCGACACCGAACCACCACCTGCATTCAGGGACACAAACAGTGTCTAGCGGTAGGCGTCGCGAATTATCGCGTGATCTAAGCCCCCGATCGATCTCCCGGCATGTTAGTGCAAGTGTATGTGTAAGGGGGTGAGGATAGGAAAAGGAAGCAGAAGGAAAGATCACACGCGGTTCGTGGCCCCTTTGTTAGGGTACTGCTCCGGCATTCGCCTGATGTTGATTGGAAAAACCGCGGAAAACTACCGATCAAAGCAGCCGGCTGCTAGGATTCTCCTCCAGACAGCAACTTAGTTCGACCTAGCAGAAAAGCTAGTGTCGAAAATGTTGTAGTCGCCAGGACTCGAACCTAGAACCTCCCGGTCAGATTAATTGATTGATTTTTTCGTGTTTCCGGGCGCGTCAACTGCTTCGGTAATTAGTCCCGTTAGTGTAGCGCATCTTTTTTCTCGGGAGATGGCGCTGATCTTCCCCCGCTGGATGGCGTGATCCGGCGCCGACCTACCGTCGGCTAGTGGGGTTTCCCCCTAAGCAGGAGTCTCCCACCAACGGGGCACCGCCCCAGCCGAGACAAGCTCTAAGCTCCCGACCGGTCTCCCGGAATATGTGGTCGTGTAGTGCATGCTAGTGTGTGTGTGTTTAAGGGGGAGAGGATAGGACAAGAAAGAGGAAGGAAAGATCGCGTACGGTCCGTGGCCCGTCTGATAGGGTACTCCTCCGGCATTCGCCTGGTGTTGATCGGAGAAACTACGGAAAACTACCGATCAGAGCAGCCGGCCGCTAGAATTCTCCTCCAGACAGCGACGAAATTCGACCTAACTGAAAAGCAAGTGTCGAAAATCCTGCCGCCGTCAGGACTCGAACCTAGGATCTCCCAGAGGCGCTGCAGTGTCATCATGTGGTGCCCTGAGCCACCTCTTCCGGTACGAGGCTTGAAGAGCGCGGGGCCCGCACGCGGCGGAGTGGCGCACGCGCCGGGGCTGCAGCCGCCCACCGGAACTGGCCGGCGCCCTCCCATCTTCCGGGTGCGGGTAATAAGGAAGTTCCACTTTCCTCCCGCGGCGCGACCGCGCTCCCCTCCTGCTCCCTGCCCCTCCCCACCCGCGCTGCTCGGCCCCCGCCGCAGAGGGCGACGCCCGCCACGCACGCCGCAGAGCCGAGTTGCGACGAGCCCGGTCGCGCCGACGACCGTCCACGCCAGCCAACGACGACGGGGACTCGAGATGAAGGGGCACGATTGTGGCGGATATTCGACATTGGCTAGATACTAGAAAGTGTTCAGTGGTTTCTCGATCCATACCAGGCGAATTACCGACCACGAAAGGGCCGCGCGCGATCTTTCTTTCCTGAACCGTTTTCCGTCTTTTTCCCTTACACGCACACACACACAGACTTCATTTACATACATTACACTACAACACATGTCGGAAGATCAGTCGGGAGCTAATAACTTGCCCGTCTAGATCAGTTCCCCGCTATCGGAGATCCCTGGAAGGGGAAACCCCGCATACCGATGTGATGACAAACGATAACAACAATCATGCCCGCGACAAATGTGACTAAAAATATAACGATGCATACTAAAACAACGACAGAAACCAGCATAGAAGCACGGCAGTACAGATGTGAAAATCGCGTTTACGATGACAGGCATACGACGACGACAATACGCCGACAACGTCAATAACAACAAGAACGACAACAAATAATAATAATAATAGTAGCAATAATAATAATAATAATAATAATAATAATAATAATAATAATAATAATAATAATAATAATAATAATAATAATAATAATAATAAAGACCATCAACAATGAAAACAACACCAATAACATGACTTTTTAAATTTTTACTAATTCATAAATTGAACGAATAAAACGTGGAATAAGTATGAATAGGGTTAGGAACATATTATACACGTAATGTATGTGAATGAGTCATCGTAGTCACGGCTTTTTAGTAAAAAACTGCCAAAGAATTGCATTAAGTTAAAAATTATTTTCGAATTGATGTATTATTTGTCTTCCTTTAACTGCATAAATGTTTATGAAGTTCGTACACATCTGTAGAATTTTCACTAAACATAATGCCTGGTACAAAGAAAATTATCATTAGCATGTTAATTTGCATGCAAAAAGGCTGACTCCCATTACACAGTTGCACTATTATGGTATGTATAATATAGTATGACAGTATAAATTGTTCTTGATGAAGTAATTTCTGAAAGTGACTCGTATAGGATACGAATGAAGTAGGAGCATCAAAGTTGTCTTGAGGAAGGAATCTCCAAATGTATACTTTTCATTGCCTCAAATTCAGTAAAATCCATATTGTGTTAGATCAAACCCGAAATATCCAAGTAATCTTCATATCTGAAATGCTAATTTTACGGTCCTAACATGGTTTTTAGAAAAATTGTAAAAGGATATATTTTTCATCCAAATTATCGTTGAAACTAATAGTTGCCTCATCATGAAAACTGCCTTCCCTCCATTTGTAGCTGACATAAAATTACATTATGTTGTCGAGGACTTGAAGTACCAAGTATATTTGAATAGCTCATGGAAGGAATTTATAATCTTTTTATTTACATTTACTATCTTATATTTCCCGATATGTTTTTATCGCATATTGTAGACCTTAGTTTTGTTGTAATGATTTTCTGTTCTAAAAAAATTAATTGTACGTCGAATGATACCGTATAAATCTGCAACAGCAAAGACGTTAAACAACTCGTACAACAGATAAATCAGACATAATAGAAGAGGTCAATTTATTTAGAAATCTTCCATATTTTACAACAAAAACAGTTAACTGTGTGATATTCTATGGGGAGACGTGTAATATGAGGACTAGCACAAATTACAATAATCAGATTAGTATCTCCCAAGAGTTTCGTTTTATTCTGCTTGAAAGAGAAGAAGCAAATTTCCAAGTGACTAATTTTTCGCCGTTTTGGTAACATTTTTTTTCTGATACAAAGGAAGGTATTCAGCATTATAAAATGACAATGAAAAAAGAAAAGCTTGTACGTCAGCAAATCTCCTTCGTGGACAATGGAAAAAAGGTAGTTTGTTTTCAACGCTCCATTTTCTAAGAAATCGTAATATTTTTGGGTATTCACTCTGTGCTATTTTATTTCGTTTAACGTCAAATGAGCTTAGTACTTATTAAAATGTGGCGCTTATTATCTTTTAAATGCATACTATTCCACGAAAGGTTTCCGTTATACATTGTACGCTTCATATATTATTTCGGAGTCATTTCTGCTTACGAACGAAACTCATTATTCGTTTTAATAATGCACACGGGCTCTTAAAAACCTTATTCTTTATGCTGTCTGTTTAATGACGATCTCACTAATTCATACTTACACCGATGAGCAATTAGATTATGGGTATTGGAATGGGTCTTGAACTGCGAAGCTCCAATCGCAGCAGTGTTAGAAATTACGGTTTGCGTATCCATTTGCTGTGAAAGATGATCCTGACTACCACTATTTTATCACGATGCGATTTCTCGACCTGTCACTGTGCGGTTCTCCAAACAACGTACACCACCGCTGCTTTTAGAAATCAATGCGCCGTGGTCGCCATATGGATGGATCACGGGTCACTGCTTTTCCATTGTTTCATCACCTACAATACATGCAGCTAGTGTGCATTCAACAAGACTACCCGTTTCAGATTCTGGTCAAGGCAATATGGCCTCTATTAACCTTCGGATTCAATCATGAATTTACCTACTCCATTAAAAAGTGGGGGTGAGATTGACTCCAAGCTGATAAATTATAGTTCTGGGTTTGTTTTTCCGAATCATATTTTGATATTTAATCATTAATAATTTTCAAAATAGGAAATCATTCTTTAGCTACATTTTTTGACGTTTAGAAAGATTTTGTTCAGAAATTTCAAAAAAATTGTGAAGCAATTCCATAAATATTCGTGGATTTTCTTACTTGCCTGTTGAGGTGAATATTGCTGCTCTTATTTTGCATATAAGGTTTGGTCATCTCGTCAGAAAGTTCATCTAAACCAAGCGACACATGTCAGAAACATGTCATGGTAATTAGGATTCTGATTTGTAAATATTACGAAACCATTTAGTGCAGGAATGCCCAAAACATTAAAGAATATTGCTATTGGCCACCAATTTGTGATTCTTCGTTTTTCACTACATAAAAATTATAAATGTCGCGGCCTCACTCTAATTTAATATCTAAAAAGTTGCTTGATGAGACTCTTGGAATAATGTCGTATACTTTTCGAAGTCCTGTTTTGCGTAATTTTCACTCTACCCGAACTTGTTTTGTTTTTGGATTCATAAACGTGTATCTTCTAGATACGGTTGTAATATTCCTTTTTCGGATATAACTTTGATTTTACGATATATAACAAAATCACCAGCAAATAAATGTACCTCTTATGTTTACGCGGATTCACGTACGATATGAAAAGAAGAGGCTCTAAGACACTTCCCCGACGAATACCTGAGGTAACAGCAGGTGGTGGAAAACGGAAATTTGATTTTTTTTCTTGAAAAAAGGACTCGCGCATTCGCCTTACAACTTTTGTATGAATCCCTGAAGTTAATAATTTCTTGATGGGAATTATGTAGAAATAAGCGAATACTTTAACAAAACCAATTAAACAGCACACACCTTCCCCACCCCACCCCCAATGAAATCTGTCAGCCAGTTACTGAAAAGGAAAGCATTCCTATGATTTTTAAAGTCGTTACAGAACCAACTGTTTCTAACTTTTTTTAGAAACCTTGGTGCAGAGAAATCCTTCTTCACCACAATTTTTATATCCCCTGATATATTTTATAGCTCCAACGTAAAATTCCCGGATTTGCTGTATCTTCTGTTAAGCACCGATACTGTCTTGTGGCGACATTTCTCAGACATGGAACAATTTCCACTCTGTGCACAAACTAATATTTTGTTCAAATGTCACCTTCACATATTTCCATTTTCTCCTCTAAGATTTTGTCGGGAGTACATTGAAAACAAAATAGTTTGTTTGGTCATTTCTGCCATTGTCACAATCTATTGTTCTAACTCCAACCACCACGTGTAAACCTTGACTTTTGTTTGAAAAAATCCATTGGCAGTACTTTTGTGTACTTAGTGTATTCGGACAGACTTCAAATGATTTTTCTTCATTGATTGGATTTTACTTTTATTCAAAACCTCTTGTGTCTTCTCTTCACTTTTCATCATTACATCTTGTCAGTATTTTTGCTTCGCCGTCCCCGCACCTGCTTAATCAGCAATCGCAACCTTATTGCATGAATTGTCACCGAGCACGTCGTGTAAGAATGTGTGCGCGAGACGAGCACCAAAGCAACCGACACCCGAACACAAAACCAAGTACATGGGACATTTCTGGTGCGATCACGTTGATGGCAAGTTTCTGGATCTGATTAACAAGCGATGAAACTTGAGTTCCACACTTACCCCAGAAACCAAACATCAGTCTACGCATTGACGTCCAACTTGACTTTTGAGCATGACCAAATTCAAGCAGACTTTGTCGACGAGGAAAGCGTTCTGGAAGGTTTTCTTGAAAAGAAAGAGGATTCTGTTACTGATACTGAGAAACACTGCAGAATTTGCGAAGGCCGATTCAGAATCAGCGGCGTGTGATGGCCTGTGCAGATGTTGTCTTCCTGCACGATAACGCTCTGCTACTCACGGTTCGCGTCACAATACTGCATTTCCGCTGGGAGGTGTTTGATCATCCACCCTGTGGTCTGGATCTCGCCCTCCCCCCGCACATTGTTCATTTTTTCTAACATCTCCAAAAATTCCACTTCAGTCAGCTTAACGTGTATCACAGTGATATATAGTTGCAGGTGGCTGTCAAACACACAGGAACACAGGAATATAAATGTTGATCCCACGGCGTGAGATATGTCTCAGTCCTAGTGTTGATTATGTGGACAAATAATGCAACACGTGCTGTGTTTTTTACAATACTTATATCCACGAAACTGTGTTCTTTTTGTTGACGCTCTAGGGTAATTATCTTTCTGGATACATCTAGTATGTATTAATATGCAGGCTGAAACCAATTTCTCCACTTTCGCCAACTCTGACACCAGCTCCTCCGCCTGTGTCTTCACCATCGCGTTCTCTACTATCCGTTGGACACCTCCTTCTACATCCCCTCCAATTCACTCTTCTTCTCCATTTCCCCACTCTACATTCTCTACACCCTCGTTCCGCTTCTTCCATCCCGACTCCTGCGTCTCCTACTATTTAGCTTGCGCTTTCTCCGACTCAGCCACCTCTTTCACCCCGCCCGTCTTCATCCCGCCCGTATCTCCTGCCCCTCCCCAGCGGCCGATCGCGGTTTACGAGCGCCATATGCCGTCGGCGGAAGCGCCAGCCCGAGCGCCAGCGTTAAGGCCGCACGCGGCTGCCGCATAAACCAGCCGGTGACGCGCGCGCCGCAGGCCACAGCGGCAGCCAGCGCGCCGGCAACCCACCGCACGCGCGCGCACGCGTGCCGCTGATGGACACCAACGGCCGGCGCCGCGCGTAACTCGAGCGGAGAAGTGCTGGAGGCAGGGCGCAGTAGGATGGAGCGGGGGGGGGGCGAGAGGGGGACGAGCGGGGGAAGAGCGCGAGGAGCGAACGAGGGAAGAACGTAACGCGCGGAACGTAACGTGCGGGGTGGAGCCAGACAGACAGGGAACAGGGCCGAGCGGGCGGGGCGGGGCAGAGCGAAGCGTGCGCGACAGACTGTACGGGGCGGGGCCGAGCGAGCGGGGCCGAGCGAGCGGGACCGAGCGAGCGGGGCCGAGCGAGCGGGGCCGAGCGAGCGGGGCCGAGCGAGCGGGGCCGAGCGAGCGGGGCCGAGCGAGCGGGGCCGAGCGAGCGGGGCCGAGCGAGCGGGGCCGAGCGAGCGGGGCCGAGCGAGCGGGGCCGAGCGAGCGGGGCCGAGCGAGCGGAGCCGAGCGAGCGGGGCCGAGCGAGCGGGGCCGAGCGAGCGGGGCCGAGCGAGCGGGGCCGAGCGAGCGGGGCCGAGCGAGCGGGGCCGAGCGAGGGGGGCCGAGCGAGCGGGGCCGAGCGAGGGGGGCCGAGCGAGCGGGGCCGAGCGAG